>VZQC01010467.1:0-18119 GCA_009823505.1 Rhizomys pruinosus | reverse complement strand
CAGTGTGGAGAACCCTTGGAAGACTCAAAATGAGCTTGCCATTTGACCCAGTCATACCACTCCTGGGTATATACCCACAAGACTCATCTTACTGCAGAAATACATGCACAGCTATATTTATTGCAGCTCTGTTCACAATAGCAAAAAGCTGGAACCAACACAAATGCCCCTCAACTGACGAGTGGATAGAGAAAATATGGTACATGTACACAATGGAGTTCTATGAAGCAGTAAAGAAAGACAACATCATGAACCTTGCAGGGAAATGGATGGAGCTAGAAGATATTATATTAAGTGAAGTAACACAGTCCCAGAAAAAACAAATGATGAATGGTATCCCTCATCTGTGGATGTTAGCGCCAATAACCTAGTTGTAAATATTTCTTGTGGAGAGGGATGCATATTAAAAGCACAACAACAGAAAGACTGCATCAGAAAACTGACTGAAATGGTAAATCGGGAGGGGTGGGAGGGGTGGGAGAGGGACACGGGTCTATATTCGATTAATGTATATTTAATTGACGTGAGTTCAACAAGTATCAAATTTTGCTCAGAGGGGGCATGGTAGAATGTAAGGGCTGCGATTGGGGTGAATGGTGAAACTACAGCAATATAGACTGGACACTTATTTGATCAACTTGATTGTACATACAAGCCCCCCACCTGGATGGTGGGACCCTTGGGCTGTGTGGGTTTGGGCACAACTGCTTGTAAATTGGTTTTACATGAAGGATGATTGTACTCATAAATTATTGCTTATTGTTAAAAAATGAAAGAAAATAAAGAAGAAATAAAAAACAAAAAAACAAAAAACCAAACACCAACCTGGGACACAATAACAAGGCAAATGACAGAAAGAATTGCTTTCTTGGGCATGTAACTCATTGCTAGATGGCTTACTTGGATTCAAAAAACCCTAGCTTTGTTTTCCAGAACTGTAAAACAAATATACAAAAATTTCTTTTAACATGAACAGATATTTTGTAATAATAATAACCAAACATTTATTTTATACACACGCACACATACGCACTCTGATTCAAGATTCCTTCCCTCTTTTAAAGACCTCTGTCTGTATACATGATGGTTTATTTAACAAAAATCAAGGGTATTTTTTAGATTTTACTATTTTTATTGAGCTTTGTATATTTCATTAAAAGGTCTTAAATAAAATTCAGATTCTTTCCACCATCCATATCCCCTGCCACTGGACATGATGTTTTTTACCACACATGTTAAGTCCATCCAGTCAAGTATTTGTACCAAGATGTCCTTCAGTGCAAGTTCTTCCACTGGAGTCTAGTGAGCCTATCCTATCTAGAGATTTAAGGAAGGTCTACTCTCCCTCCATCACCCAACAGTAATCAGTTTTTTAACAGTTCCCACCTTAGGGCTTGCATACTGCCCATTTCCCTCCCTCCACTGTGGACCCTTGTCTCATTGGAGCCTTAGAGATAGAGGTTCAACTGTAGATGTCTAACCTAAGGTGGGCATCAGTTCAGACATAACTCTTGTGGAACTCTGCAGTAGCCTCCATTTGTTGTAAAAGGAAGCTTCTTTGATGAGTGATGCATGATATACATGTCTATAAATATAAGGATCCATATTTAGCATATGGTAAGAAATTTCACTTGTCTAGAGATATAACAGAGATAGTTTTCTCTAGGATCTATTACCTCTCCAGACATGTGTGTCTGGCTGTGTTTACAGTGCCATCAATGAGTTCACTCCCATTGAGAGAGCTTTATGTCAATTTAGATTGCTGTTGATTACCCCCCAGATAACAGTGCCATTAATGTACCAATAGATATAGTTTGCTGTGCCAGTGATTATGGTTATTTGACTTTAGGGGTGGATTGGAATGAAAAAATAGAGGGTTGTATTAGGTGGAATTAGTCAGTTAATCACTGTTTAAAAATAACTAAATTATAGCCCCATAATTTCAGGAAAGCAACTGAAGCATGTAGACCTAAGGCAAGATTATGAAATGACAGAAGAGCTGAGAAAAATATAGAGCAACAGTTTTCCTATAAATGGTCAGTAAGGAGCCATAGGATACTAGAAACTTCCCTTTACAGTTGAAAGTACTGAAAAATAAATGAAAAGATGATTAAGCCACAAAACCTTAAAGAAAAATAATAATTGATAAATGTCACATATATGTGCATAGTTATATGCATAGATTTTCATGTGTGTGCAGTCATATTCCTGCATTCCTTTGGTGGTATAAGGGAAATAATTATTGAAGAAGATATTATTGAATTCTTTTAGTTTATCTGTTTAATGCAATTCCCAACAAAATGATTTAAACTTTGTAAAATCATTCTAAAGTTTGATTTAAAAGAGTAAGTGGTTGAGAGTATACAACACATATTTGAATAAGATTATAAAGAGTTTTTTGTGATATTTTAAAACATAAACCTATAACAAAATGGGAAGCTCTCTGAAGATGTATTTTTGAATTGTTTGAAGAAAAGAAAATAGGACCCTATTTTCTTTTTATAGATCCTGCTCTCTCTCTCCTCTCCTCTCCTCTCCCTCTCCATCTCTCTCTGCACACATTCACTTAAACATACAATGTAGTATTGAAACCATTTCATATATAAAAGAAATAATTAATCAGTGCATCATTTTAGCCAGCTTTCAAAAGTAAGTGAAATATCTGTCTGCCTCTTTACTGCTGGATTAACATGAAATAATTTTTATTATGTAATGAACAATTATATTATTTAATCTCAAGGTGGAAACAAATGGATAACATATAAACCAAATAGGAAAGTGAAGAAATTATTATTTAAATTTTAATGTTTTATATAAACTCAATTGAAAGATGATACTAATTGAAAAGGAGTAAAAAAGAGTAAAAATGTAGAACTGACCACCAAGTAAAGTGGTCTTCTGTCTTTTGTAGGATCAGAGAGCACTGCATCTCAAAACATTTAGGTTGTGTGGGACCAGAGAACACCAAGACTCCAGGTCTGTACTTATGGAAGATACAGAGACTACTCTGCACCAGGCTTTGGCTCTCATAGAAACAGAGATCTCCTTAGGAACCCAAGAGGGCATCAAAGTTAGACCCTTGGCTGCAAGAAACTCATGGGAACAAACCTCCAACTCTATTGGTCTGAGAGTTCAGTGCAGGACCTGATCTTCAATCCAGTGTGCTCAGGGTCCCCTGAGAAACTGAGGCTTTGAATTTAGTGGATTATAACAGTGCAAGCTTGGGATATTTGAATTCTGAGGCTCTCACCAACTACAGAACTGGCAGTCTATACTGATGCAGTCCCAGAGGTTACTTGTGTCTCTTGGATCTAACTAGAGCTATCAGATAGATGAAATACTTCAGTAGTCTAAGATTTGAGGCATGATTGAGGACTTGGTAATGTTGTCACATGATCAGTAAGGGATAACCCAATTGACCAAAGCTAAATTTGGGAGAAATGGGTTTATTTTATCTTTCACATGCCAGGTTCATCACTGAGGGAAGCCAAGGGAGGAACTCAGGACAGGAACCTGGAGCAAAGGCCATGGAGGAATAATGCAGACTGGCTTGCTCCCCTGGCCTACGCTCACCTCCCTTTCTTGTATAACACAGGGTCACCTTCCAGGTGTGGCACTGCCAACAATAGGCTAGGCCCTCCCACATCAATGAAGAAAAGGTCCCACAGACATGCCCACAGGCCAAGCCAGTGGAAGAAATTCCTCAATTGAGGTACTGACTCAGGTGTGTCACGTTGATAATGGAAGTAATCCACCACAATGGTCAACATCAGGATTCACCAATCCTGGTGGCTGAGCATCATGCACATACCCTTATAGTATCACAGAAAACAAAACAGACTCAAAAGAAGGAGAAGTCAAAACTGAAAGAGAAATCTACTCTAACAGATATACAAAATATAGTAAAAAGCACAAAGAATATGACAGAGCCACCATATGTGACTCATTCTTTTCAGCCCTATAAAGGTATACAAAGCTACAGAGTTAGCTGAAATGACTGAGAATTAATTCAGAGTTTTAATTCTTTTTGTCTTTTTGAGACAGGGTCTCCCTGTACCCCCAGCTGGCCTGGAACTTGCTCTGTAGACCAGGCTGGCCTTGAACTCACAAAGATCTGCCTGTGTCTGCCTCCCGAGTGCTAGGATTGAAGGCGTGTGCCACCACGCCCGGCATAGAGTTTTAATTTCTAAAATAATTAATGAACATATAGAATACTAAAACAAATAGATGGACAAATTGAAGAAATTTAAGAACTCGACAAGACAGTCTCCAAAGTGAATGAAACGGTCAGCAAATAAGGTAAAGTGGAAAGTAAATTACACAATATGGAAGGACACTTAAGCAAGAAGAGCAATACATTGACAATGAACAGAAACATGAAATGAAGGAAATGGTCAATCACAGAAAAAGAACAACAGATGCCATCATTACCATATGACACCATGGAGAAGAATGAAATTCAGGGATGGAGGGTAAAGTTGAGACAATAATACAAACATGTGTATAAAAGGAAAGAAATAAAGGGCATGAACAAAATGTCTAAGAAGACTGTGATCCGTGCAAGAGACTGACCCTGAGAACGTGTGTTGATGTAAAAGAAATAGGTGAATCATTTGACAAAGTTATAGCAGAAAACTATCCAAATTTGGAGAAAGAAGTAGACATCCAAACAGGAGACCTATATAGAACTCCAAATAGAAAAATAAATAAATAAATAAATATAACTTTTTTTCTAAAAGCAAATGAGAAAAATGTCCACTCACAAAGGCAGTGATAGAACCTCAGAATTTTCAACAACCACAAAAGCCAGAAAAGCACAGAATGAAGTATTTCCAGCTCTGAAAATAAACAACTTCAAAACAAAAATTCTACAACCTGGAAAGTTATTCTCTAAAATTCATTGAGAAAAAGTATTTAAAATACAAAATAAGGCAATGTATGACAATCAAGGTGGCAATGCAGAAATTTTTAAAAAAATGTTGATTAGAGAATGTAATATATTGATCATTTTCAGACACCTTCCATCATCACTGCACTTACTTTACCACTTTTGACTTCATATTTTCTACTATTAACTTTCTTTTTTTAAGTTAACATTCTTTTGGGGGGTAAATTTTTGTTGAATTTTATGTGTGACAGTAAGAGTCTGCAGAATGTGGATCCTTGGATAGGACCTATCATGTTTAATCTTTGTTTGCTAAATGCTCTTGGGTGTGGGTCTGTCCCTGGAAAACTTGTCAACCTAAGCTCAGAAGAAGACATCAGATCCCCTGGAATTGGAGTTGTGGATGGTTGTTGGCTTCCACGTGGCTTCTGAAAATTGAACCAGGGTCTTCTGCAAAGAACAGCCAGTGCTCTTAACAACTGAGGCATTTCTCCAGCTCCTCATTGATCTATCTTTCTATCTACATTTCCATTTTTATTATTTGATTTAAAAATAGATAGGGGAGGCTTAAACTACTTAATGTTATCTGGGTCTGGGTGTGATGAATTATGCCATTTTGTGTGTGGAAGTGGAAGTGTAAACTATCAAAAATACCATTTGTGGGAGGAGTGAGATGTACATATGTTTGTGTGCATGTATTTGTGTATGTATATGGAGTTCAGATGTCAATGTTAGTTGTACTCTTTTGCTCTCCACTTCATTTTCTGAGAGAGATCTCTCACTGATACCTTAAGACTAGCTGGCCAAGGAACTCCAGAGAAGCTTCTTTATCCACATCCCCTGCATTGGGGTTACTGGAACCTGCCAGCTTATCAGCATATCAGAAATTTTACATGCTTACTGGGGACCTGAATTCAGGTCCTTGTGGTGGAACCTCGGGGAGGTTACTAACTGAGCCATTCTCCCTGTCCCTAAAATAAACATTGGGAAGAACTTCCCAAATATTGTCAAAATATCAGAAGGCAAGAATAGGCAAGTATTAGATTTTCTGATTTTATTTCTACAGGTTTTTCTTTTTAAATTAATTAATTTATTTTTTAAAGGATTCACAGCATAAGAGCACAGTTGTTTTCAGTTTGCCATACGATTAGGTAACTGGTGCAAGCATCCACAGATGAGGGATACCATTCACCTTTTGTTTTTCTGGGACTGTGTTACTTCACTTAGCATGATATCTTCTAGCTCTATCCATTTACCTGCAAAGTTCATGATGTTATCTTTCTTTACCACTGCATAGAACTCCATTATGTGGATGTACCACATTTTCTCTATCCACTCGTCAGTTGAGGGGCTCTTGGGTTGGTTCCAGTTCCTTGTTATTGTGAAGAGAGCTGCAATAAACATGGCTGTGCATGTATCTCTGCGGTAAGATGAGTGTTGTGGGTTCATACCCAGGAGTGGTATGGCTGGGTCAGGTGGCAAGTTCATTCCAAGTCTTCCAAGGGTTCTCCACACTGCTTTCCATAGTGGCTGTATGAGTNTCGGCCTGTCTAGAGTCCGTTCCTTTAAGATCAGGTCTTCCTCATGCAGCAGTATTCAGCTACAAACAGTTCTTTGGCTAAGATTGAGGCCTGCTGCTCATTTCCACAGTTCTGTGCTGGGTTTTTGTCTCCTTGAGTTTGTATGGGTCTTGTACATGCTGACACCATTGCTGTAGGTTCATAGGAGCGAGGCAGATTTTATTTTTTTTTTTTTTGGTCTTTTCGAGACAGGGTCTCCCTGTAGCCTCAAGCTGTCCTGGAACTCACTCTGTAGACCAGGCTGGCCTTGAACTCACAAATGTCCACCTGCCTCTGCCTCCCAAGTTCTGGGATTAAAGGCGTGCACCACCATGCCCGGCCTACTCGATTTTCAGCCATCTCTAATTCCTCACTTGTGAAGTCTCTGTTCAGCTCTTTGCTCCATCTATTGAATGGGTCATTTATTTTCTTTCTTCTTTGTTTTTTTGAGTAGTTTATCTATTCTGGAAATCAATGCTTTGTCAGATGTTTCTGCAGTGAAGGTTTCCTCCCACTCTGTGGGATTTCTCTTCATTTCCTTGATTGTTTCTTTTGATGTACAGAAGCTTTTGAGTTTAATGAGGTCCCATTTGTGAATTGTCGACCTTAATTCTTGTGCAGCTGCTGTCTGATTTAGGAAGTATTTTCCTACGCCTATGTCTTGTAGTCTGCTGCCAACGTTTTCTTCTATTGCCTTCACAGTTTTGGGTTTCATGTTGATGTCTTTGATCCATCTGGAGTTGACTTTTTTACAGGGTGGGAAGTAGGGGTTTAATTTCATTCTTCTACAAGTGGTGATCCAGTTTTGCCAACACCACTTACTGAAGATGCTGTCTTTCCTCCATTGTGTCTTCTTGCCCCCCTTGTCAAATATGAGGTGGGTGAAATTGTAGGTGCTCAAGTTTGGATCTTCAGTTTTGTTCCATTAGTCAACAGGTCTGTTTTTGTGCCAATACCAATCTGTTTTTATGATTATAGGCCTGTAGTATAGTTTGAAGTCTAGTTAAAGGGTTTTCTTTTAAAGACAAGCAACAAGCTCATAAACTTTATATGTAAGACATTAAATACATTTTTAAAAGAGAAAAGTTGTAAAATGTTTTATTGTTTTATGTATATAAGTGTATTTCTTGCATGTAGGTAAGTGCATCTTTGTTGTATAAAATATTAAGGGAGGTCAAAGAAGGCATCTGATCCCCTGCAACTGAAGTTATGAATAGTTGTTAGCCACCATGTTGGTTCTAGAACTTGAACCCAGGTCCTCTGCAGGAGCAGCCGGTGCTCTCAAGCATTGAGCAGTATCCCTTTAACAATTTTAGCAACTTAGGCATGAATGTATGGTCCATTTTATGGAGTAAATAAAATGGATGATTTTTGTTAAATATTTTTGAAATGAGAAATCTTTCTCAATGTAATTTTAAGTAAACAGCATGCTTTCAATTTTGCATCTCTTATGCACCTGTAGTGAGAATGTTGGTTAGTCTGCTGATGGTGGTCTCTATTTGAAGAAAGAGGAAATTTATTCTCTACTCGGTGTTTTCTCTGTTTTCTCCATTTAATGCACTGTTTTTACCACTAGATTTATACATAAAACACATATACATTTTTTTCTAACGAAGGTACTATAATATTTTTTCTTAGTACCCACTGAGAAGATGAACCAAGAATTTAAAAATGCTATTTCCACAGTTTGAACTTTTCAGGAAGCTATTCTGTCTCATTCATTTGTTTATGGAAATGGTGTAGTTTTTATTCTGAACATACAGGACAGTATGTGGTTAAAGAAACCATGGCTCTGATTAGCCCATAGCTAAAACATAGGTAAAAATCCAATGAGCAAACAGATAAAGGTCTGTCTTGTTAACACTATTTTTAGATCAGTGGATTAAACTTGTTTTAAAGAAAACCATTTTTATTGTTTTTAAATCTACTGTGATTGGGAAAGTCTCATTGTATTCCTTCTTTAGTTGCTTGTTGGTGTGAAGAAAGACTACCAATTTTTCTAGGTTAATTTTGTATCCCGACACATTACTGAAATCCCTAATCGTTTCTAGGAGTTTTCTGGTTGAGTTTTTAGCATCCCTTAGATAAACTATCATATCGTCTGCAAAGAGGGATAGTTTGACTTCCTCTTTTCCAAATAGTACTCCTTTAATTTCCTTTCTTGCCTTATTGCCCTAGCAAGTGTTTCAAGCACTATATTGAAGAGGAGTGGTGACAGGGGGGCAGACTTGCTGAGTTCCTACCTTTAAGGGGAATCCTTCTAACTTTTCTCCATTTAGGATGATGTTGGCTGTGGGTTTCTTGTATATGGCTTTGGTTATGTTGAGGAATGATCCTTCTGATCCAATTCCCTCTAGGACTTTAATCATGAAGGAGTGTTGGATTTTGTCAAATGCCTTCTCTGCATCAATTGAGATGATCCTGTGGTTATTGTCTTTCAGTCCATTTATGTATTTTATGATATTAATTGATTTACATATGTTGAACCATCCCTGCATCTCTGGTATGAATCCAAGTCGATCATGATTAATGATCTTTTTGATGTGGGTCTGTATGAGATTTGCAAGTATTTTGTTGAGAATTTTTGCATCTATTTTCATTAATGAGATGGGTCTATAACTTTCTTTTTTGCCTGTATCTTTGCCTGGTTTTGGTATTAGAGTGATGCTAGCTTCAATCACAATAGCTCCAAAAACAATAAAATACCTAGGAATAAACCTAACCAAAGACACCAAAGATCTCTACAACAAAAATTATAAACCCCTGAAGGAGATTGAAAATGACATCAGAAGATTGAAAGATCTCCCATGCTCATGGATTGGAAAAATTAATATAGTAAAAATGTTCATTCTATCCAAATTAATATACAGGTTTAATGCAATCCCAATTAAAATCTCCAAGACTTTCTTCACATGCTTGGAAAAAGAGTCCTTAATTTCATTTCAAAATCAAAAGACCCCAAATAGCCAAAACAAGCCTGAGCGAAAAAAGCAATACAGGGGGATCTCTATACCAGACTTTAAACTATACAAGAGGGATATAGTCATAAAAACAGCCTGGTACTAGCACAAAAACAGACCCATAGACCAATGGAACAAAACTGAAGATCCAAACTTGAGCACATATAATTTCACCCACCTCATATTTGACAAGGGGGGGGGGGGAGACTCAATGGAGGAAAGACAGCATCTTCAGCAAATGATCTTGGCAAAACTAGATCACCACTTGTAGAAGAATAAAATTAAACCCCTTCCTACCTCTCACCCTGTACAAAAAGCTACTCCAAATGGATCAAAGACCTCAACGTGAAACCCAAAACTCTGAAGGTGATAGAAGAAAAAGTTAGCAGTAACCTACAAGACATAGGCATAGGAAGCGACTTTCTTTTTTTTTAATTTTTAAATTTTATTTATTTTTGTATGTTTATAAATGTACTGTCTGCATGCAAGTTTGTGCACCCGTGTCCTGCAATGCCGCAGATGTCAGAAGAGGGTGTCGGATTCCCCTGGAACTGGAGTTCTCCTGGAATTGGAGTTTCAGATGGTTCTCAGCCACCATGTGGGTGCTGGGGATCGAACCTGGGTCCTCTGTAAGAGCGGTCAGTGCTCTTCACTGCTAGGCCATCTCTCCAGCCCAGGAAGCGAATTTCTAAATCAGACAGCAGCTGCTCAGGAAACAAGGTCGACAATTGACAAGTGAGACCTTATAAAATTTAAAAGCTTCTGTACAGCAAAAGAAATAATCAGGGAAGTGAAGAGAAAACCCACAGAGTGGGAGGAAACCTTTGCTGCTGGTACATCTGACAGAGCACTATCTTCCAGAATATATAAACTATTCAAAAAACAAACAAGTAAGGAAACAAATTACTCACTCAAAAATGGAGTAAAGAGCTGAACAGAGTTCACAAGTGAGGAAATAGAGATGGCAGAGCAACATCTTAAAAAGTGTTCAACATTACTAATAATTAAGGAAATGCAGATCAAAACCACTTTAAGATATCATCTCCCTCTGATAAAGCTGGCTAGGATCAGGAAGACAAATGATACCAAATGCTGGAGAGGTTGCGGGGAAAGGGGAACACTCATCTACTGCTGGTGGGAATGCAAACTTGTACAGCCATTATGGAAGGCAGTGTGGAGAACCTTTAAAAACTCGGAATGAGCCTACCACCTGAATCAGCCATACCATTTTTGGGTATATACCCACAAGACACATCCTATTGCAAAGATACATGTACAGCCATGTTTATAGCAGCTCTCTTCACAATATTGAAGAGCTGGAACCAACCCAAATGCCCCTCAACCGACGAGTGGATAGAGAAAATATGGTACATCTACACAATGGAGTTCTATGCAGTGGTAACGAAAAATGATATCATGAAATTTTCAGGTAACTGGATGGAACTAAGATATTATGTTAAATGAAGTAACACAATCCCAGAAAAAAAAAGGTGATTGGTATCCCTCATCTGTGAATGCTAGCAACAAGTACCTAGTGCTAAGGCAAATTGAGGAACGTTAATGCTATATTCCCCACTATCTGAATACAACCGTGCTCTTATATTATGAATCCCTAGATAGGTCCTAGAGCTAAACTACCACTTATTTTCAGACTATGGATTTTTGGTCTATGATTGTGGACATTTACACATATTACAGTGTAACATAAAGTTAAAATACAAAAAGGTGAATCAAGAAATATGATATGGAAATAACAGTTTGTTTTCCAGAAAATACAATTTTAGTATAGGTGTAATGTATGAGGCTTGTGTAACAGCCTTTCTCGGTGCTAAATGACCATACTTAATGTCCATACCAATTTGGCCAAGGGACCTAACTTTGTACCTTGCCCTGAGAGGTCAACTAAGTCTCAGGGGAATATGCATGGGGGCATCTCCTGAAATGTCCTGCAAATGTTAGTCACCAGTCTTCCCTGTGTTGGGAGGTCTTGGAGATTCACTGATGGGACTCCAGCCAGTGTCCACCTGTTCTAGTTTGTCCTCCATTGCTGTGACAAAACACACTGACCAACACCAACTTGGGGAGGAAAGAGTTTATTTAGCTTACATCTCCTGGGTCACAGTTCATCACTCAGGGAGCCCAAGGCAAGAACTCAGGGCAGGAACCTGGAGGCAGGAGCTGAAGCACAAGCCATAGAGGAATGCTGTTCACTGGCTTGCTCCCCTGGCTCAGGCCCAGCCTGCCTTCTTATATGGTACACAACAACCTGACCAGGGTGGCACCACTCATTGTGGGCTGGGCCCTCCCACACTGCTTGACAATCAAGACAATACTCCACAGATGTGGCCACAGGCCAATCTAATGGAGCCAATTCCCCAACTGAGGTTTCTTCAACCCAGGTGTGTCAAGTAGACACTAAAGCTATCCAGCACAACCACCCAATAGAGAGGAAAGTCTGCTCATGCTTCGAAGAGAGAAGCCTGGTCTAGCAAGACCTAAACGTGTCCTTGAGTGGATGGAACTGGTGGTTGAAAAACCAAAAGGAGCCGCGGGCTACCCCCTGATAAAAAACTCCGAGTGACCCTTGAGGACCAGAACCTCAACTGACCTTGAGAAAACAGAAATATTGGTTAATATGGGCTTACTGTGTGGCCTTAAGCATCCAAAAGGAAAGTATAACCAGAAATAATCAATAAGGTCTGAGAAATTGAATTTCATATATAAAACTTGAGAATCCTTCAAACCTTCAATGCCAGATGGGGACTATGGAGATGTCCAGCTTGTGGACTGAGTGGCTACCAGGTGTGGTTACTAAGTCAGCCTCTTCAGAGTGTAGACTGCCTTTGTTTGACTACCCATGCTGTGTCATGGAGGCCAGTGCAGGAAAATCAAGACAGGACATAAGCTTGCTTGACCTAATTTGGGTGACCATGGTGGGGGGGGAGGGACCCCAGTGTGGAGCATAGGGGTAGGATTGATGGTTGTTTGGGTTTGCCCAGTAGGACCCTTCAAGCACTTCTTTGGGGAAAACATGACATCTTTTGGTAAAAAATGGTCTATATTTAACAGTTAAAAACATTTTGTAAAATAATATTTTCTCTTTTTATTTATTTATTTATTTTTATTTTTTTGTCTTTTTGAGACAGGGTCTCCCTGTAGCCCCAGCTGTCCTGGAACTCACTCTGTAGACCAGGCTGGCCTTGAACTCACAAAGATCTGCCTGCCTCTGCCTCCCGAGTGCTAGGATTAAAGGTGTGCGCCACCACGCCCAGCTTATTTTCTCTTTTTATTGATACATGCTACAACCATTCATAATTTATCCTTATGTAATCCTATGGTGTATTCTATCATATAGGAATACTAATATTCATATTCTAGAAAAAAAGAGAGAATGTAAAGTTATGCTTATTTTCCCTGCATGCAACTTTACTGTTAAAATGTAAATCTCTAAATGTGCTTTGGAATTAACCTATAGTTTATTTTCAGATTTTTTAACTTTGATTTATGGGTGGAGTGTATGTATGCATATTTTGGAATAATATAAAATCAAATGGGAACAAAAAAGAAAGAGAGAAAAACCTATTCAAAGAACTGACCAAAACAGTAAACCTGTGCACCGAACAGGTCATAAAAGACTGAGAAAAAAATGTAAGACAGGACTTGTTTATGACAGAATCCATGAGCCGGCGGGAAGGGGCGGGCATGAGGGGTGGGCATGAGGGGGGAATGAGTCTAAATTTGATTAAGAAATGTTGTAGGAAATGTGCTTAATCAAAAAAAGAAAACCCATGAGGTAAAAATAGTTGAAAGAGCAATGGTGAAAGACAGTACCATTTTAGCACTTTGAGTATATACCTAAATGGGAAAGTAAAGAATATAAGTTTCCAAGACTTGGGATTCTTTACTTACAAGTTACTTTACAATAAGGAAGTAGTCACTTTTAGCTTTGAAATTCTTGTATTTTAACTGATCTAAGTAGCTAAAAGTATTTAAATTCATAAACATTGAAGTTCTGGTGTATGGAGGCAATGGCCAGAATTGTTTGAGGGACTATGGCATTCCTGGTCAACAGTTTCAAAATAGGGAGTCCATCCTGGCTTTGGGCTTTGCTTGGTTAGCCTAAAATGTCTAGTGGGACCATTCTCTTCCAAATATATAAGGTAACTGGTTTTATTTTTATAATGTGTATGTTGATACTCTAATAAATTTCATACAACAGTTTTTAATCAATTTAGATCCCCTCCCCCATACAGCCCCTTCCTCCCACTCCCCCACCAGATCTCATGCATTCCACTATACATATGAAGTCCTATCCAGTCAAGCAATTGTACCTAGATGTCCCTCAGTGAAAATTCATCCACTGGAGTCTAGTCAGCCTATTGTAATCATAAGTAAGTTCTACTCTCTGTCAAACAGCAGTGGTCAGTCTCCAACAGTTCCCAAGCTAAGGCCAGCTATTCATTTCCCTTTCTACACTCTGGGCCCTTGTCTGATTGAGTTGGTGTGAGACTTGGCTCAACACTGCGATTTGTGAAAGTTCACATGGGCAAGCTTCCAGTGTGCTGAAAGGCTCTGTTTTCCTATGTTCATGGAAAAACTGGCTCTTACGGTATTTCTGCCCCCTCTTCCACAGGGGCTCTGGGCTGTGGGAGGATGAAGTTTAATATAGGAATTCTATCCAGGCAAACATACTCTGTAGTCATTTACTCCCTAAAACTTGACCAGTTTTGGGTTTCTGTGTGGATTGCCCTCTATTGTATAAGTAAGTTTCACTGGTGAGTGTTGATGGATACACTAATATTCTCTTTACTCCATGTTCCACTATGTTCCATGAGCCTTATATTTACAGACAAATATAATTACCATACACCACTCATAAAGAAGCTTCTTTTCTTTTTATTTTATTTTTTATTTTTTTTTATTGATGCTTTGTGCATTTCATACATCATTTTCCAATGCAGTTCAGGCATATTTCCCTTTCCCTTCCCCCTCACCCCATCCCATCCCAGATCATGCATTCGGCCATAACTGTCCTGCATCTTTCTCTCAGTTTTTTTTTTCATTTTTTAGCTATAAGTGATAATCCATGAGTACAAGCATCCTTCATGTAAAACCAACCAAATCTGCAGGTTGTTGTGCCCAAACTCCCACAGCCCCACCATCCAGCAGGGGGTGAGGGGTTGCTATGGTTCAATCAAGGTGATCAAATGACTGTCCAGACTATATTGTTGTAGTTTTCACCATTCACCCCCAATCCGGAAGCCACTATACATTCTAACACACATAAGACCCCCTATATTTTCCGACAAAGATTAAGTTCACCAGCACTTAGAAAAGGGGCACAGGTGGATGAGAAGCAAACAGTCCACTCTCTCTGGAGCTGTTGTCTTGGACTCTGGTAATTCTGGCTGATTCCTTTTCTATGGGCTGATAGTTTGTCCAGAATAACCTTTCGATCCTAACTAATGAAGCACCAGGAGGCAATTAGAGGGGGATACTATGAACAGGTCTATTGGATGAGAACACACATAATCTAGTTTAATTTGGCCAGAAAAATTACCTTCCTCTCGATCTAAAGAACAACACCAATAGATCTTAGACGCATGGGAGTAATAATATAAGTCATGTGTTTGATGATTGGTACATTTTTCTCCATGACAGTGGACAAATAATACGTCACACAAATACGTTGTAACAGGCAGGGGCCTGTATGGAAAATGAAAAACTTGGTATTGACGCAGCTTTTGATTGAGTAGGATAATTAGTATACCACAGTAACAAACGTGGCTCAGATTTAGGAGAAGAGGGATTGACCCGTCTGGAACATTTGTAAAGACGTGCGAAGAAATTGATAGCGGCTGCATCTCAGCACGAATTTGCTATAGAACACGGAACCCCGTCTGTGAGATCCTTACTTTCCATCCATAGTAGAGACAACTGAAGTATATGCAAAATGATAGCAGTTCTCCAATAAAGAATTAGAAATGGAGAGCATCAGCGGTGACGCAAAAGAAGCTATGATATGAGAGACTTCTTCCCTACCCCCCAACCCCAATAGAACAAGGAGACCAAATATAGACATGAATAATACAAGGCAAATTTCGATAGCTGCTCTGACTTGTGCACAAGTCACATTTCCCAGGCAGAGTGGAAAGTCCGAAGCTCTTGCATAGCATTGGTCACCAATGCGTCCTGCCACAAAAGTGTACTGGAGTGACGTACTAGCACTACATAATGTAACCTCAACAGGAAAGGGTAAATGCTTACCCCGTAAAAACGGGTGAAATCAAACCATACTCTACTGTCTCTTTAATATTTGACTTTAAACAGTAGCATATTAAAGAGGAATCTGGCCTGGTAAATGAGAGATCAGCGTACCCACTCATCCTAACCTACACGTCCGTCATAGAAAATATACCCCAAAACAATGAAAATCAAGCTTACAAGACCCACTTAAGCAGCATCAGCGCCCAATAAAGTCAAAACAATGATAATAAACCTAATCACAGAGACAATGCACAGCCTGGACAACTCAGCCAATGATAAATCACCTCCTACACAAAGATGCTCCAACGATCTAAAAAAAGCAAAAAGAGATACTCCAAATAACAAAAATAAACATTCCCATGCCTTACCCCACAAGGGAACTCCATCGCCAAAGGCGGCCCATCAAAAACTTACAAACGCAAGAAGCTATACCCTGACCCACTCTAACACTGTTTCTCGGGTGACCCCTACTCGCTCATGCTAAATAGGAGAGCAACAACAAACAACAAAAACAAAAAAAAAACAAATGCAAAACGACAGCCAACAAAAAAAGAAAATACGAACAAAAACCAAGAGAACGCCCCGCCACAACACCCCCCCATAACCCGCAAAAACACACCCCTAAGCTCGCTGAACGACCTTGAAGTCTACACGATTGGAAAGCCACAAGCACCCAGTCATGAGACACCATAACACACAAAGACGTAACAAGACCCACCTCCCCTACGCAATACCAAGAGATGAACCAAAAATAAACCACTTAAACCAATAAAAACAAATAAATAAAAAGAAAATCCAAAAGGAGTCAGGGGCTCTCATCCCCCCCCAAAAACCCCCAACCAATACTAATCAAAGCCACAACCCAGTTCTATAGACGAAGACCCACAAACCCACCCAATCAAAGAACAAGGACGTCATAATTACTCATATTGTCAGCAGAACCAGAGAGCACCTGATGAGAATTCCACCAAGAAGCCAAAAATCTCCCACATCCAAAGGTAAAACCCCAACCAACAAAAAAAAAAAACCCACTCGTACAAAACCACCAACTAACCCAAAACCAAAACCACACACCAAAAAACCAAAAAAACCCCAAAACCCAACCAAAACAAGAATAGATCCGATGGCATTGATGTCAGAGCTCCCCAGCATCACACTAATATTAAAACCAAGCAAAACATAGTTAAAGAACATAACAAGCATAAGAAACTTAGCTTAAGACTTTAACCCCGCATGAATACCCCAATATATTTGGTATAAACACACCTACCCCTGAAACAGAGAATAATCCTTTTCACAGTTCTTATGTCTAGTAGTCAATTAAAAAAAAGCAGTTTTAACGGTTTTATAACACCACCAGCCGCTCATACCTTCTCGTAAACTAAGTTAACGCTCAACTTCCCACGAACCATATAATAACTCAGGCCCCCAACCCCACTGAAACAACCGAGCGACCTACCCCCACACCTACCACACACAATACACAAAAAAATTAAACAATAACAAAAAACATAAAAAAACTCATCTACCCATGTATCAAAACTAACCAGAAAAAATCCATGAATACGCAAGAGGAAAAAAGCAGACCAAGGAAAGAAATAGTCAATCCATAAACATAATCAATACCTCTTAGACAAGTCCACCAATAGAAAGAAGTGAAGACTTATCATTACAGGAAACAACCCTAACAACTCCCCTACAAATAGTACCCCATGCTTTCCACAAGGTAATGCACAAAACCAGACTTCACACAACAGAACACAACCCCAACCCCAAACAAAAAACCCACCACATGCCCGTTTCAGCCATCCCAAGATCGTTATAACCTTACATTAAACAGACATAACATGGAAGGCTTATATCTTCACTTACAAACTGTTCCCCCAGGAACAGGCACAGGTCAACTTCTCAGTTGGCACTTTCTGGTACATCCTACTCAATGCAAAGCTTGTTATCTTTTCTTTCTCAGCCATTACCAGATTCGGCGTTGGAACGACTTTTCCCGTCTGGTATGGAACACCACGGAAATCATTTACACCCCAAGCCAGTAGGCTTAGTCCTTTAAAACGAGCACTATACTGAATATGCACCCCACGAAAGCTTAAAAATTGCACTAAAAACACGGTATTCCAATGCCTATCTGGTATCCCCCCCCTTTTAGTCTACACACCATGAGTCTCACAGAAAAAAGAAGAACAGAACCCAACATGCTAATAAATACTTATTACAAAAACGACCCACTATAGGAAGAGTGAGACAATCAACGCAAGCAGATCTCAAAAATTCACCCATAGATTGTTTTGCGACATGACCCTCTATATATGATTAACTTGGGAAGCAAACTTTTTTTTTTTTTTTTTTTTTTAATTAATAAAAATATTATACTAAGTATACCATTATAAAAAAAATACACCAAAAAACCAAAACAAACAACAACCCAAAAAAACC
>VZQC01010462.1:1175992-1214623 GCA_009823505.1 Rhizomys pruinosus | reverse complement strand
TCAATGTACTGTCTGCATGCAGGTTTGTGCACCCGTGTCGTGCAATGCCGCGGAGGTCAGAAGAGGGTCTCAGATTCCCCTGGAACTGGAGTTCTCCTGGAACTGGAGTTTCAGACGGCTCTTGGCCGCCATGTGGGTGCTGGGGATCGAACCCGGGTCCTCTGCAAGAGCGGTCAGCGCTCTTAACCGCTAGGCCATCTCTCCAGCCCCTATAGTAGTGATTTCTTACAAAACAGGTATAACTACCTTCTTTAATTGACTGATAGACAAAGGAACTGTGAAAGGATGATTCTCTATTTAGACCCAAATACAATAGTAAAGTCTTTATAAGCTGTGTAATTAAGCAAAATATATTAATACAGGAAAGCTCTGATATCAGCAATGGATTATTCTGCCTAGGAGATGTTGGCTAGGGGATCCAAGCCCCCAAATTTATAAAGGCCTTTTGCCTATAAGTGGGATATCTGCAAGGAGAAAGGTGGTAAGTCCCTGTTGTCGAAGACCTAGTGTAAGCATGAAAAAATGATTTGAGACGTCACTTGCTAATGTACAGTTGGCCTCTGAAATGCCAGAGAGCATTACCAAAGACCAGTAAAGCAACAAAGCAAAATATTGGTCTCCTTGAGTCAAGCCAGACTCCTCTGTCAGTATCAGCTACACCTCAACTGCCTGGAGATACTGTGCAACAGTGGCAGCCATGTGTCTATATATTTCCCAAATCTAATTAACTATTAATTCTCTCCTTGGAGGAATAATTCATGGCTGATGCCAAAAGCTTATGTCTTCTAGTGGTTAGGAGATGATATAAGCCATAGTAAGAACTTGTCCTCTTTTACAGAAAAGCCATGATTTGTTGATTAGCATACCATCCAAACATCTGTGTCTATGCTCACAGCTTAGCTTGCCATAATAATTAATTGTGTTTAAATGCCTGTACATCTAATTGCTTGTGCTTTCGTAGTAGGACTAAAAAGGTACCCCTGGATAAGCTGTCAACCCATGAAGGGAAACAATCTGAACAGACTAGAGTCCCAAATGATATCTCCAGAGAAAATAGACTGTTTTGCTTCTCACCCACTTGTGCCCCTTTCCCAAAGCCTAGGGAACAACTTGTGGAAGAGGAGGCATGGTAGAATGTAAAGGCTGCAGAGAGATTGGGGTGAATTTTGAGACTACAGGAATAAAATTTTCAAGCTCTGAAAATAAATAAGTGCAGATCATTGATACTATACTTTGCAAAGTTGTCTTTTAAAATTGATAGAGAGCCGGGCATGGTGGTGCATGCCTTTAATCCTAGCACTTGGGAGGCAGAGTCGGGTGGATCTTTGTGAGTTCAAGGCCAGCCTGGTCTATGGAGTGAGTTCCAGGACAGGGCTACAGGGAGACCCTGTCTCAAAAATGGTCTAACAGTTGCTCTCCTCTTTTCCGTGTCTTTGCGAGAGTGTGACCCTGGGTTGCTGCTCCAGATCAGCCGCCACACCTCCCGCCAACATGGATGTATTTCCCCTGGGAACTGCCAACGTAAAGCTCAACTACACTCTCCTTTCTATAAGATTCCTTGGTCATGGTGCTTTTATCACAGCAACAGAAATTTACTATATCACTCCACATTTCCTGGTTGTTCCACTCTTGTGTTTTTAAAAAATTTTCTATATCTTTACTTGAGGTTTCTTGCTGCACTGTGTTATCCTGTAGGTCTCGATATTCTTTTTTTCTGCTTCATCCGATTCATGCTTCTGAGGCTCTTTCCCATTACCTTTCTCTGCTGATTGGATGAATGTTCAGTTTCTTTTTATTATCATCCTGTGATTTTTTCAGTATTTCCATTTCTTCTGGAGTTTTCATTCTCTACCTTGTAGCTCCTGTTTCACTGGTCAGTTTCTTTTTTCCTTTCAGCCTGAGATATTTTCAGTGTTTCCACTTCTTTCCCGAGTTTGTCATTCTCTCCCTCTAGTTCTTTTCGGAGTTTGATTTCTCTTCCTCTAGTTCTTTTCTTTTCTTTTTTTTTTTCTTCTTTATTTGTTTTAAGGGATTCTACAATTTAATAGCACAGTTGTTTTCAGATAACATTAATGTTGCTACAGTTTGCCATACAATTAGGTAATTGGTGCATTTTTTGAAGTAGCCAAATTATTAAGCAAAGCAATGAATGTAAGTAACATTCATGTAAACACAATTGGCAAGTATCTATGTCCACATATTTGAACAACTCAAGGTTCCCATAGTCCAGTTGGAGAAGCTTGTATGGCACAAGCATTTGATAAATTGGAGTCCAGTCTATATTGCTGTAGTCTCCGATTCACCCAATTCTCTGCGCCCTTACATTCTACCATACCTCCTCTTCCACAAGTTGTTCCCTAAGGCTTTGGGAAAGGGGCACATGGGTGAGAAGCAAAAGTCTATTTTCTCTCTGGAGATGTCATTTTGGTCTCTAGTCTGTTCAGGTTGTTCCCCTTCAGGTTGACAGCTTATCCAGGGTACCTTTTTAATCCTACTAACAAAGCACAAGCAATTAGATGTACAGGCATTTAAGAAGTCTAATTAGATATGTAAGTACTAGAGCTGTGAGCATAGACACAGATGTTTGGATGGTGGCATAAATCCACAAACTGTGGTTTCTCTATAAAGGGTGACAAGTTTCTTATTGTGGCTTATAACATCTCCTAACACTAGAGTACATAAGCTTGTGGCATGCCACTGTGAAATTATTCCTCCAAGGAGAGAGTTATAGCCAATTAGATTGGAATATATATAACACCAATGGTCTGCCACTGTTGCAACAGTTAATTCTCCAGGCAGTTGAGGTGAGCTGATACTGATGGAGGATCTGTGCTTGTCTCAAGGAGATCAAATTTTGCTTTATTGCTTTAGTGGCCTTTGGTAACACTCTCTGGCATTTCAGAGGCATTACGCAGGTGACGTCTCGAAACACTTTTTCATTCTTACACCACGTCTTCGACAACAGGGACTTACCGCCTTTCTCCTTGCAGATATCCCATTATATGGCAAAAGGCCTTTATAATTGGGGGGGGGCTTGGATCCCTAGCCAACATCTCCTGGCAAAATAATCCATTGCTGATATCAGAGCTTTCCTGTATTAATATATTTTGCTTAATTACACATGCTTATAAAGACTTTACTATTGTATTTGGCTCTAATAGAGAATAATCCTTTCCGTTCCTATGTCTATCGAGTCAAAAAAAGAAGGTAGTTATACTGTTTTATAAGAAATACCACATAACAGTTGGCTTCTAATTTCAGTTAGGGAATGACTTCATTACCAATCATTTTTTCTTTTTCCTATAAATGGGAGAGGCAGGAAGGTTTCTCGCATCTGGAAGGTAAACTTCATTGTGGCCCATTATAAAAGTAACCCAAATAGGAATTCAAGAGAGATGCTCAGTGTCTTGTGACCAGGTAGTCTTGAGTTCCTCTTTCTTTAAGTTCAGATGGGTCAGCCTCTCTGCTGGCATTTCCCAGTCCATCCTGCACAGCAAAGTTGTACGTTTTCAGCATTAGATTGGTGTTTTTACCTGTGAGAACATACAATTTCCCATTGTTAGTTTCAGATTAAATTGAAAATTTATCAATAGTTTGGAACACAGAGTTTTTCCATAATTTATACATCCCAGAAGGAATACTACACCACCTCCCACCTCTCTTTTTGGTTTTTAAATTTTTATGTTTTGACTACAAGATGCCAAGTTGATGTACACATACCCATAAAACGGAACCAGGCATAAGTTTTTCATCAAATTCACCCAAAAAGGTTTATCATTGACTGTATGTCATATTGGGAAGTAAAACTTAAACTATAAATTAGTCCTGAAATTATCCTCAAGTAAACTTAGATAACGTATTACAAGGTGGATTGTATAACACATGAAAAAGCTTAGAGACCATTTGTGCACATAACCCTAAAGTTTATTGTTGGGAAATTCAATAAAAATATCTATAATAAACATTAAAATTTATATTCCAATTAGTTCAAATGTATTACCATTTTCACCAAAACCTACACCTAATTTAACTAATCTAAACAGTTTTACTAAGTTCACAAATATTCTATAATATGTGGGCAAAGCTTGGGCAGATTTGATAAACCTGCCAAATAACTACTTTACCAATATACACTTTGCTCTTTAAAACTATATGATGATCTATGACTTCAGAAAATCAAGTCCATTAACTTATTGGTTTTATTATTGTATTTTATTTATAAATCTCTAATGAATTACCTCTATATATAAATATGTTATTTTTTTTCAATTATTTTATTTTTTTTTAAACAAATCTAGACCCATGTTCCGCCAATTTCCCCCACCCCGACAGAGCTCATGCATTCATGCCCATGCATCCTGCCATACATATCTTTCATATATTTCTCAGTCTTTCTCAATATTCTCCATGAGAAGTTGACTGTTCTGACGCAAAAGTTTACTGTTTCAGTCAGTTCTCTTGGATGCAGTTCCTTTTGTTGTTGTGTTGGTTGTGTGTTGTTTCCAATCATGCATTACCCAACTGCTTTGGACAAAACTCAGGGGTCACCTACCCAAGAAATACTACAACTAGGTAATTGGCACTAGCATCCACAGAATGAGGGATAACCATTAGTCCGTTTGTTTTTCTGGGACTGTGTGTACTTCACTAGCATAATGTCCTTGTCTCAGCATTTTCCTGCCAAGCTCATGATGTAATCTTTCTTTACTGCTGCATAGAATCCATTGTGTAGATTACCACCATTTTCTCGTATCCACTCGTCAGTTGAGGGGCATTGGGTTGTTGTTCCAGCTCCTTTGCTATTGTGAAGAGAGCTGAAGAAAAAACATGGCGTGCATGATACCTGTGGTGGAGGATGAGTCCTTGAGGGTCATTGCCCAGGAGTGGTATGGCTGGGTCCGTGGTAGGCAGTTCATCCAGTCTTAAGGGTTCTCACCACATGCTTTCCATCAGTGGTTGTATGCGTTTACATTCCCCACCAGCAGTGGAGCTGTGTTCCCTTTCCCACAACCTCTCCAGCATTGGTTCATTTTTTTCTTTGATCCTCGCCAGTCTATTGGAGAGTAGATGATATCTTAGTGGTTTTGAATTTGATTTCCTCTAATTTTAATGATGTTGAACACTTTTAAGGATGTTTCTCAGCCATCTCTAATTCCTTCACTTGTGAAGCCTCTGTTCAGTATTCTTGCTCCATCTATTGAGTGGTCATTGTTTTTTTTTCTTTGTTTTTATTAGTTTATATATTCTGGAGTCAATGACTTTGATCAATGTATTGCGGTGAGGTTCCTCCCACTCTGTGGAGTTTTCTTCACTTCCTGATTGTTTCTTATGTACAGAAGCTTTTGAGTTTGATGAGGTCCCATTTGTCATTGTCGACCTTAATTTTGTGCAGTGCGTTCTGATTTAGAAGTCGTTCCCTATGCCTATTGTCTTGTAGGTCTGCTGCAACTTTTTTCTTCATTCCACTCAGTTTGGTTTCCGGTTGAGTGGTCATTTAATCCATCTGGAGAACTTTTGTACATAGGTTGAGAGGTAGGGGTTTAATTTTTCTTCTAAATGGTGATCCAGTTTTGCCAACACCACTTGCTGAAGATGCTCTCTTTTCCTCATTGTGGCTTGTGGCTCCTGTCAAATAAGATGGCTGAAATTGTATGTGCTCAGATTTGGATCTTCAGATTTTGTTCCATTGAGTCAACAAGGTCTGTTTTTTTGAGCCAGTACCAGGTGTTTTATGACTATAGCCTGATAGATTAGTCTTGAAGTACTGGTAAAGATCCCCCTGTGTAGCTACTTTTCACTCAGGTTTTTTTTTTGCTAGGGTCTTTTGTTTTTCAAATGATTTAAGACGTTTTTTTTCCAAGCCTGTGAAGAAACCTTGGGGATTTTGATTTGAATTCGTTAAATCTATACGAGTTCGGTAAAATGAACATTTTTCAATGTTAATTTTCCCACATCATTGGCATGGGAGGTTGTGATGGTTAATCCTGGGTGCAACTTGATCTGGACTAAGGAACAATAAGAGGTAAAGGGCATCTGATTGGTACCGCCTCAACCCTGTAATGGCCCACCCCAAATTGGCGTTACCTTGTGCCGGCAGGCAGTATTTAAGGCCATGGCAGAAGGAGCTTGTCCCTTTTTCTCCTGCGGCTTCCTCTCTCATCCTGTGAAGTTGTCTTACTGCTGTATGATTCAACCTTTTTCAGATCCCAGTGTGTACTGAGATGCAGTCTCCTGGAACCCATTTGGGCTTTCAGCACTGAGATTGGGAACTACTGGAGACATGCAGCTTGTGGACTGAGAGTTCCTGGATTCTCGTCTCGGCCTTTCCATGTGGTGCAGCTACTGTTGGAATCTTGAACTCTGTCACGTGAGCAAATAATAAATTAAATTGTANTTTATTGATTTTTGTATGTGGACCCATCCCTGCATCTGTGGTATGCATCCAACTTGGTAATGATGGTTGATCTTCTTGATGTGGGTCTGTATGTGCTTTGCCCGTATCCTGTTTAGAATTTTGGCATCTGTGTTCATTCGTGCGCTGGGTCTCTCGTTCTCCTTTTTGTTGTATCTTTGCCTGTTCTGGTACTGCGTGCTGCTGTCTTTCCTCGACTGCATCTGGGGCGCATTTCCCCTCTCTTTGTATCCTTCTACACAATTTAACTAGTAATGGTTGTAAGTCTTTTGCCACATTTCTCGACTTGTGCCATTGAAACACACCACTCTGGCCTGGGCCTTTTTGCGTTGGAGGTCTTTCCATCTTCAATTTTCTTCACATCTTCTTGGTCTATTTTAGCCTGTGGTCTCTCTTGGTTGCGCTTGGCGAGTCTCCGGCTCAGATAGTCATCCATTCTTCTCGGTTTTCACACTTCGAGAGTATCTGTTTTCAAGTATTCCATATGATGTCTGGATCTTTTCATTGTCTGTTGTGATATTTCCCCTTCATCACAGATCTTTGATTTGTTGTTGTTCTTCTTTCTTTTGTTAACTGGGCTAGAGGCCTTTCTATCTTTGTTTATTCTCTCAAAAGACCAACTTTTGGATTCATTGAGTTTTTGTATGGTTTTCTTGTTTCTATTTCATTGATCTCTGCTCTGATTTTTCTTATTTCTTCTTGTCTGCTGTGTTTAAGGTTCATTTTTTGTTGTTTTCTCTCAAGTATTTTTAGCTGCAGTGTTAGATCATTCACTTGTGCTCTTTCTGGGTTTTTTTTTTTAATGTAGGCACTTAGGGCTATAAACTTCCCTCTTAGGACTAAAGTGTCCCATACAATTTGTTGTGTTGTATTATCATTGTCTTTCAGGTCCAGGAATGTTTTTATTTCCTTCTTATTTCTTCCTTGACCCCATCATTATTCAGGGAGACTGTTGTTTATTCTCCCTGTGTTCTTGTAGGTTTTAAGGGTTTATCCTGGTGTTGATATTGAGTTTATTGCACTGTGGTCTGCTGGAAGCATGAATTATTTCAATCTTTTTGTATTTGTTGAGTTTTTTCCTGTGTCCCAGTATGTCTTCAATTTTGGAGAAATGTTCCTTGGCGTGCTGAGTAGAAAGTGTCTTCTCTGGTTTTAGGGTGGAATATCGATTAGAGGTCTATTGAGGTCCATTTGGTGTATATATCATTCGGTTTAGATGTATCTCTGTTTATCCTTTGTCCTGTTGATCTGTCTAAAGACTTAGTGGGGTACTGAAGTCCCCTAGTATTTAGTGTGCTAGGGTTAATCCATGCCTTGAGATCCTGAAGAAATGTCTCTTTGTAAAGTTTGGTGCACTGTAGTTTGGTGCATATATATTTCATTGATTGTGAGAATCTACATCGTCCATGTTCCTTTAATAAAGATTGTAATGGGCCTCTTTGTCTCTTCTCTGATTTCTTTTGCTTTGAAGGCTCTTCGTCTGATCTAGAATAGCAACACCTGCTTTCTTTTTGTACCCTTTGCTTGGAATACTCTCCCTTCCATCCTTCCCTTAAGTTAGTTCCTATCCTTGAAATTGAGATGGGTTTCTTGTAGGCCAGCATATAGATGGACTTGTTTCTAATCCATTCTCCCAGTCTATGCCTTTTGCTAGGGGAGCAGTGCATTTATATTTAAAGTTCTAATTGAAAGTGGATGTTGCTCCTTTCACCTTATTATCCATTTGGTCATTTATTCTCTGATCCATCCTATTGGTTATATTATTAGTTTTTTCCTAGGTGCTTGAGGATATTGCTCCTCTCTTCTGCCCTGTGAACTGCTAAGTATTTTTTCCAATACTCTTTATTTTTTTCCATTTTTTAACAATAAATAATAATTTATGAGTACCAGCATCCTTCATGTAAAACCAATTTGCAAGTAGTTGTGCCCAAACCCACACGCTCAAGGGTCACTATCCAGTTGGGGGGGGTTGTATATTCAAACAAGTTGACCAAATAAGTGTCCAGTCTATATTGGCTTTTAGTTTCCCCATTCACCCCAAATCACAGCCTTTACATTCTACCATACCCCCTCTTCCTCAGATTTGTTCCCTAGGCTTAGAAAAGATCACAGGTGGACAAGAAGCCAAACAGTCACTTTCTCTGGAGCTGTCATTTTGGACTCGGGTCATTTTGGCTGTCTTTTCCTTATGGCTGACAGTTTCTGTCCAGGACTAACCTTTCAGTCCCACTAATGAAGCACAAGGCAATTAGATATATAGGTATTTAAACACTACTAATTGGTATGGTAGGTTACTTGGTATAGACACAGATGTTTAAAATGGTATGTTAGTCCATAATATGTTTTGTCTGTTAAATATGACCAGGGTCTTACTGTTGGACTTATAACATCTCCTAACCACTAGGGGATGTAGCTTGTAGCATCAGCCATTGGTTATTCCTCCAAGGATAGAACCAATAGCCAATTAGAATTGGGGTATACAGGAGATTATGGCTGCCACTGTTGCACAGTATTTATAGGCAGGTGAGGTGTCGCTAGTGCTGATGGAGGAGTCTTGCTTGACTCAATGAGACCTTATATTTGCTTTATTGGTGTATTAGTTCTAAAAGAAACAGAAGCAACAGACGATTATCATTCCCTCTTCATGCCACCGGGAAAGCCTTCAGTAACTCTAGGCTTCATTGGGTTGAAAAGTTGGCTCCAGAGACTACCAAGCCCACAAAGGAAATTTCATTCCTTTCAATTCTGTTTCTCTAGAACCACTTCTGGTACCAAAATTCTGTATAGTCAGGGTTCTCTAAAAAACAGACGCAAAACAGGGAATTATATATACGCCTACATCAATTATTATTTTCTCACGTGACAGAGTTCAAGGATTCCAACAGTAGCTGCACCACATGGAAGGGCCGAGACGAGAATCCAGGAACTGCTCAGCTCCACAAGGCTGATGTCTCCAGTAGTTCCCCAATCTAGTGCTGAAGAGCCCAGATGGGTTCCAGGAGATACTCAGTCTCAGTACACACTGGGATCTTGAAAAAGGTTGATCTAACAGCAAGTAAGACAACCCTCACCGATGAGAGAGGAAGCCGCAGGAGAAAAAGGGACAGCCCTTCTGCCATGGCCTTAAATACTGCCTGCCGGCAAAGGTAACGCCCACATTTGGGGTGGGCCATTCAGGGTTGAGGCGGTCGCAATCAGACGACCCTTTCCTCTTATTTGTTCCTTAGTCCAGATCAAGTTGACACCCAGGATTAACCATCACAACCTCCCATGCCAATGATTGAAAAGGAAAATTAACATTGAAAATGTCCATTTTACCGGAAAACCTCTGTATAGATTTAACGCAATTCCAATCATAAATCCCCAAGGTTTCTTCACAGGCTTGGAAACAAACGTTCTTAAATTCATTTGGAAAAACAAAAGACCCTGAAGCCAAAAAAAAAACCCTGAGTGAAAAGAGCTACACAGGGGGGATCTCTACACCAGACTTCAAACTCTACTACAGAGCTATAGTCATAAAAACAACCTGGTACTGGTGCAAAAACAGACCTGTTGACCAATGGAACAAAACTGAAGATCCAAATCTGAGCAAAACATGACAATTTCAGCCATCTTATATTTGACAAGGGGCCACGAAGCCACAATGTAGAAAAGAGAGCATCTTCAGCAGTGGTGTTGGCAATAACTGGATCCACCACTTTAGAAGAGAATTTAAACCCCTACCCTCACTCACCCTGTACCAAAAGTGACTCCAGATGGATAAAGACACCTCAACGGAACCCACCAACTCTGCAGGGCAAGAAGAAAAAGTTGGGCAGCAGACTACAAGAAATAGGCCTGGGAAAAGACTTCCTAAATGAACAGCAGCTGCCAAGAATTAGGTCGACAATTGAACAAATGGGAGCTCATAAACTCAAGAAGCTTCTGTACATCAAAAAGAAACAATCAGGAGTGAAGAGAAATCCCACAGAGTTGAGGGAGGAAACCTTCACCGCAGATACATCTGACAAAGCATTGATTTCCAGAATATATAACTAATCAAAAAACAAAGAAACAAGAAACACATGACCCACCAATAGATGGAGGCAAGACGGAAGACTGAACAGAGGCTTCACAAGTGAGGAATTAGAGATGGCTGATAGAGAAACACCTTAGAAGTTGTTCAACATCACTAATCATAAGGAAATGCAAATCAAAACCACTTTAAAGATATCATCTTACTCCCATAAGACGGGGTCGAGGATCAAAGAAAATAAATGATACCAAGTGGCTGGGAGAGTTGTGGGGTAAAGGGAAACACGCAGTCACTGCTGTTGGTGGGAATGTAAACGCGTACAGCCACGATGGAAAGCAGTGGTGGAGAACCCTTGAAGATCTTGGAGATGAACTTGCCACCCGGCCCCAGCCATTTACCACTCCTGGGAATGTACCCTCAGGACTCATCCCACCACAGAGATGCATGCACGGCCATGGTTATTTAATTCAGCTCTCTTCACAATAGCAAGGAGACTGGAACCAACAACCCAATTGCCCATCCAACTGACGAGTGGATCGAGAGGAAAATGGTTAAATTCTACACAATGGATTCTAGCAGCAGTAAGAAGGAAAGATTACATCATGAGCTTTTGGCAAAGGAAAATGGCTGAGACAGAGGACATCTATGCTGAGTGACAGTACACACAGTCCCAGAAAAACAACGGACGAATGGTATCCCTCATATCTGTGGATGCTAGTGCCAATTACCTAGTCGTAAGTATTTCTTGGGTAGGTGACCCCTGATTTTTGTCCAAAGCAGTTGGACTTGAATGTGCATGATTGGAAACAAACACAACAACACACACAACAACAGAAAGGACTGCATCCAAGAAACTGACTGAAACAGTGAAACTTTTGCTCAGAACAGTCAACTTACTCATGGAGATATTGCGAAAGATGCGGAAAGCATGAAAAGCATGTTGGCAGAATGCATGAGCTCTGTCGGGGTGGGGAATGGGCGGGAACATGGGTCTAGATTTGTTAAAAAATAAAAATAGATTTAAAAAATACATATTTATATATAGAGGTAATTCATTAGAGATTTATAAATAAATACAAAATAAACCATATAAGTTAATGGACTTGATTTCTCTGAAGTCATAGACTAGTCATATAGTTTTAAAGAGCAAAGTGTATATTGGGTAATATTTATTTGGCAGGTACTCAACTCTGCCCAAGCTTTGCCCACATATTATAGAATATTTTGAGACTTAGTAAACTGTTTAGATTAGTTAAATTTGGTTGTAGGTTTTGGTGAAAATGGTAATCATTTGAACTAATTGGGAATATAAATTTTAATTGTTTTATTTATAATTTTTATTGAATTTCCAACAATAACTTTGGGGTTAAGGTGCACAAATGGTCTCTATATTTTTCTGTGTTAACAATATCACCTTGTAATACTTCTTTACTTGTAGGATATTTAAAGGAATTCAAGTTTAAGTTTACTTCCAAATAAGTAGCATCAGTCAATGATAAACTGTTTGGGTAAATTTAATGAAAACTTATGCCTTGGTTCCTGTTTATGGGATGTGTATACAACTTGGGGCATCTGTAGGTCAAAACATAAAAATTTAAAACCAAAAAAAAAAGGAGGTTTTGTTTATTCCTCTGGGATACAAATGGAAAAACTCTCTGTTCCAAACCTTTGATAAATTTTCATTTTGAAATCTTGAAACTAACAATGGGAGATTTTTATGTTCCCACAGGTAACAACACCAATCTAAATGCCTTGAAACGTACAACTTTTGGCTGTGCAGGATGGACTGGGATATGCCAGCAGAGAGGCTGACCCATCTGAACATTAAAGAAAGAGGAACTTCAAACTCCTGGTCACCGACACTGAGCATCTCTCTGAATTCTATTTGGGTTAACTGTATAATGGGCCCCAATGAAGTTTACCTTCCAGTGCTGAGAAACCTTCCCGCCTCTCCCATTTATAGAAAAAGAAAAACATGTTGGTAATGAAGTCATTCCTAACTGCAAACTAGAGCCAACTGTTATAGTGGTAATTTCTTATAAAACAGATATAACTACCTTTTTAATTGCTCGATAAGCATAGGAACTGTGAAAGGATTATTCTCTTTTAGAGCCAAATACAATAGTAAGTCTTTATAAGCTGTGTAATTAAGCAAAATATATTAATACAGGAAAGCTCTGATATCAGCAATGGATTATTTTGCCTAGGAGATGTTGGCTAGGAGATCCAAGCCCCCCCCCAATTATAAAGGCCTTTTGCCTATAAGTGGGATATCTGCAAGGAGAAAGGCGGTAAGTCCCTGTTGTCGAAGACGTGGTGTAAGAATGAAAAAGTGTTTCGAGACGTCACCTGCTAATGCCTCTGAAATGCCAGATAGCCTTACCAAAGGCCACTAAAGCAATAAAGCAAAATATTGATCTCCTTGAGACAAGCAAGACTCCTCCCTCAGTATCAGCTCCACCTCAACTGCCTGGAGATACTGTGCAACAGTGGCAGCCATGTGTTTATATATATCCCAATTCTAATTGGCTATTAACTCTCTCCTTGGAGGAATAATTCACAGTGGATGCACAAGCTTATGTACTTAGTGGTTAGGAGATGTTATAAGCCACAATAAGAACTTGTCACCCTTTATAGAGAAACCACAGTTTGTGGATTACCATGCCATCCAAACATCTGTGTCTATGCTCACAGCCTAGCTTACCATATTAATTAGCACTTCTTAAATGCCTGTACATCTAATTGCTTGTGCTTTGTTAGTAGGATTAAAAAGGTACCCTGGATAAGCTGTCAACTCATGAAGGGGAACAACCTGAACAGACTAGAACCAAAATGACATCTCCAGAGAAAATAGACTGTTTTGCTTCTCACCCACTTGTGCCCCTCTTCCCAAAGCCTAGGGAACAACTTGTGGAAGAGGAGGTATGGTAGAATGTAAGGGCTGCCGAGAGATGGGGTGAATCTGAGACACTACAGCAATATAGACTGGACTCCAATTTTATCAACCTGTTGTGCATACAAGCTTCTCCAACTGTACTATGGGACCTTGGGTTGTTCAATATTTGGACATAAGTACTTGCAAATTGGTTTTACATGAATGTTACTTACATTCATTGCTTATGTTAATAATTTGGCTCACTTCAAAAAAAATGCACCAATTACCTAATTGTATGGCAAATGAGCAACATTAATGTTATCTGAAAAAACTGTGCTTATTGTAGAAATCCCTTTTAAAAAAAGTAAAAAGAAAAAAAAAAGAAAGAAAAAGAACTAGAGGAAGAGAAATCCAACTCCGAAAAGAACTAGAGGGAGAGAATGACAAACTCGGGAAAGAAGTGGAAACACTGAAAATATCTCAGGCTGAAAGGAAAAAAGAAACTGACCAGTGAAACAGGAGCTACAAGTAGAGAATGAAAAGCTCCAGAAGGAAATGGAAATACTGAAAAAATCACAGGATGAAATAAAAAAGGAAACTGAACATTCATCCAATCAGCAGGAAAAGTATGGAACAGCCTCAGAAGCAGAATAGATGAAACAGAAAAAAGAATAAACAAACCACAAAAAAAAAAAAAAAAAAACCTCAAGTAAAAGATTATGAAAAATTTTTAAAAACACACAAGAGTGGAACAACCAGGAAATGTGGGTTTTTGTATTAGTAATTTTCTGTTGCTGTGATTAAAGCACCATGACCAAGGAAACTTATAAAAGAAGTTTATTTGAGCTTACGATTGGCAGTCCAGGGAAATACAGTCCATTGTGGCGGGAGGTGTGGCGGCTGATCTGGAGCAGCAAACCCAGGGTTACATCTCGCAAAAGAGCACAGGAAAAAAAGAGAGAGAATGTAGACCACGCCGAGGCTTGTTAAAACTCACTAAGCCTGCCCCCAGTGACACACTTCCCCCAGCATGGCCACACCTTCTAAGACCTCCAAAAACAGCGCCACCAACTGGAGACAAATGTCTGAATACTTACAGCCTATGGGGGACACTCATGCAAACCACCACAGTGGGACACCATGAAAAGATCAAACCTCTCCATCATAGGGATAGAGGAAGGAAAGAATCCCGAGAAAATGGTATTGATTAGATAGTCAACAGAATAATAGAAGAAAATTTCCCCAAACTGAAAAAAGACAAACCCATACAAATACAAGAAGCATATAGAACACCAAATAGACAAGATCAGAAAAGAAATTCCCCATGCCATATCAGAGTTAAAACACTAGATGCTCAAAACAAAGATAAAATACTGAAAGCCACAGGAAAAAACAAGGAGTTACATATAAGGGGAAACCCATCAGAATCACAGCTGACTTCTCAGTGCAAAGTATGAAAGCCAGAAGAACATGGACCAAAGTATTCCCAGTGATAAATGACTTTAGATGCCAGCCCAGATTACTATACCCAGCAAAATCATCAATCATAGTTGAAGGAGAAAGAAAAATCTTTCATGACATAAACAAAATGAAAGAACACATGTCAAAAAACCAACACTTCAGAAAATACTCAAAGCAATTCAAAGAACAGAGCAACTATCATTAAGTATCCCAAGAGAGAAATTAACAAAAGCATAACAGAGTAAATAAATACCTAGACCAAGAATGCATATGAAAAATAAGGTGAAAGGAAACAACACACATCTCTCAATAATAACCTTAAATATTAATGGTCTAAATTCCCCAACCAAAAGACATAGACTGGGAGAATGGATTAGGAAACAGAATCCATCTATATACTGCCTGCAAGAAACCAATCTCATCCTCAAGAACAGACACAGCCAACATCATCCTAAATGAAGAAAAGTTGGAAGCATCCCCCTTAAAGGCAGGAACATGGCAAGGCTGTTCACTCTCGCCTCTCCTCTTCAATATAGTGTTTGAAATGCTTGCTGGGACAATGAGACAATAAAGCAAAATTAAAGGAGTAACAATAGGAAAAGAGGAAGTAAAAACTATCCCTTTTTGTAATGATATGATAGTTTACCTAAGGGATACTAAAAACTCCACCAGAAAACTCCTAGAAATGATTAAAAGTTTCAGTAAAGTGCATGATACAAAATAAACCTAGAAAAATCAGTAGCCTTTCTTTATTTTCCTTTTTTTTTAATCTTTTTGAGTCAGGGTCTCCCTCTAGCCACAGCTAGCCTGGAACTCATTATGTAGACCAGGCTGGCCTTGAACTCACAAAGATCCGCCTGCCTCTGCCTCCTGAGTGCTGGGACTAAAGGCGTGCACTGCCATGCCCAGCTTAAAGATGGTTCTTATCTGCCATGTGGGTGCTGGGAATTAAACCTGGGTCCTCTGCAAGAGCAGTCAGCTCTCTTAATCACTGAGCCATCTGTCCAGCCCAAGTAGCCTTTCTTTACACCACAAATAAGCAACTGGAGAAGGAATATAAGGAGACCTTCCCAATGACAATAATCGCAAAAAAAAATAAAACTGGGAATAACCCTAACCCAAGACACCAAAGACGTTTACAACAAAAATTTTAAAACCCTGAAGGAGATTGAGAATGGCATCAAAAGATGGAAAGACCTCCCATGTTCATGGATTGGAAAAATTAATATAGTAAAAATGTCTATTCTACCCAAATTAATAACAGATTCAATGCAATCACAACCAAAATCCCCATAAGCTTTTTCACAGACTTGGAAAAAAAAATCCATGAATTCATATGGAAAAACAAAAGACCCCAAATAGCTAAAGCAACCCTGAGTGAAAAGTGCAATACAGGGGGTATTACTTTACCAGTCTTCAAGCTATATTATAGGGCTATAGTCATAAAGACAGCCTGGTACTGGCAAAAAAAAACAGACCTGTTGACCAATGGAACAAAATCAAAGATCCAAACTTGAGCTCATATAACTTCTGCCACCTCATATTTGACAAAGGAGCCAAAAGAGCTCAAAGGAGGAAAGATAGCATCTTCAGCAAATAGTGCTGGCAGAACTGGATCACCATTTGTACAAGAAAACTATTAAACCCCTACCTCTCAACCTGTATAAAAATCATTCCAAGTGGATCAAATATCTCAACCTCAACCTGAAACCCTGAAAGTGATAGAAGAAAAAGTCAGCAGCAACCTACAAGACATAGGCATAGGAAAAGATTTTCTAAATCAAACAGCACCTGCACAGGAAATAAGGAAAACAGCTGACAAATGGGACCTCATCAAACTCAAAAGCTTTTGTACAGCTTAAGAAACAACCAAGGAAGTGAAGTGAAAACCCACAGAGTGGGAGGAAACCTTCACCACTGATACATTTGATAGAGTATTGACATCCAGAATATATAAAGTATTTAAAAAACAAAGAAGAAATCAAATGACCTACTCAAAAGATAAAGAGCTGAACAGAGACTTCACCAGTAAGAAAGTAAAGACGGCTGAGAAACATCTTAAAAAGTGTTCAACATCATTAAAAATTAAGGAAATTCAAATTAAAACCACACTAAGGCATCATCTGACTCCAGTAAGACTAGCCAAGATCAAGAAAACAAAAGACACCAAATGCTGGAGAGGTTGTGGGGAAAGGGGAACACTCAGCCACTGCTGGTGGGAATGTAAACTCATACAACCACTGTGGAAAGCAGTGTGGAGAACCCTTAAAAGACTCAAAATGAGCCTACCACCTGACCCAGCCATACCACTCCTGGGTATATACCCACAAGACACATCCTACTGCAAAGGTACATGCACAGCTATGTTTTTTGCAGCTCTCTTCACAATAGCAAAGAGCTGGAAACAACCCAAATGCCCCTCAACTGATGACTGGATAACAAAAATGTGGTATATCTACACAATGGAGTTCTATGCAGTGGTAAAGAAAGATGACTTTGAACTTCGCAGGTAAATGAATGGAACTCGAAGCCATTATGCTAAGTGAAGTAACAGAGTCCCAGAAAGAAAAAAAAAAAAGGTGAATGGTTTCCCTCATTTGTGGATGCTAACACCACCAGTTGGCAGGCAAACTGAGCAACTTTATTACTATATTTCATTGTATCTGAAAGCAACTGTGCTGTTATAATGATGTGAATCTCTTAATCAGCTCTAGAATTGACCTACCACTTGTATTCACACATTGTAATTACCATATATGGGTGGAAGATATGTATTCATATTCTAAAAAAAAAAAGAGTCTAAAGTTATAATTCTTTTTACCTGCATGCAACTTTACTGTTAAAATGTGAATCAATAAATCTGTTTTGGCATTAACCTATAGTTTATTTTCAGATTTTGTAATTTTGATTTATGTATGGAGTGTATATATGTATGTTTTGGAATAATATAAAATTAAAGGAAACAAAAAAAGAGAGAGAAAAACCTATTGAAAAACCAACCAAAACAGTAAACTTGTGCATCGCAAAGGTTATAAGACTAAGAAAAAGATGCAAGACAGGACTTAACATGTATGACAGAATCCATGAGATCTGGCAGGGAGCAGAGGGTGCAAGGAGTGGACATGGATGGGAGAATGAGTCTAAATTTGATTAAGAAATGTTGTATGAAATGTTCTTAATAAAAATTAACTTTAAAATAAATAAAATAAATAAGTAAATAAATAAATAAATAAATAAATAAATAAATAACAAAGAGCCAGGCGTCGTGGTGCATGCCTTTAATCCTAGCACTTGGGAGGCAGAGGCAGGCTGATCTTTGTGAGTTCAAGGCCAGCCTGGTCTACAGAGTGAGTTCCAGGACAGCTGGGGTTACAGGATAGAGAATTTTCTTTTGTTTTGTTTTCAATTACCTATTTACAATTGTACAATCTGGGGTTGAGACAGAGTAGTAAATAAAGCCCATGAGACTGAAGTTGCAAGGCATGGATCCAGGGTGTTAGGGCACAACAGAAACATTAAGAGCAAAATGTCAAACATGACTAAACACATCTCCAGATACATTCAATCTGCAAAGGGTTTGCAATATAAATGCATCTGTTGTTATGACAGATGTTACTATACACACACAGACACACACATATGCACACACACACATACAGGACTTACAGGTATTGTTATTGATGTTACTATACAGATGCACATGCAGGTCTGGTGTAATTACTGATGTTACTATACACACACACACACATGGTGTCTGGTGTTATTTCTGGTTTTACTATATAGACACACATATGCAGGTCTGGTGTTATTACTGGTTTTACTATACATACACACATGGGGTCTGGCGTTATTACTGATGTTACTATACAGACACGCATGCAGGTCTGGTGTTATCCTATACTGGTTATCCTATACAAACACACACACACAGGTAAAAACAGAAAGTATGACAGGCTCTGACAGAAGGACACAAATGGATGCATATGATCCAGTGCTGACTTAGAAAATATATCACAGTTGAGTCCCTCCCTGGCTTCATTCATTTCAATTACTGTTTTTATAAGAGTGGATCTGAATGACATACTGTTTAGTTTTCCCTCCTGTTGATGCCTGTGAGGGTAATACAAGAATTGTGTAACATCTGCCTTCATGGATTTAAAATCATGGTCCCCTTTCAAGGAGCTTGATTTACATTATTTTTGCTCTTTAGTAATTCTACAACATTTTCATCATTCACAGCTTCTGAAACATGGAGAAAATTTATCAGTCTCCTGGGAATCTTTTGGATGTGCCTGAACAGTATTTTCTTTAGGTGAATTGTCACCCCTGGCAGCTCCCATGGTAATTGGGTAATGTTTCCACTCAGGCTGGCAGTGGGCCAGCCCAAGGATAATTCAGGCAGCAATATGAGGAGGTTTCGGGGCCAGGCTGAAATTTGAGACCCGTGCAGGGGAGCATCAGATGTGTCTGATGTGAGATGTGGATACAGCTTCCTCAGCTTCATTCTAATCTCCTAGAGGTAGGTCATGACAACCTCTTAATACTGATTTGTTGATGAAGTTTAGCTCTAGAAAAATGCAACTCCAAAATCCAGAACTCAGAAAGAGGCTGTAAGATCAAGTTCAAGGTCCTCTTGCACTACATAGAATAACCAGGTCACCATTTTCTTCATTTTACGGAGAAAATCCTTCCTGTTGTACATCTTGGTACCTGATGAATTAACATGTATACAGTGGATGTGGAGAGGGAGTTAATTCCCATTAGAACCCATAAATCTTACCAGATAGATTTGTTCAATTCTATGTTCTTTTTGCACTACAAATTGATTTTGATCCCAGTACTCTGGATAAGAAATTAATACTTTTAAAACCAATTATATTTTGACAATGTATTTGGGGAAATGTGGAAGGGAAATTCTGGTATTCTGAATTCTCTGTGACCTCTCAAAGAGTGTTCATAAGAAGAAAGGGATTTATGTGCCTGACGTTAAATGTAAAATAACCAAGTATGATTTAGGGTGCAGACACCACAATGTTTGACCTTTCTAACAAAGAGCTGTGAAGATATAACCAGGAAACCAGTAACTTTATGAACACAAGCAAAGAGAGGAAAGAAAACCCTTAATTTTCAGGATAGTCCATTGTCTCACCCCTGCCCCAGTCAAGCCGGGGGTCTACTTCACACTGATGCATTTAGCACATCTACATATTAGCACATTATAATATTATCACGTTAACATATTAGCACATTAGCATATTACCACATTAACATATTAACATGTTAACATTGGCATTAACAACAATGTGCTAATTTTTATGATTTAATTTCAAACCCACGTCATATCCATGATCAAATATTTAGAGGTCCACTCTCTGTAGATTTATGAGCATTTTAATTAGTGGTAAATTGTCTCATTTGCCTAACACAGAAATGTAGAAAATAATTAAAAGAAACAGAGCAATGAGATATATGACTAAATATTTAACCATTTATTTCACCTACAAAATGTTTACTTATATCACCTATGTGTACTGAAAAGTCAGGCTAATTATTTCATATTTTCAAATTACTTAAATGGAAGTAGAAACTACTTAGTAAGATGGTATACTTTTCTAGAGCTGGGGATGTGACTCAGTGGTAGAGACCTTGCCTCACATGTGTGAGGCCCTCAGCTCAATCTCCAGCTCTGTATGAACAGATCACACAGAAAGTGTATTTTTAAATGGAAAAGTGGTGGCAGCTGTTTAACTTATTTTATGAAAACGCATGAACCTCTCTTGCATGATTTAAACAGAAGATTCACTGACATCACTGTTTTGCACAATTTCTCATTTCCTTAACCAAATACCAACCCTGTATCTGGTCTCCTCGAATTGGTGCACAGGTAGCACAAAGTGAGGGGAAGGAGGGCACTGATCGCACACTGATGAGTGATAACCACAGTGTGCCTCCCACACAGGGCAGCATCCCCCACCCTGAGGAGAAAAGGGCGGTCACATGTGGGAGGCAGCATCCACGAGCCCTCAGGTCATCAGAAACTGTGAGAGGTGCAGTCACCAATAGACAGGTGCAGTGTGATGACAGGACTTGAGCTTCCAAGAGTCTTGGAGCTTTAGAGGAAGAGGATGGTGACTGCTGGTCCTGCAGGGAGGGAAGGAGGGAGAGTTCTGCTTAATAAGCACGGAGTTCCCATCTGGAGAAAGGAAGACAGCTTTGGAGATGGTACTGTTCAGGAAGGCACCTAATATCACTGCACTGACTATGCACATAAGATATTTCATGTCAGCACAGAAAGTAATTTACAGAGCTGGCTCAATGCCCTCCAGTTGCTAAAGGACACATATTCAAAATTTTACCATCTTCAGTAATGAGAGTTTGAAGAAGACCAACTCTGCAGGAGGCAGAAATTAATCAGGAAGGCTCTGAGTCTTCAACAATTTTACAAGGTCAGTGTTCCGCGTGGTGCCTGGGCCAAGGAGTGCTTGGGCCATGCATTGAATGTCACAGTTGGGAGGGTGGGCAGCTCAAGTTGAACAGAAATGCAGGATGCTTTTGCAAAGAGTATTTCCAAAACAATTAAATTTCAAAGGACCAATGAAAACCCTCAGGGAACATGATCAGGGCTGATGAGGTATTATCCCAACTTTGGTTATGATTTCACCTGAGGATGGATGGATCGGGAGGAGGATACCCACAGGAGACTCCAAATCCTTCCACCATTTTAACTAGACAGTGCCCTTCCGAATGAATTTTTGCTCCTATTTCTGCAATTGTAGACATTTTGAGCCAACAAGTGCAACAATTATTAACAAGCCTGTCAAAGCTTAAAATGACTCAAAAATTTAGACTCTCTTGAGAATGAAGAAGAAATCAAATTTTCTCTATGGTTAAACACAGAACTAGTGTCACCGAATTTCCCACAAAATGTGGATTTGTGTGACTGTGAGGTGTGGCTATCTGGTAGCGCAAAATCCTTTGGATCAATCCATGAAAGTGTGTATTTAGCATCAGTTTTACCTGTAGAACCCCTCACCCTAGGAAGTCATTGCTATTTAAAGTATCTCCTCCCTCTGTAACTAGAACCAAGTGAACTCTAACTCCAAGTAAAGTCTTGCCTTTGTCTGCTGACTGTTTTTCCATTTCTAGATCTGAGAATGAACATCTTTTGCTTGAAATTCAGTGGGGGGAGAATTGCCTGACCTTGGAATTTGTAATAAGTAAGTGATTTAGCTAATATGTTAATGTGCTAAATGCATCAGGGTGAAGGAACCTTCGGCTTGACTGGGATAGGGATGGGAAATCTCTTCCCCTGAAAAATAAGGATTTTATTCTTGCTCTCTTTTGTTTGGGTTCATAAAGTTCAGTTAGTTGGTAGAGTGCTTACCCAGCATGCAGAAGGCCTTGGGTTCCATCCTTGACACTGCAGAAACTAGGCATGACCATGCACACCTATAATCACAGACCACAGAACATGGAGGCTGTTGGATCACAAGTTCAAGGACATTTTCTACTACAGAGCAAGTATGAGGCCAACCTGTGATACACTATTCCTTGTCCCGGTAAATAAACTAACATACAAATTAATAAAAATAAATAAGTTTTGATTTACCATAACGGTGTCAACAACATTAACAAGTCCCTAACTTTTACATAAGAAATATTTACTTAATTCAGCTCCTTGAACTAGTGGTCATGCATCATGTAATGCACAGGCATATAAATGACAAATGTGTGAATCTTTTCTTTCTCAACCATTTTAAGTGTATCAGATATTGGAAAAATCACAGATTAATCACATTTGGATTCATTATAGCAACCAGCCCAAGCCATTTGGCCACTGTGTTTATCCAATATGCCTTGAAAAAGAAAAAAAATGACATTAATTTTGTGACTGTGACATTAATTTTGGAACGTTTTATAAGCATTAGATGAAGGTCTTGAAGTGGGTTTGGCCACTTCTCATAAGTGATCTAGATGGATGCATTTCACACACAAGTGATCTAGATGGGTGCAATTCACACACAGGTGATCTGAATAGATTTAGTTCACACTCAGGTGATCTGGATGGATGCAGTTCACACACAGGTGATCTAGATGGATGCAATTCACACACAAGTGATCTAGATGGATTCAATTCACACACAGGTTATCTAGATGGATGTAGTTCACACACAGGTGACCTATATGTATTCAATAAACACTCAGGTGATCTAGATGGATGCAATTCACACACAGGTGATCTAGATGGATGCAAATCACACACAGGTGATCTAGATGTATTCAATAAACACTCAGGTGACTATGGATGCAAATCACACACAGGTGATCTAGATCTGTGGAATTCACACAGGTGAGATGGAGGGATGCAGTTCTCACACTGGTGATCTGGATAGATGCAATTCACAGGCTGGGGGAATAGCACAGTGGTTAAAGGCTGAGGATAAGAACCCGGAAAAAAAAAAAAAAAAAAAAGCAATTCACACACAGGTGACCTAGGTGGATGCATTTCACACACGGATGATCTGGATGGATGCAATTCACACACAGGTGATCTAGATGGATATAGTTCACACAAGGTGATCTAGATGGATGCAATCACACACAGGTGAACTAAATGGATGCAATTCACACACAGCTCTGCTTGTGACTGAAATCTCCTCTGTCCTTCCATTTGGAGACTGGCACCTGCAGAAAACCATGGACAAGGGCAACAGCACAGTGGGGTTCATTCTCCTGGGACTCTTTAACCACACCAGAGCCCACCTGTTTCTCTTTGCGCTGGTCCTGAGTGTGGCCCTCAACTCCCTCTTAGGCAATGCCCTCCTGCTCCTCCTGATTCAGCAGGACCGTCGTCTCCACACACCCATGTACTTCCTCCTGAGCCAGCTCTCCCTCATGGACATAATCCTGGTCTTCACCATAGTGCCAAAAATGGCAGCTGGATATTTGACTGACAAGAGGTCCATCTCCCCTGTGGGCTGTGGCTTCCAGATCTTCTTCCTCGCGCTGGAAAGTGGAGAATGCTTCCTCCTAGCAGCCATGGCCTATGACCGGTACGTGGCTGTATGCCACCCACTGCGCTATTCGGCTTTCATGAGTTGGCAGCTCTGTGTGAAGATGGCCTTGGGGTCCTGGTTCCTGGGAGCTGCTGATGGGGTCATGCAGGCTGCTACCACCCTGAGCTTCCAGTTTTGTAGCCGACATGAGATTGATCACTTCTTCTGCGAGGCCCCCGTGCTGATGCGTTTGGCCTGTGGAGACACCTCTTTCTTTGAGTTTGCCATGTACATCTGCTGTGTGCTGATGCTGCTGGTCCCCTTGTCCCTCATCCTGATATCCTATGGTCTCATCCTGGCTGCTGTTCTCCGAATGCACTCTACAGAAGCCGCAAAGAAGGCCTTTGCCACCTGCTCCTCGCACTTGGCCGTAGTCGGCCTCTTCTTCGGAGCTGCCATTTTCATCTACATGAGACCCGCATCGTCTAGGTCAGCTGACCACGATAAGGTGGTATCAGCCTTCTACACTATTGTCACCCCTGTGCTCAACCCCCTCATCTACAGTCTACGGAATAGTGAGGTCAAGGGCAGCCTGAGGAAGTGTGTGGCCCGCTGTGGGGCCCTAACTTGTACTAAGGAGATCTGAGTTGCCTCAACTTTAGTGATTATGCAAAGAGGGAAAGTAGAGGGCAGTCGTCTCCCTGCATGGAGGAATGTTCCAAGATGCCCAGTGGACACTGAATTCACTGAGAATCCCAGACTGTCTCCAATGCCTTCTCCACCTCCACACTTCTAGCCTGTGGCCAGAGCTGGGCAGCTGCAGCCTCAGCAAAACCCTCATGATCTCTTCTTCCTTTCCAGTTCCTGGACACATTTACCCTACACTGGCCATTAGCAACCTCAGCACTGATTTTTCCCCTTATTCAGTGGACAACTTTCACAGTCTTGCTTAAGTACTTTACAGCTTGTCTTTACCATATCTGTATTTCTAGTGTTACAACGTTTACCCTTTGGGGAAAGTAAGAGAACCAAAGATCACTGAACTGAAGAACTGTGATGTCACATCAGGGGAGCTGACAGACACCAGATGGCACACACAGTTTGGATGTGCTGAACAAAAGGGGGACTGGTACAATCCACAGTCTTAACATGCTACCCAGAAGATGGGTGCTGAACATGAATGAATTGAGTATTTCTGGAATTTTCCACCTTGTTTTTCAGTCTGTGCTTGTCTGCAGGAGACTATGAGTGTGGCAGCAGCACCACCGGTCTGAGGATGACTTTCTACCTCCCATCTGCATCTGGCTCTATGCCTTGGCCTTTTCTGCTGTGCTCTGAGGTGTTGGTGAACCTGCATGCTGGGAACTCAACAGAGCTTCCTTCACATCTAAGCTGAATTCTTAAAGATGGAAAAATCACAAATTCTCATCAAAATATTCTATCCACATCCCACAATATATTTTAGGTCACCTGTGAATTAATCATTTAAGCAGTTTTGAGAACTAAGTGCTACTGTTGGTTTTAGGTTGAGGTGACTGAAGTACAGCTTCCATGCAGAAGGATGCTCACCCAAGCCTTTTATCTTGGCCATGCTCAACAAGTATCTGCCACAGTCAAGGGACCAAGTCTGCACGAAGGTCCCTCATTCCCTTTTCTAGTGAAATATCTGAGCAGAGTTGCATCGTGTGGTCTGATTCAAACAGCAGTGCTCAGATCTCATCTCTGCGTGTCTAATGTGTTTGTAATGAGTCTCAGCATCCTCACACACTTCAGTAGCTAGTTCTTAAACTGGTGTTAGTATCCTAGGGTATCAAATACAATTATTTCTCTCAACTTTTTTGCGATTGATGTGTTGATAAGCTTTAGACTTTAAAAATATTTTATTTATTATTTTACTTTATGTGTATGCATGTATTGCCTTGTGTATGTAAGTACAGCTATGTTGTTCAATATCCTCAGAGGTCAGAAGAGGCTATCAGATCCCCTAGACCTGAAGTTATGGAGGATGGTTTTTGTTAGCTGTCATGTGGATGCTGGGAATAGATCAGGTCCTCTGCAAGAGCAGCCAGTGCTCATATCCACTGAGACATCTCTCCAGGCTCAACAGATGATGAAGATGGATACTAGAGATCTGAACTCAGATTTGCACTTTGCCAATTGAGCTATCTCTTCCGTTAACTGCTGTTAAGTTCTTACATGGAAGTGTATAATGCCTCAGATGCAAGTAGATATTTTGAGTCAAATATATGGAACTTACTGAAAATTTTAAGAAAGAACACATTTTACACTGGAAAGGATACAATGAGTTGCAGATGCTAAATATTTGGACTATTTCCCTTCTTTCCCCTCTTCTCCCTTGTCATTATTTTAAAATTTTTTATTATATTTATTTATTTGTGTGGTAGGGGGTATGTGTGTGCATGTGAGTGTGCATACTACAGTGTGTGGAGACAGAGGCCAACTTGCAGGAGTCAGTTCTTCCCCTCTACCCTATGGGATCTTGAGAGCCAACTCAGGTTATCAAGCTTGGTGGCAAGTGCCTTACCTGCTGAGCCACTTTTCTGCCCTTTTCTTCCTCCTTATCCTCCATTCTCATTTACAGCAGAGGTTTTCAGATGGAATTCCTGCATTGGATTCTAATACCTAGTTCTGCTCATCAATGTCACTTCCCCTACGCCTCCAGGCCACAGAATGAAGATCTGCATGGAGACAGCTTTAGCCCTTTGCACTACTGTAAGTTTGTAGCCCATCTAAGTCAGGGATTTCAGGAAGCCAACTGAAGCAGAAGTCCTGAGAAACAATTACCCTGGACTGTGCTCCTGCAATCTGAGAAAACTTGCTGCAACATCCTGCAATCACATCTCACTGGACACCAGAACCAGTCCTCAGCCTCTCTCGAGATGCTTCTACTGATACCAGCTACAGATCCCAGTTTCTCTCAAGATGCTCCTTCTGATACCAGACACAGACTATCCTATGCCCATTCCCCCATCTCCTCTCCCACTCCCACTTCCTTGTAAACTCACTCCCTTGTGTGCCTGGTTATAAAACTGATATTTCGGAGGCACACTAATGCTTATCATCCCAATCCCAACACGTGCATGCCACCCACCATGCCCAAATAAACCTGATTGCCTTTTCATTGGAGTCCTGACATTTTCTCTTCTCTGTGCTGAGTCTCCCCCTCAAAATGAGCCTAACATCTGGTGCCATGAACTTGGGTGAGGTTCAAACTCTGGCTGCTTTGGGTGGGGCATGGCTGATGTACTCCAATCAGACAGGCTGCCAGGTACAGGCTCTGCTCCACCATCAATCTAACTTTGTCCAAAGGTTATGTTTTTCCTTACCTAACTGCTCCCCTCTTCCTTCTCCATCTCTCTCTCTCCAAGTCTCTCTCTGTGTCTCTCTCTGTGTCTCTATTTGTGTCTCTCTCTCCCCAAATCTATCTCTTTCTGTCTTCCTCTGTCTCTGTCTCTCCCTCTTTCCTTCTTCACTGAATTCCTCTGGTTTCTACTCCCCCCTCCACGTGGCCTCTCTAGGTCCTAATCTCTCTCTTTCTCTCTCTCTCTCTTCCTGTAGTGGTCCACCACTCAGTCACCTGTAGACCCACAAGGTCCACTCTTGCCCAATGTTCACTCAAAAATCGTTTCAGAACATCAGGTGACTCTCTGGCCTGGCCTTTCTCCCCCATTTAGACAGTGGGACCCCACTCGTGTGGAGAACCATTTGCTATACCAGCTAGAGAGGGACACCTTCTGCCTGGTCACTTCAGTATTTTGACCACTCGCTCTCCTCTCTCCCTTCTTTTCCTGCTCATAATTTACTTTTCTGTGATTCCTTGCAACCTCACAGCTTTTAGCTTAGGCACTAAAGACAAGAGGCACTTGGTCCCCACACCCTTATGGGGTTCGGGTGTCAGGGGTCAGTACCAGCCTCATAGGGAAGCCCTATATTTCCTGTTCCTGGGTCAGAAGGAACGTTTAGCTCATCTGGGAAGATACACATAAGGGGGTGATATCCCAGTGTCTTGAGTCCCATCGTGTTTCCTTAAATGTGCAGGACACCCCCAAGACCCAGTGGGAGAAGATGGTCTCAGGGTGAAAGCTGAGAAAGTCCATCCCAAAGCAGCACATGAACCTGATCCAAAACCCAAAATTCCCAGCTAGCATAGAGAGACTTGCCATCCTCTTCCCACTTCTTCCTTCTCCTCCTCCTCCTCCTTCTCTCTTCCACCTCCTTCTCCCTTCCTCCTGCATCTTAACAACTTTCCCTCCTAAGACTCATTACTGCATCTCCCTCTTCTACCTCCTTAACCAAACTAGCTAATTTTCTCCTTTTCTCTGTCTTTAACTATGGGCTCCTCTCATTCCAATCAGTCCTCTCTGACTCTCCTGGATCTGTACTTTTTGGCTTCAGTACCCTCTGGACAATAAGTAAATGCCCACTAAATGGCACTCTAGACTTCAAAATTCTTAAAGAACTTGAAAACTACTGCCAAAGTACTTGGTGAATGGTCTTCTTCAAAAGTTCCCTTCCAGCAACAACTTCTATCTAGTAATGACCCAGAAGACATTGCTTCACTTTTGCAGTTGCAACAGATGGTGAGTGACATGGGCTCCCTTAGTTTGAGACCATTTATTCCTTTGTTTTGCTTCCCGATTTGGGGTCTACACACCCAGTCCCCTCTCTTAGCTTCCTTTAAAAAATGGTTTTGGGTTTTTTTCCACACACTTCAAATTTTTTCCAGGTTTTCTGTCTCCCAAGGACCCTCAGCTCTGCACATGTCCAATTCCAGCCCAACAAATCCCATTCCCTCCCTTCAGCCTTGGCGTCACTGACACCCACAAACCTCAACTCTAAGGCTTTCCTCTCCAGGTTTTTCCTCTCTGGCTACCACCTATGTATGACCATCATTCTTTTTTTAATTTATTATTTTATGTGTATGAATGTACTGTCTGCATGTAAGTAGGTGTACCTATGTCGTGCAATGCTTCGGAGGTCAGAAGAGGGTGTTGGAATTCCCCTGGAACTGGAGTTGAAGATGGTTCTTAGCTGCCATGTTGGTACTGGGAATCGAACCTGGGTCCTTTGCAAGAGCAGTCGGTGCTCTTAACCGCTGAGCCATCTCTCCAGCCCGAACCATCATTTTCTTTCTTTCTTTTTTTTTTTTTTTTGGTCTTTTCAAGACAGGGTCTCCCTGTAGCCCCAGTTGTCCTGGAACTCACTTTGTAGACCAGGCTGGCCTTGAACTCATAAAGATCTGCCTGCCTCTGCCTCCTGAGTGCTAGGATTAAAGGTGTGTGCCACCACACCTGGCTTTTTTTTTTTTCTTTCCTTTTTCAATTTTTGACCATCATTTTCTTATGTTGTTTAAAACTCACTGTATGTTTCCATGTGTTAACATCTAACATATTACCATGCAGAGAAACCACTGAAAACCATTTTAAGTTGTGACCACCAACTTTTCGTTTTTCATTGTGTGCACAAGAATTACTAGTTTTTATTCTGGCATGTCTAATCAGAAAAACCAACATTTTAATGGTGTAACTCGGAATACACTAAAACATCTTTAAATATCTATTATTCCACAAAAGTACTACTTGTTTATGCATGTGGACTTAACTATAGTCCTAGGCAATAGAATCTAAAACCATCATATGACCAGTCTATTTTTAAAAAATATTATATACCTGGCAAATTACATGAAAAGAGCTGAACCCTCAAAAGTTCTAAGCCAGTCTTTGCCTCCAAGAAGCAAAGCCTGAGGCAAAATGAGATAACTACAATGTGTTTGGAATAACTGCTTTTAAGATTTACTTATTCTTAATCTGAAGTCCTAACATTTTCTTTGCTGTTCAAACTGTCTCCCAGCACTTGGGAGGCAGAGGCATATATATATGTATATCTTGGTCTGATCTGGGTGGAGATCTTTGGAGCTTGGGAATTCCCAAGCATTTTAATTGTTGTGCTGGATAGCTTTAGTGTCAACTTGACACACACATGGGTTGAAGGAGCTTCAATTGGGGAATTGGCTCCATTGGTTTGGCCTGTGGCCACATCTGTGGAGTATTGTCTTGATGGTCAAGCAGTGTGGGAGGGCCCGGCCCACAATAAGTGGTGCCACCCTAAACAGGTTGTTGTGTACAGTATAAGAGGGCAGGCTGAGCTTGAGCCAGGGGAGCAAGCCAGTGAACAGTACTCCTCCATGGCCTGTGCTTCAGCTCCTGCCTCCAGGTTCCTGCCCTGAGTTCCTGCCTTGGGTTCCCTAAGTGATGAACTGTGACCCAGAAGATGTAAGCTGAATAAACCCTTTACTCCCCAAGTTGGTGTCGGTCAGAGTGTTTGTCATAGCAATGGAAGACAAACTAGGACAATTGTGCATCTGTTTCTCTGGTTGGAGACCCATTTGGGCTCTTGCACTTGAGTGATACCAGAATGCCCTGGGCCAGTCCTGTCTCTTATATCCAGGGTATGGGAGAGGGCAGCACATAACTTCCATTGGGTTTTGGTTTTCTGCAGTGTTGTCCCTCTCTCTTCCTCCTCATAGGAAGCAAATGTACCTCCCTGGGCCTGAAATGGTGGCCTGAACCAGTCCTATCTCTTGCCTCCAGGGGTGGGAGAGGGCAGCCTGGGACAGCTATTGGGCTTTCTTGTGTTCCTGCAGTGATTTCTTATCCATGCCCCCCCACAACCAGGACACCCTTTGGTCTTCCAGGAAGCAAAGGTACCTCCCTGGGCCTGAACTGTTGTCCTGCCAGTCTGGCTAGCTGTGTGCTGTGTGCTTGTGTTTTAATCTCTGAAACTTTCTAGACTCCTGCATGCTATTGTGAGACAGTTAACTGTAAATAACTATGGGTGAATCAAACTCATGAAAACTATTAAGCACTTCATGCTTTTGGTATTGTCAGTCTCGAAATAGTCTTTAATAATGGATTGATCTTTATTGCCTTATTGTTATGGGTCAGAAATAAGCATTAACCAGTATTAAACAAGCATTTTCCAGAGCAGAGGTATTTGATTAATGTATCAAGCATTTTGCAAAGAGCAGAAGTTGGCTAATATTACCACAGTTTAAGCCTGAATCCTGTGGCTGGGGGCCACCCCAGCTGGGTGTGGTGGGCCATGCCTTTAATCCTAGTGTGCCTTCAATTCCAGCATAGCCAAGGTTTAGGTTAAGGTTGGAAATAATGATTTATGAACAAAATAGAGTTTATCTGGCCCATCTCATTTTCCATCTCTTATTAAGTTGGAAACCCAGTTAGGGATATTTACTACATTTCTGAAAATGCTCTAAAGTTTTGGTCTTGAAACTAATTTGTCATGACATTGTGTCTAACCACAGTATTTATTTTATGGGACTGCTTAAATGTATAGACTCATGATCAGTGTTAAGGGAATAATTGTCAGAATGAATAGCAATTTACTTGATGTCAAATTGCTAAGATTGTTAAATTTCAGGGTGCAATCTATTTTTGTGTTTGGATATGTTACAGATGTGAGGACATTTGCCAAGTCTATGTAAAACATCTCTAAGCATTCAGAAAGAATTGGTCATTCAAAACTTGCTCTCAGGCTTGCAAGGACATCTCACACTTTATACTAGTGTATTTGAGATAACTATCCCATCTCATTACTTGGGAATAAATATTAATTACTTTGTAAATCTTCACAACTAAGGGTCAATCTGTTTATATCTAATCAAGGTTTATTTAAGAATGTTAAGGTTTTTTTCCCAAGCTTTAGCTACACCTCACCTGGCACTTCAAGGTTTAGTAAAAGGATAAGATTTATAGAGGCTGGACACAAGGCCAAGCGGTTAAGAGCACCAACTGCTCTTGCAGAGGACCTGGGTTAGATCCCCAGCACCCACATGGAGGCTGAGAACTGTCTTTGACTCCAGTTTAAGGAGAATCAGACACCCTCTTCTGACCTCCGAGGCATTGCACGACAGGGGCGCACAAACCTGCATGCAGACAGTACATTCATACACATACAAGAATTAAATAAAAAAAATTAAAAATTAAACCAGTCTTTAAAAAAAGTTTTATAGAGGCATTGTTAATTTTCAGTCCACTCATGGCTCGTGCTGGACCCTCTGTTACAGATAAATCAGGATATGGGGTTCTGTTTGTGAGTAAATTATAGTAAACAGTTTCCTGACAATTTTTTAATTCTCTCTTGTGGGCTAAACTGCCTACTCAACCTATTGTGTAAACTCTCTTCCAGTCAGTGTTATACAAAGCTGTTTTGAGCTTTTGTCCAAGCCTTATCTAAAATATTATACATAGTTAAAAGTATCAGGCTGTATAACAGTTTCTGGATGCTTAATGCCCATACATTTGGCTGAGGGACTAAGATAACCTTTGTTCCTTGCCCTCTGAGATCAAGCTAATTCCCAAGGGACTATGTATGGAGGCATCTCTTCAAGTATCCTGTAAAATGTGGGTCAACAGTCTTCCTATGTGCAGGCAGGTCTTGGGGATCCACTAAAGCCCTAGCCAGTGTCCATCTACAAAGAGTAGTCAACACAGAGAAAATGTCCCTCAAATAAGTGAGCTTGTCAAGCAAGGGCTTATCCAAGTCTATTCTCACTAGATGAAACTGGTGTAAAAAGCCAAAAGGAGCCAGAGGCTCCCCCATCAAAACCGACTGACTCCTGAGGAACCAGATCCTCAACTGACCTTAAGAAAATAAAAACTTTCTGGGTGTGGTGGCACACACCTTAATCCTAGCATGTGGGAGGCAGAGGCGGCAGATCTTTGGTGAAGTTCAAGGCCAGCCCTGTCTACAAGTAAGTTCCAGGACAGGGGACAAAGGGAGACCCTGTCTTCAAAAGACAAAAAAAAAAAAAAAAAAAAAAAAAAAAAAAAAAAAAAAAAAAAAAAAAAAAAAAAAAGAAAAAGAAAAAGAAAAAAGATATACCTTGGTTAATCTTGGTTGTGTGGCCTTAAACATCCAAAAGGAAAGTTTAACTAAATAAATAATCAGTAAAGCCTGAGTAATTGTATTTCACGTATAAAACTTCAGATCTTGGTAAAAAGACAAAAGTAGCCAGTTTCTTAAGTCTCTTAACAACCTTGTCTGTGCCAACCAAAGACTGGAAATGCCAAAAATTGTGTCTTCCCCCCTGGCCTCAGAGGGGGGAATCCTGAACAGCATAACCCCCATGGCTGTATCCCCTAATTGGACCCTTGAGTAATGTTAGGCCTCATCCCTCATCCTGGTACTAATGCACTGCTACATTTGGTGCTTGCAAGACCAACAACTCACCTGTACCACTTTTAATTAATTTTGCTTGCTCTCCCTTCCGACAAATAAGGAAAGCATCCCTGCTGACAATGGAAACACCCAGGTGTAAAACATCCCACCTTCTGGTGTCATTAACCCCTCTTCATCATCCCCATCAGCATGAAGCAGCTCAAAGAAAAACTTCATCCCCTATCTCTATGACACAAAATGGTGGAATGTAAGGATGTAGCCCACTAATTCAGGGACTTCAGGAAGCCAATTGAGGCAGATATTCTGAGAAATAATTATCCTGGAATGCACTCCTGCAACCCAAGAAATGTTGCTGCAACATCCTGCAAACATACCTCACCAGAGATCAGAAGCAGGTCTCAGTCTCTCTTGAGATGTTCTTACTGATACCAGTCAGTTACAGGCCCCAGTTTCCCTTGAGATGCTTCTACTGATGCCAGCTGCAGACCCACCTACACCCATTCTCTAATCTCCTTGCCCCCCACTTCTTTGTAAACTCACAGCCTTGTGCTCCTGGGTTTAAAACTGCCATTTTGGGTACATTCCAACACTGGTCATGCTAATTTCGACACAGGCAGGCCAGCTGCTATGCTTAAAATAACCCCAACTTCTTTTTGATTGGAGTCCTGACATTTTCTCCCATCAAAATGAATCTAACAACTACCATAAAACACACTCCCTCTCATGGGAAGATATGCAGGAGCCTAAGGGTTCCCAGTGAGACATAGAGCACTGGGATGTACTTGTTTCCTGTGAGTCTAATTTGCATGACTTTCATGTGCCAAGATGTACTTCAATTAACAGAAGTTTCTCAGCAACATTTCACCGTCTGGCAACGTGGTGTTATTAAGTATTAACTAACAGTTGGATAAGGGAAACACTCTCCACTAGCTCCTTAGTCCACTAATCACCACATGACAGGTGCATGATGATCAATCATGACTCCTTTCAAGGTCCAGGTGCTCAGTCACTTCAGCATGGTGTTGGCCTACATGAAGCAGAACCAAGACCCTTGAGTCCCAGCTGGGAGTCAGCCAAAGATTCTAATTTGACTGAACTTCTCAGGCTGACCTGAATTCTCTCTCAGTTAGGTCTCTTCAGACTTCCACATCCATCCCTATCTACCTGTTTTGACTTCAACAAGGACCCTCTTAGATCAGGTTAGCTGGAATCCTTAGCATCTCTGAAGCTGCCTGTTGGTTGGCTTTTTCTTTCTGTGGCCCTATACCTTGATCCTGGGCTTACAGTCCCAGAACTCAGCACAACCTGTCTCCTCTGCAAATACCATTCTTGGGTCAGTACCTGCAACAATCACTCCTCGTCTGAATAATGTCTCTGTGTATTTTTTTAACAATCACTGAGTGGTTCATTGTCCATTTTCAGTAATGTCAATGAATAACTTCTACTTTTCATCACTTCCTCCATCACTAGGAGTTTGCAGTCCCATGCTCTCATTTTCCTCAGAAGGGAGTGTTCTGTGCTTCACTGGCTCACTAACCTTCCTTGGGATTAAGCCCTTCTTTGTGTATGTTCCAAGGCTCTCAGCCTCCTTCCCCATCCCCTGCAGAGTTCTCTCTCCATGCCAATGCAGAGGACTGACCCACAGGTAAAAGCTGGACCTGCAAGGCCTGTTATTCAAATCTCCAGGAAGTGATCCTGCCCCCAGCCTCATGCCAGGACTCTCCTTCTCAGGGAGAGTTTTCCAAACTTTTCCCTTCCAAGGCTCACAGATTATTGTGGAAAAGAAGGTTGTGAGGTTGGTGGAATGATCAATTCCACTGATCAATCATCCAGAATTAATACTGAATTCAATGTCCTCAAGGATCCTTTAGAGAGTAGAGATGCTGGCATACATACATAGGCTACGATGAAGAAGGGGAATCCAGGTATCATGTACACAGCTGTTATCGTCACAATTTCCCTGGTAAAACATTGTCTCTAAAAGGCAGATTCCAGTATGTGGCTGCATTTCACTCAAAATGGGCTGCAGAAAACTTCTTTTGGTGTACAGGGGGATCCATATATTCTTGGTCTCCTCAAGAGGAACTTGATGAGGTAAGGTGTGACTTATTTTGTGTGGTAAAATATTGTACAGGATAGTATTGGCATACAGGATAAACATGCATCACCAGCCTCTGTGGATTTGTCTGTGGCCTTTACTTTGTAATCTCATTGGCTGTGCTTTAATTGAATTTTGCTGCCATCTTATTATAACACTAGTCTTAACCACACCTGACAGGCTTTACCTAGCTGATATGCTGAGGCATATGCACTTGGACAAGCTGCCCCAGCACTACTAACTGCAGGCTTTTTCCCTCTCTCACATCAGGCTGCAATGGCAATTTTCAGCTGCTTGATCCTATGCTGTGTGTGTGACATCAGCCTTCCTGCTCCCTATTCCTACACATGTTACAGATATGCAGAAAGAAGTTGTAAAAATGCCCTCTGTCCTTAGTAAGATCACCAGCTTCACTGCTTGGATCCAGTAGAAATCAACCAGGAGATGGGAGAACTTCAAGTTGCTGTGCTACAAATCTGGGCCACCATAGACTATCAGCTGTTTAAAAAAGACTTGGGGTATGTGGGGTGCTCAGGTTTGGGCCTTGCTTTCTAAGACCACCTGAAGGACAGATAAGAGCCGGGCACTGCTCCAGACAGGTAGAACTTAGAATAGATTAACTCGGGTTGCTGGATAATTGATTTGCTGATTTGTGGCGGGGGGGGGGGGGGGGGGGGGGGGGGGGGGGGGGTTGGCTGCGGGCTTAGGTCTAAACCAAACCCTTGCAGGGTGTGTCTCTCCCAGCTGTGTTGCCCTTCCCCCTTGCAGCAGGCAGCAGCTCTGGCTCTGGCTCTGGGCCACATGAGTTGGTGTGTGGAGTGCTCAGGTTTGGCCCTTGCTTACTAGGACCACCTGGAGAGCAGAAAGGAGGCCGGCGCCACTCCAGACAGGTAAGTTCAAGTACATTGCCCCCCCGCCCCCACCCCCCCCCCGCCCGCCAACCGGAATTGAGAGAGAGTATCCAAGTGGAGTTTTTTGGAGAACCCTCAGAACAGGAAGGGAAGAGTGACTTGGACTTCAATATCAATATAATAAACAAAATTGAAAGCCGTAAACCTAGACAAGTCAACCATCCATAAACAAGGACGCAAAAAAAGCATCAAAGGAGGCAAGCAAAACAGCTTCCAACAAGGGAAAAAGAGTTTGTGGGCTGGAGGAGATGGCCTAAGGCGGGTAAGAGCACCGACTGTCTTGCAGCGGACCTGGGTTTCGATCCCCACAACCCACATGGCGGGCTTAGAATCCTCTGTAAACTCCAATTCCAGAACTCCATCCAGGGAAATCCGACACCCTCTTCTGACCTCGCAGCTTGCACGACAGGGGTGCACAACCTACATGCAGACAGTACATTCATATAATAAATAAATAATAATAAATTAATTAATTAAATTAAAAAGAAAAGAAAAGATATTTGTGATTGGCATCGGAATACAGGCAAAAAAAAAAAGGGAAACCCTCATGCCCAGGACATGGCGAAGGGATAACATGGGAAAGGTGCAGGATAATTCCACACAAAGCTCTACCAACCCTGTAGGAGATAGCTACAATGGGACCCCACTAGAGGTGACCCAAGAAACACATCTTAGATGAATATTTGCAGAACCATGCAGAGAAATTAAAGAAAATAAAGAAGTCAGAGAGCTAAAGAGAGAGAATGAAAAATCAAAAAGGACCTAGAGGGATTTAATGACAAACTTCAGAAAGAACTAAAGGAAGAGAATGACAAACTCCAGAAAGAACTAGAGGAAGAAAAAAACAAACTCTGAAAAGAAGTAGAAATACTTAAAAAGGAAGCCAACCAGCGAAGTAAGGAGCACCAAGAAGAGATTGAGAAGCTCAAAAAGGAAATGGAAATACTAAAGAAAACACAGGATGAAATGAAAAAGGAAATAGAACACTCATCCAATCAAGATGAAAGGAAAGGAAAAAGCCTCAGAAATAGAATGGAGGAAGCAGAACAAAGAATATCAGACCTGGAAGATAACACAGAGCAACTAAAAAGCTCAAATAAAGAATACAAAAAATTTAAAAATACACAAAAGTGGAACAACCAGGAAATATGGGACAATATGAAAATATCAAACCTCTGCAACATAGGATTAGAGGAAGGAGAAGAATGTCAAGAGAATAGTATTGATCAGATCTTCAACAGAATACTAGATGAAAATTTCCTCAAATTAAAAGTAGAAAAACCCATACAAATACAAAAAGCACATAGGACTCCAAATAGACAAAATCAGAAAAGAAACTTCCCATGGCATATCATAGTTAAAATGCTAGATGCCCAAAATAAAGACAAAATTCTGAAGGTTACAAAAGAAAAACAGGTCACATACAAAGGGAAACCCATCAGAATTACAACTGACTTCTGGCGCAAACCATGAAAGCAAGAACATGAAGCAAAGCATTCCCAGTGTTAAAGGACTATGGATGCCAACCCAGAATACTATAACCAGCAAAAAAGACAATTATAGTTGAAGGAGAGAGAAAAATCTTCCATGACATAAACAAGATGATAGAATGTCTGGAAAAGCAACTCTCCATAAAATACTTGAAGCAATTCAAAGGGCAGAAGAGAGGAGGAACTATCCCCAAGCACTTAGGAAAAGAAACTAATAAAAACATAACCGTAGGAGTAGAATCAGAGGTTAGAAGTCCAAATGGATAATAAGGTGAAAGGAAGCAACATCCATCTTTCAATTATAAGCTTAAATATTAATGGACTAAACTCCCTAATCAAAAGACATAGCCTGGGAGAATGGATTAGGAAAGAAAATCCATCAATATGCTGTCTACAAGAAACCCATCTCAATTTCAAGGATAGGCACCAACTTAAGGTGAAGGGATGGAAGAAAGTATTCCAAGCAATTGGTACCAAAAAGAAAGCAGGTGTTGCTATTCTAATATCAGACAAAAGAGACTTCAAAGCAAAAGAAATCGAAAGAGACAAAGAGAGCCATTACATCTTTGTTAAAGGAACAATTGATAATGAAGATCTCACAGTCATGAATATATACGCACCAAACTCCGGTGCACCAAACTTTATAAAGACAATTCTTCAGGATCTCAAGGCACAGATTAACTCCAGCACACTAATAATAGGGGACTTCAGTACCCCACTAAGTCCTTTAGACAGATCAACAGGACAAAGTATAAACAGAAAGACTTCTGAACTGAATGATACAATACACCAAATGGACCTCACAGACATCTATCGAACATTCCACCCAAACACCAGAGAATACACTTTCTACTCAGCACCCCACGGAACATTCTCCAAAATAGACCATATACTGGGACACAGGAAAAAACTCAACAAATACAAAAAGATTGAAATAATCTCATACATTCTATCAGACCACAGTGCAATAAAACTCAATATCAACACCAGGATAAACCCTACAACCTACAAGAACACATGGAGACTAAACAACACTCTCCTGAATAATGAATGGGTCAAGGAAGAAATAAAGAAAGGAATAAAAACATTCCTGGAACTGAATGACAATGATAATACAACACAACAAAATCTATGGGACACTTTAAAAGCACTCC
>VZQC01010462.1:1101267-1168963 GCA_009823505.1 Rhizomys pruinosus | reverse complement strand
AAAAGACCCCGAATAGCCAAAACAACCCTGAGTGAAAAGAGCTACACAGGGGGGATCTCTATACCAGACTTCAAACTATACTACAGGGCTATAGTCATAAAAACAGCCTGGTACTGGCACAAAAACAGACCTGTTGACCAATGGAACAAAACTGAAGATCCAAACCTGAGCACATACAATTTCAGCCATCTCATATTTGACAAGGGGGCCAAGAAGACACAACGGAGAAAAGACAGCATCTTCAGAAAGTGGTGTTGGCAAAACTGGATCACCACTTATAGAAGAATGCAATTAAACCCCTACCTCTCACCCTGTAAAAAAGTCCACTCCAGATGGATCAAAGACCTCAACGTGAAACCCCAAACTCTGAAGACAATAGAAGAAAAACTTGGCAGCAGACTACAAGACATAGGCGTAGGAAAAGACTTCCTAAATCAGACAGCAGCTGCACAAGAATTAAGGTCGACAATTGAAAAATGGGACCTCATTAAACTCAAAAGCTCCTGTACATCAAAAGAAACAATCAAGGAAGTGAAGAGAAATCCCACAGAGTGGGAGGAAACCTTCACCACAGAAACTTCTGACAAAGCATTGATTTCCAGAATATATAAACTACTCAAAAAACAAAGAAGAAAGAAAAAAAAATGACCCACTCAATAGATGGAGCAAAGAGCTGAATACAGACTTCACAAGTGAGGAATTAGAGATGACTGAGAAACATCTTAAGAAGTGTTCAGCATCACTAATCATTAAGGAAATGCAACTCAAAACCACTTTAAGATATCATCTTACTCCAATAAGACTGGCTAGGATCAAGAAAACAAATGATACCAAGTGCTGGAGAGGTTGGGGGGAAAGGGGAACACTCATCCACTGCTGGTGGGAATGTAAACTCATACAGCCACTATGGAAAGCAGTGTGGAGAACCCTTGGAAGACTTGGAATGAACTTGCCATCCGACCCAGCCATACCACTCCTAGGAATGTACCCTCAAGACTCACCCCACCGCAGAGACACATGCACGGCCATGTTTATTTCAGCTCTCTTCACAATAGCAAGGAGCTGGAGCCAACCCAAATGCCCGTCAACTGATGAGTGGATAGAGAAAATGTTGTACATCTACACAATGGAGTTCTATGCAGCAGTAAAGAAAGATGACATCATGAGCTTTGCCAGAAAATGACTGGAGCTAGAGGACATCATGCTGAGTGAAGTAACACAGTCCCAGAAAAACAAATGACAAATGGTATCCCTCATATATGGATGGTAGTGCCAATTACCTAGTTAAGCAGGAACTTGGGAAGGTGAAAACAAGGTGAAATTTCAGGAGCTATTTTGAAGCTGGGCAATCTCCCCAGCTCACTCAAGAAAGTGCTTCCTTTGGAAATAGGAGGACCTGAATTCAACACCCACCAGCCACCAGTTAATGTGTGACAGCAGTCAAGTGCCTTGGACTCTAGATGTCAGGATGTCAGAAGGGATGGATGTTGTTCCTGCTCTGTTCAGGGCTTTATCTTCTTAGGGCCTGATGATGTGGAGGGCTTGGATTTTCTAACAAGCCTTACTTGCCAGGATCCTGCTCTGTATTTACCTCAAGAGTTAAGGGGTGAGGAGGAAATGCTTATCTTCACAGTAGTGCCTTCCAACTTCCCTCCTTCCTTGTAGGCAGGCTACTAAGGAAGAACAGCACTCCTCTGGGACAGATGTGATATGTATGTGGCCCAATAAATGTCAGCTAGTCACTGACATCCAGCACCCACTGCATTTACAAAAGCAGAAGACAAATGAAAAATAAACTTTATGGCAACAAACATTGGGACAGCGACAGGGCATGTCTTCCGCATGAGGTCAGAGCATCCTTCACTACACCTGCCACTCATTTACATCATCAGAAACACTGACCTTCAGTGAGTGCTGAGAAAAAAAAAGAATACATTTTATGAAGACGGTTTGACTGTGCATTTTTTTACAGTATCTATGAGTTTGTCACTTTATTTCCTGAATGTGTGAGAAGAACCAGCCTAGACTCTGACCAAGCAATAAAAGAGACAGTAACATACAATGATGAATTGGAGATCCAGTCCTCATTAACCCAGATGCTGGGTCTGCTGATCAGCTGAGTTCTGCTCTAAGATTCATTTCCATCCTCAATGGGGATTCCCTCTGGAATCAAAGCCCACCTTCCCCTCCCCTAGTTGCTTAACTAGCTCTTAGCTGTAGATCTTCCATGGCTTATATTGTATTTCAATTCTTTTATCAGTCACTTGCTAACTTGGTGCTTGGAGAAGGGAATTTGGGCCATGGTGGCTATGACTGGCTGGGAGAGATTGTAGGTAGGCTTCATGGTGGCCTCAGAAGAAGGCAACACATGAAGCCAAGGCTATCTGGAGGCTGTGTATGCCCAGGAGCAATGACAGACAGCCCAAGACACATTTTTTAATCAGAAGAAGAACTTCAGGAGTAACTAATGATACAGCAGCCACCACCAAGTCAAAGCATTAAATTTTGGGTGGAGATGAAGCATGGTGGTGCATTGCTTGTCTGGTACAGGAGCCTCTGGGTTTGATTCTAGCTCCTCAACAGCAACTATCTTGAAAGTGTTTCCCTAGGGTCAGAAATCAAATACAATGTGGTCCAAGGAGACTGGGCTACATCTTGAGACTGCTGCAGAAGTTGGCAGTGTCTGTGACACTGTTCCTGAGGGACCATGTACAAACATCTACTCATACCAGACAAAGAACCAATGACAGACCACAGTAAGGATGCCACCACATTGTAAGCCCTCCAGCGCATACTGTCTAGTCCAGAACCTTCACCTAATCAACAAAGCTGTTATCCCAATACACCCCATGCCCTACACCTTACTCTCTAACGTTCCTCCCACAGCCTCCCATTTTACCATCCTGGATCTAAAGGATGCCTTCTTTAATGTACCCTTGCATCCTGACTCATACTTCCTTTCTGCCTTCACATGGGAGGACCCAGACACCAGTTCTGCAGAACAGCTTACATGGACAGTCCTTCCTCAGGGTTTCCAGGATAGCCCACACTTCTTTGGCCAAACCTCGGCCCAGGATCACTTCTCCTTTGATTCTGGTCCTAACATACTAATCCAGTATGTAGATGACCTTCCACTCTGTAGCCCTTCTTTCCTTCAATCTCAGCAGTCTACTGCTCAACTTCTAAACTTCCTTGGCCCCTTGGGGTACCATATCTCTCTGTCTAAAGATCAGCTGTCCTTTTCCACTGTCATCTACTTGGGCGTCCAGCTGAGTCCAGGCTCTAAGACTTTCCCATCAGATCAAGTCAAAGCATTATGTGACCTACAGCCTCCAGAGACAGTGGACCACATCCTCTCTTTTCTAGGATTGGTAGGATTTTTCCACCACTGGATGCCTAATTTTGCTATTACAGCTAAACCCTTGTACCAGGCAGCTAAGGATACCCCCCATGGGGCCTCTTTCCCACCCAGCATCGTCTGATGCCACTTCTCTCTCCTAAGGGATGCCCTCCTAACTCCTCCTACTTTGGCTATCCCAGACTCATCACGCCCTTTCCACCTCTTTACAGATGAAAGATTTGGAGTGGGCCACAGGGATCCTAGCCCAACTCATTTGGCCCCCATACTGAGCAGTGTCATTTCTCTCCAAAAAGCTTGATCCCACCTTTGTGGATGGCAGCCAAGTTTGAGGGCACTGCCAGCAGCAGCTGAACTCACCCAGGAAGCTCTCAGACTTACTCTTATCCAGCCCATTATGGTGTACTCTCCACATAGGCTTTCACACCTCTGTGGTCATTCCTCTCTCTCCCTCCTTGCACGCTCACATATTCAGGTTTTCCACCTGCTTTTCTTGGACAACCCTCAGATTACCCTAGCCCTCAGCCTGGCCCTAAGCCCAGCAACGCTCCTTCCCACTACTGCCCACTCTGGGACTCCTTCCTACTTCTGCCCAGAAATGGAGGTACTCCAGCAGCGTTTTGTGGACGGGAACTCACTTGTAGATGCCTCAGGCACTCTCTAGGTGGCCTATGCAGTGGTCATCTCCACCAGCACTGTTGAAACAGCCCATATACTGGTGGGGACCACCTCACAGAAGGCAGAGCTAATTGCCCTCACATGAGCCCTCCACCTATCAAAAGGAAAGAGAGTCAACCCATATACTGATTCTAAATATGCTTTCCTTATAGCCCACACCAACCAGATTCTCTGGAAAGAAAGAGGTTTCATCCCCACTAAAAGTACCCCCATAGTTAATGGGCCTCTTAGAGCCAAACTCCTAGAGGCACTCCAGCTCCCAGCAGAGGTTCCTATAATCCACTGCAGGGGACACCAGACCTCCACAGGTCCAGTGGCCTTGGGCAATACCAGGGCTGACTCCATGGCCCAGGGACTGGCCTCTGGTCCAGCCAAACCCATGGGGAATGTTCTTTTCCTCAACCCCTCTTACAAACCTGACTACCAGCCTAAAGAGAGGGATGGGCTCCTGAGGAAAGGAGCCATACAGGCAGAGGAGGGATGGCTTTATTTAAATAACTGCCTTATTCTCCCTCAGAATCGGACACCTTCCATCGTCTCTGATATCCACCAAAGCATACACATCCACCCCAGGGTTTTGTTCTGATTCCTGGAGCCACTCTTTGACCTTGCCAATCTTTGAGCTCATATTGTACAGGTTCATACCTCTGCCAGACCAGTGCCAAGGCCAACCTGTAAGGCACACTCCAGATATGCCAACCCTTGCATCAGCTCAGTGGACACAAACCAGGAGAAGACTGGTAAATTGCCTTTACCCATATGCCATCCCACAAAAATCTCCATTACCTCCTAACTCTAGTTGATATGTTCACAGGGTGGATCGATGCATTTCCTACTTCCAGAGAAACTGTGGATGTGGTGGCACAAACACTCCAGGAGCACATCATCCCAAGCACCATCCAGACAGATAACAGCCCAGAATTCATCTCCAGTGTCATTGAGTTAGTGTCAGAAGCCCTGAACATCTCCTGGAAGTTACACATCCCATACCAGCTGCAGTCTTCAGGAAAGGCAGAGAAGGCCAATGGCCTTATCAAACAGCAACTCAGTAAACTCTCTGCCAAATTCTGTTTGTCCTGGCCCTCCCTCCTACCCATTGCTCTAACCCACCTCTGTGCCTCACCCTGCTCTCCCATCTCCCACTGGCCTCAGCCCTTTCAAATTACTTTATGGATGCCCTTTTCTTATTAACCAAAACCTACCAGCTTCAGTCCCCCTGTTGGCAGACTACCTACCCTATCTCTCTCTCTTTCGCACACTCCTCTGCTCCCATGCAGATGAGTGCCTCCCTGCTCCTACTACAGTGGAGTCCACAGCCACTGACCTGCCCTCTTTCACACCAGGATCCAGTGTCCTCCTTAAAACGTTATCTCCTAAGTTTGTTGAGTGCAGCTGGGGAATGGACCACACATCATCATCCTTACTACACCCTCGGCAGCCAAACTACTAGGCCAGCCACATTGGTACCATTTGTCCAGACTCAAGAGAGCCCCAACCCAAGATGTATGTATGGTCCATCAAACAGCTGCGACCCACTACTCTCAGGTTTTCTAGAGACCTGCAAGGACAGGTCTGAATGGTAGGGCATTGCAGCCTTCACCCTCTACACCTTCATTCTCACCTCCTTCATTTTCCGGGTCTTAGTTCTCCTCTGCTGCCCCTGCTGCCACAGGTGCCAGATGACATGACACTCTTGCCAGGCCCCTTTGTCTTGGTATTGTCTCAATTTTCACCTGACCAGGAACACATTCAGGAGGTCTCCAGAGACATCCCTACCCCTGTGCCCACAGCCCTGACTACTCCCAAATCCCCCTCCCTTCTTTTCCAGTCAGGAGCTTGCATTTTGCCTGTGAAAATCACTGGATGGAGTTCCAGATTCCCATGAGACCTTTGGATCTGAGACCCACCTTCAGGCCCCTGACCTGACCTGATTGGCCAGATTCCAACATCTCCCCTCCGTGACCTATAAAAGGCCCTCCCTGCCTCCCATACACACATTTTCCAATGGTCCTTCACACCAAAAGGCCATCAGATCTGCTGGGGAGAACAATTCTCTGGAATAAAAGCCTGCCTTTGTTTAGTTTTAATTAAGACTGATCAGCTTTTCTCTTAACATAGGATACCTCTTACTTCTCCCCCTTTTTTGTTTCTCTAGCCCTCTAATGGAGCATAGGCCAACACTGATGCCAACATTCAGTGTACAGCCTGCATCATGATTTGAAGCAATGCATTTCACAAAGAAGAAACAGGACAATAGCTACTGTAGGGTTAAGGAAAAGTGCAAGCCAGTATAAGCACAAAGGCCTTTGAACAGAGCTCATAGGAATTTCCAAAATGTCATCCATGAGAGATTATACAAATTGTTTAAATTGATTAGAATAATTAGATCTGAGTTCTTCTGAGGCCAGCGGAAGGAAGAGCAGGAGACAGCTGTCTTTGGCTTGATTGGCATTTGTGGCTGTGGGGTTGGAGTTATACTCCCAGCTGGGATTAAAGGTGCAGTCTTTGGCTTGATTGAATTTTGTGGCTGTGGGGGTGGAGTTATCCTCCAAGCTGGTATTAAAGGTGGGGTTGTGTGACTCTTGAGATCTGAGATCTCCTGAGGCCAGCGGAAGGTACCAGGGAGGGGGCTGAAGAGCCCCTACCCCCCGACCCCCTCCACCCTCCACCAACTGGGATTACGAAGAGGCATCTGAAGGAGGCAAGCAAAGCAAGCCTTCAACACAGTGAAGAGGCATTTAGGACTCACATTGGAATACAGGCAAGGAGAAGCCCATATGCCACAATCATGAAGAAGAGACAACACTGGAAAGGAGCAGGATAATCCTGCACCAAGCTTTACCAACCCTATGGAAGACTCCTGCAGTGGGATCCCTCTGGGGATGCCCCAGGACACAGACATCAGAAACACAATTGGGAACATATTTAAAGAACTACAAGATTATAAAGAACAATTCAAAGAACTAAGAAAAGAGAATGAGGAACTCAAGAAGGACCTAGAGAGAGAGAATGACAAGCTCCGGAAGGAAGTAGAAACACTGAAAAGATCCCATGCTGAAAAAGATAAAGAAACCAACCAGCGAACCAAAGAGCTACAAGAAGAGATCGAGAAGCTCCAAAAAGAAGTAGAAATACTAAAGAAATCAGAAGAGGAAATGAAAAAGGAAATCAAACACTCATCCATTCAAGAGGAAAGGAATGGAAAAAGCCTCAGAAGCAGAATGGAGGAAGCAGAACAAAGAATATCAGACCTGGAAGATAACACAGAACAACTAAAAACCTCAAGGAAAGATTATGAAAAATTTAAAAATACACAAAAATGGAACAACCAGGAGCTGTGGGACACTATGAAAAGATCAAACCTCCACATCATAGGAATAGAGGAAGGAGAAGAATCCCAAGAGAATGGTATTGATCAGATCTTCAACAGAATAATAGATGAAAACTTCCCCAAACTAAAAAAGGACAAACCAATACCAATACAAGAAGCACATAGAACTCCAAACAGACAAGATCAGAAAAGAAATTCTCCACGCCACATCATAGTTAAAATGCTAGACACCCAAAACAAAGACAAAATCCTTAAAGCCACAAGAGAAAAACAACAAGTGACCTATAAGGGGAAACCTATCAGAATTACAACTGACTTCTCAACGCAAACTATGAAAGCAAGAAGAACCTGGAGCAAAGCATTCCCAGTGTTAAGGGACAATAGATGCCAACCCAGGTTACTATACCCAGCAAAAATGTCAATTATAGTTGAAGGAGAGAGAAAAACCTTCCATGACATAAACAACTTGAAAGAATACATGTCCAGAAAACCAACCCTTCAGAGAATACTTGAAGCAATTCAAAGAACAGAAGAAAGGAGCAACCAACCCCAGGCACCTAGAAAGAGAAATCAATAAAAGCATAACTGCAGAAGTAGAAACCTAAATCAAAACCGCAGATGGATAATAAGGCAAAAGGAAGCAACACAAACCTATCAGTCATAACCTTAAATATTAATGGACTAAATTCCCCAATCAAAAGACATAGACTGGGAGACTGGATTAGGAAACAGAATCCATCGATATGCTGTCTACAAGAAACACATCTTACCTTCAAGGACAGGCACCACCTTAAAGTGAAGGGATGGAAAAAAATATTCCAAGCAAATGGTACCAAAAAGAAAGCAGGTGTTGCTATTTTAATATCGGATAAAATAGACTTCAAAGTAAAAGAAATCAGAAGAGACAAAGAAGGCCATTACATTTTCATCAAAGGAACAATCCACCAAGAAGATTTCACAATTATGAATATATATGCCCCAAATTCTGGTGCACCAAACTTTATAAAGACAATTCTCCAGGACCACAAGTCACAGACTAACCCCAGCACACTCATAGTGGGAGATTTCAATACCCCACTGAGTCCTTTGGATAGGTCAACAGGACAAAAAATAAACAGAGAGACATCTGAACTGAACGATATGATACACCAAATGGACCTCATAGACCTCTACCGAACATTCCATCCTAATACCAGAGAATACACTTTCTACTCAGCACCCCACGGAACATTCTCCAAAATCGACCACATCCTGGGACACAGAAGAAACCTCTACAAATACAAAAAGATTGAAATAATTTCATGCATCCTGTCAGACCACAGTGCAATGAAGCTCAACATCAACACCAGGACAAGCCCTCCTGCCTACAAGAACACATGGAGACTAAACAACACACTCTTGAATAATGAATGGGTCAAGGAAGAGATAAAGAAAGAAATAAAAACATTCCTGGAACTGAATGACAATGACAATACAACACAACAAAACTTATGGGATACCTTAAAAGCAGTCCTAAGAGGGAAATTTATAGCCCTGGGTGCCTACATTAGAAAAACAGAAAGAGCACAAGTGAATGATCTAACACTACAGCTAAAAGCACTTGAGAGGCAACAACAGATGAACCCTAAACGCAACAGACAGGAAGAAATAACAAAAATCAGAGCAGAAATCAATGAAATAGAAACAAAGAAAACAATACAAAAAATCAATGAAGCCAAAAGTTGGTTCTTTGAAAGAATAAACAAGATAGACAGACCTCTAGCCCAGTTAACAAAAAGAAAGAAGGAACAACTCCAAATCAATACAATCTGTGATGAAAAGGGAAATATCACAACGGACAAGGAAAAGATCAAGAAAATTATATGGGAATATTACAAGAACCTATATTCTACCAAGTTTGAAAATCTAGAAGAAATGGATGAATATCTGAAATCTTGGGAATCACCAAAGCTTGGCCAAGAGGAGACCAGCAGCTTAAACAGACCCATAACATATGAAGAAATAGAGGATGTAGTAAGAAGCCTCCCAACTAAAAAAAGCCCAGGCCCAGACGGTTTCACAGCAGAATTCTATAAAACATTTCAAAAAGACCTACAACCATTATTTCTGAAACTGTTTAGAAGTATACAATCAGAGGGAACTCTCCCAAATTCCTTCTATGAAGCCAACATCACTCTATTACCAAAACCAGGCAAAGATACAACTAAAAAGGAGAATTATAGACCCATCTCCCTCATGAACACAGATGCCAAAATTCTAAACAGAATACTGGCAAATCGCATACAGACCCACATCAAGAAGATCATCCATCATGACCAAGTTGGATTCATACCAGAGATGCAGGGATGGTTCAACATACGAAAATCAATAAACATCATCAAACACATAAACGGAATCAAAGACAAAAACCACACCATCATCGCAATTGATGCTGAAAAAGCCTTTGACAAAATCCAGCATCCCTTCATGCTTAAAGTCCTAGAAGGAATTGGATTGGAGGGATCATTCCTCAATGTAATCAAAGCCATATACAGGAAACCCACAGCCAATATCATCCTAAATGGGGAAATGACAGAAACATTCCCTTTAAAGGTAGGAACTCGGCAAGGCTGCCCCCTATCACCACTCCTCTTCAATATAGTGCTTGAAACACTTGCTAGAGCAATAAGGCAAGAAAAGGATATTAAAGGAGTACTAATTGGAAAAGAGGAAGTCAAACTATCCCTATTTGCTGATGATATGATTGTTTACTTAAGGGATGCAAAAAACTCCACCAGAAAACTCCTAGAAACGATTAACAGCTTCAGCAAAGTGGCAGGATACAAAATTAACCTTAGAAAATCAATGGCCTTTCTTTACACCAAGAACAAGCAACTGGAGAAAGAATTCAAAGAGACCTTCCCACTCACAATAGCCTCAAAAACAATAAGATACCTAGGAACAAACCTAACCAAAGACACCAAAGACCTCTACAACAAAAATTTTAAACCCTTAAAGAAAGAAATTGAAGAAGACCTCAGAAGATGGAAAAACCTCCCATGCTCATGGATTGGGAAAATTAACATTGTAAAAATGTCCATTTTACCAAAACTCTTGTATAGATTTAATGCAATCCCAATCAAAATCCCCAAGAGTTTCTTCACAGGCTTGGAAACAAAAGTTCTTAAATTCATTTGGAGAAACAAAAGACCCCGAATAGCCAAATCAATCCTGAGTGAAAAGAGCTACACAGGAGGGATCTCTATACCAGATTTTAAACTATACTACAGGGCTATAGTCATAAAAACAGCCTGGTACTGGCACAAAAACAGACCTGTTGACCAATGGAACAAAACCGAAGATCCAAATCTGAGCACATACAATTTCAGCCATCTCATATTTGACAAGGGGGCCAAGAAACCACAATGGAGAAAAGACAGCATCTTCAGCAAGTGGTGTTGGCAAAACTGGATCACCACTTGTAGAAGAATGAAATTAAACCCCTACCTCTCACCCTGTACAAAAGTCAACTCCAGATGGATTAAAGACCTCAACGTGAAACCCCAAACTCTGAAGGTGATAGAAGAAAAAGTTGGCAGCAGACTACAAGACATAGGCGTAGGAAAAGACTTCCTAAATCAGACAGCAGCTGCACAAGAATTAAGGTCGACAATTGACAAATGGGACCTCATCAAACTCAAAAGCTTCTGTACATCAAAAGAAACAATCAAGGAAGTGAAGAGAAATCCCACAGAGTGGGAGGAAACCTTCACTGCAGATACATCTGACAAAGCATTGATTTCCAGAATATATAAACTACTCAAAAAACAAAGAAAAAAGAAAACAAACGACCCGCTCAATAGATGGAGCAAAGAACTGAACAGAGACTTCACAAGCGAGGAATTAGAGATGTCTGAGAAACACCTCAAGAACTGCTCAACATCACTAATCATTAAGGAAATGCAAATCAAAACCACTTTAAGATATCATCTTACTCCAGTAAGACTGGCTAGGATCAAGAAAACAAATGATACCAAGTGCTGGAGAGGTTGTGGGGAAAGGGGAACACTCATCCACTGCTGGTGGGAATGTAAACTCGTACAGCCACTATGGAAAGCAGTGTGGAGAACCCTTGGAAGACTTGGAATGAACTTGCCACCCGACCCAGCCATACCACTCCTGGGCATGTACCCTCAAGACTTACGCCACCACAGAGATACATGCACGGCCATGTTTATTTCAGCTCTCTTCACAATAGCAAAGAGCTGGAACCAACCTAAATGCCCCTCAACTGACGAATGGATAGAGAAAATGTGGTACATCTACACAATGGAGTTCTATGCAGCAGTAAAGAAAGACGACATCACGAGCTTTGCAGGAAAATGGCTGGAGCTAGAGGACATCATGCTGAGTGAAATAACACAGTCCCAGAAAAACAAACGATGAATGGTATCCCTCATCTGTGGATGCTAGTGCCAATTACCTAGTTGTAAGTATTTCTTGGGTAGGGCCCCCTGAGCTTTTGTCCAAAGCAGTTGGGCATAATGCATATTGGAAACAACAACAACAACAACAGAAAGGACTGCATCAAAGAACTGACTGAAACAGTGAACTTCTGCTCAAAACAGTCAACTTCCTCATAGAGAATATTAAGACTGAGAACGAGATGAAAAGCATGTTTGGCAGAATGCATGAGCTCTGGCGGGGTGGGGGAATAGGCAGGAACACAGGTCTAGATTTGTTAAAAAAATAAAAATAAATTTATGAAAAAAAAGAATAATTAAAGAAATATGAAAGCAACACATGCCAGGAAATTGCTCACCACCCAAGTCTTCTTTTTTTTTCTTTTAGTCACAGAAAGTTGTATATTTTTTTACTGTCTTTTATTTCATTTTTTAATAATAAGTAATAAGTTATGAGTACAAGCATCCTTCATGTTAAACCAATTTGCAAGCAGTTGTGCCCAAACCCACACAGCCCAAGGCTCCCACCATCCAGGTGGAGGGGCTTGTATGTACAATCAAGTTGATCAAATAAGCGTCCAGTCTATATTGCTGTAGTTTCACCATTCACCCCAATCATAGCCCTTACATTCTACCATGCCCCCTCTTCTACAGATTGTTCCCTAGGCTTAGAAAATGGGCACAGGTGGACAAGAAGCAAAACAGTCTACTTTCTCTGGAGATATAGTTTTGGACTCTAACTAGTTCTGGCTGTTTCTTTTCGTGGGCTGTCAGTTTGTTGAGGAATAACCTTTCACTCCTACTAATGAAGCACAAGCAATTAGATATATAAGTATTTAAACAGTACTAATTATTATGGTAGGTTACTTTGATATAGACACAGATGTCTGGATGGTAAGTTAGTCCATGAATTACATTTTTTTCTGTAAAAGATGACAAGGTCTCACTGTGGTTTATAACATCTCCTAACCACTAGAGCATGTAAGCTTGTGGCATCAGCCATGAGTTATTCCTCCAAGGAGAGAGCTAATAGCCAATTAGATTTGGGATATACAGACATATGGCTGCCACTGCTGCACAGCATTTACAGGCAGGTGAGGTGAAGCTGATGCTGATGCAGGAGTCTTGCTTGACTCAATGAGACCTATATTTGCTTTATTGGTTTAGTGGCATTTGGTAACACTCTCTGGTGTTCCAGAGACCAACTGTACACTTGCAAGTGTGGTCTCAATACATCTTTCCCATGCTTACCTCAAGTCTTCGATGGTAGGGTCTTACTACCTCTCTTCTTGCAGGTATCCATGTTTACAGGCAAGAAGCCTTTACCTTTTGTGGGGGCTTGGATCCCCTGGCCAACATCTCATTGGTGTAATAATCCATTGCTCATACCAGAGCTCTCCTGTATTAATATATTTTGCTTAAATGCACAGCTTAAAGAGACTCTAGTATTATTTTTGGTTCTGAATAGAGAATAATCCTTTTCACAGTTCCTATGTCTATTAGTCAATTAAAGAATGCAGTTTTACTGGTTTTATAAGAGATAACCTCTATAACAGTCAGGTCTAATTTACAGTTAGAGAATGACTTCATTACCATCATATTTTTCTTTGTTCTAAGAAAAGGAGGTAAGAAAGTCTCTCATATTAAAACTTTGCGGCACCTAGAAGGTTCATTAGGACTCATTATAATCAGTTGTTACAAATAGGATCCACAGAGATGTTTGATGACTGTAGCAGTCTGGGGCTTTTCCTCATTTTAATGCTTAGATGGGCCAACTTCTCTGCTGGTATTTCTTGGGACATCCTACACAAGACAAGGCTGTATCTTTTCTTTCTCTGCTATTAAGTTGGTGACATTTTGACCTGTGAGAACATACACATCTTTTCCCCAAGGTTAGTTTTAAGATTAAATTGAAAAATTTTTGGCAAAAGGTTTGATATATAACTGTATCCCCCCTTTCTTATTCTAGGTTTTTATTTTTTGACTCATGAGTCTCAAAAAAGGCAGCTGTAGTACACATACCTATAGGCAGGAATCAAGGTGTAAATTACATTAAATTTATCCAAGCTGTTTTGAGTGACCGTATATTGTTAATTTGGGAAGCAAACTTAATTCCTTAAGTTAAATTATCCTACAGGTAAAAGAGAATGTTACAAGATGATACTGTATAACACAAAAATTATAGAGAACATTTGTATATGTTAATCCCAAAGGTATTGGTTATACAGATTTTAAGTAAAACAAATATGAACAGCAACAATTTATATTTCCAATTAACTCAGATGTATCACCGTTTTTATCAAAACCTTTAAACCAATGTTGTTTAATATAGAAGTTTTTACTTTTACTAAGTCCTAAAACACCATGTAATTTGTAGATAGAGTTTGGGCAAAATTGGATACTTGTTGAACTCACCTCAATTAAATATACATTAATCGAATGTAGACCCGTGTCCCTCTCCCAACGCTTCCACCCTTCCAGATTCACCATTTCAGTCAGTTTTCTGATGCAGTCTTTCTGTTGTTGTTCTTTCACTATGCATCCCTCCCCACAAGAAATATTTACAACTGTGTTATTGACGCTAGCATCCACTGATGAGGGATACCATTCATTGTTTGTTTTTCTGGGACTGTGTTACTTCACTTAACATAATATCTTCTAGCTCCATCCATTTACCTGCAAAGTTCATGACGTTGTCTTTCTTTACTACTGCATAGAACTCCATTGTGTACATGTACCACGTTTTCTCTATCTACACGTCAGTTGAGGGGCATTTGGGGTGGTTCCAGCATTTTGCTATTGTGAACAGAGCTGCAATAAACATACCTGTGCATGTACTTCTGTAGTAAGAAGAGTCTTGTGGGTATATACCCACGAGTGGTATGACTGGGTCAAATGTCAAGCTCATTTTGAGTCTTCCAAGAGTTCTCCACACTGCTTTCCATAGTGGCTGTACAAGTTTACATTCCAACCAGCAATGGATGAGTGTTCCCCTTTACCCACAACCTCTCCAGGACTTGATATCATTTGTTTTCTTGATTCTGGCCAGTCTTATTGGAGTGAGATGATATCTTAGAGTGGTTTTAATTTGCATTTCCCTACTTATTAGTGACGTTGAACAGTTTTTAAGATGTTTCTCAGCCATCTCTAATTCCTCCTCTGTGAAGTCTCTATTCAGTTCTTTGCTCCATCCTTTGAGTGATTCACTTCTTTCCTTTCTTCTTTGTTTTTTGAGTAGCTTGTATACTCTAGAAATTAATGCTTTGTCAGATGCATCTGCAGTGAAAGTTTCCTCCCATTCTGTGGGTTTGCTCTCTTCACTTCCTTTATTGTTTCTTTTGATGTACAGAAGCTTTTGAGTTTAATGAGGTCCCATTTGTCAATTGTCTATCTTATTACTTGTGCAGCTGCTGTCTGATTTAGGACGTCTTTTCCTCCACCTATGTCTTGTAGTCTGCTGCCAAGTTTTTCTTCTATTGCCTCCAGAGGTTGGGGTTTCACGTTGAGGTCTTTGATCCATCTGGAATTGCCTTTTGTATAGGGCGAGAGGTAGGGCTTTAATTTCATTCTTCTACAGGTGGTGACCCAGTTTTGCCAACACCACTTGCTGAAGATGCTATCTTTCCTCCATTGTGTCTTCTTGGCCCCCTCATCAAATAGGAGGTGGCTGAAATTGTATGTGATCAGGTTTGGATCTTCAGTTTTGTTCCATTCATCAACAGGTCTGTTTTTGTACCATTACCAAGCTGTTTTTATTACTATAGCCCTGTAGTATAGTTTAAAGTCTGGTATAGAGATCCTCCTGTATTGCTCTTTTCACTCAGGGTTGCTTTGTCTATTCGGTGTCTTTTGTTGTTCCAAATGAAATTGAGGACTTTTTTTTCCAAGCCTGTGAAGAAACCCTTGGGGATTTTGATTAGGATTGCATTAAATCTGTACAAGAGTTTGGGTAGAATGGACTTTTTTACTATATTAATTTTCCCAATCCATGAGTATGGGAGGTTCGTCCATCTTCTGATGGACAATTTCCTTCTTCAGGGGTTTAAAATTTTTGTTGTAGAGATCCATGCTGTCTTAGGATAGGTTTGTTCCTAGGTATTTTATTGTTTTTGATGCTATTGTGAGTGGGAAGCTCTCCGTGTATTCCTTCTTCAGTGGCTTGTTGTTGGTGTAAAGAAAGGCTACTGATTTTTCTAGATTTATTTTGTATCCTGCCACTTTACTTAAGCTCTTAATCGTTTCTAGGAGTTTTCTGGTGGAATTCTTAGCATCCCTTAAGTAAATGATCATGTCATCAGCAAAAAGGGATAGCTTGACTTTCTCTTTTCCAATAGGAACTCCTTTAATTTCCTTTTCTTGCCTTATTGCCCTAGCAAGGGTTTCAAGCATGATATTGAAGAGGAGTGGTGAGAGGGGTCAGCCTTGCCGAGTTCCTAACTTTAAGGGGAATGCTTCTGTCATTTCCACATTTAGGATGATATTGGCTGTGTGTTTCCTATATATGGCTTTGATTACATTGAAGAATAATCCCTCCAATCCAATTCCCTCTAGGACTTTAAGCATGAAGGGATGCTGGATTTTGTCAAAGGCTTTCTCCACATCAACTGAGATGATCGTATGGGTTTTGTCTTTCAGTACATTTATACGTTTGATGATATTTATTGGCTTTCATATGTTGAACCATCCCTACATCTCTGGTATGAATCCGTGTCTACCTTGTTTATTCTCTCAAAGAACCAACTTTTGCATTCATTGATTTTTTTGTATGGTTTTCTTTGTTTCTATTTCAGTGATCTCTGCTCTGATTTTTGTTATTTCTTCTTGTCTGCTGCGTTTAGAATTCGTTTGTTGTTGTCTCTCAAGTATTTTTAGCAGCAGTGTTAGATCATTCACTTGTGCTCTTTCTGTTATTTTTTTAATGTAGGCACTTAGAGCTATAAATTTCCCTCTTACGACTGCTTTTAAAGTGTCCCACAGGTTTTGTTGTGTTGTATTATCGTTGTCATTCAGTTCCAGGAATGATTTTATTTCTTTCTTTATTTCTTCCTTGACCCATTCATTATTCAGGAGAGTGTTGTTTAGTCTCCATGTGTTCTTGTAGGTTGTAGGGCTTATCCTGGTGTCGATACTGAGTTTTATTGCACTGTGTTCTGATAGAATGCATGAGATTATTTCAATCTTTTTGTTTTGTTGAGTTTTTTTCCTGTGTCCCAGTATATGGTCTATTTTGGAGAACGTTCTGTGAGGTGCTAAGTACAAAGTGCATGCTCTGGTGTTTGGGTGGAATATTCGATAGATGTCTGTGAGGTCCATTTGGTGTATTGTATCGTTCAGTTCAGAAGTCTCTCTGTTTATACTTTGTACTGTTGATCTGTCTAAAGGACTTAGTGGGGTATTGAAGTCCCCTACTCTTAGTGTGCTGGAGTTAATCTGTGCCTTGAGATCCTGAAGAATTGTCTTTACAAAGTTTGGTGCACCAGAGTTTGGTGCATAGATATTCATGATTGTGAGATCTTCATCGTTAATTGTTCCTTTAACAAAGATGTAATGGCTCTCTTTGTCTCTTTTGATTTCTTTTGCTTTGAAGTCTATTTTGTCTGATATTAGAATAGCAACACCTGCTTTCTTTTTGGTACCATTTGCTTGGAATACTTTCTTCCATCCCTTCACCTTAAGTTGGTACCTATCCTTGAAATTGGAGATGGGTTCTCTGTGAGACAGCATATTGATGGATTCTGTTTCCTAATCCATTCTCCCAGTCTATGTCTTTTGATTGGGAGTTTAGTCCAATAATATTTAAGTATAATGAAAGGATGTGTGTTCCTTTCAATTATTATCCATTTGGACTTCTAGCCTCTGATTCTATTATGTGTTTGTTTTTATTAGTTTCTTTTCTAGTGCTTGGGGGATAGTTGCTCCTCTCTTCTGCACATTGAATTGCTTCAATTATTTTTTGAAGAGTTGGTTTTCCAGACATGTATTCTTCTCTCCTTGTTTATGTCATGGGAGTTTTTCTCTCTCTTCAACTATAATTGATTTTTGCTTGGTAAAGTATTCTGGGTTGGCATCCATAGTCCTTTAACACTGGGAATGCTTGCTCCATTTTCTTCTTGCTTTATGGTTTGCGCAGAGAATCAGTTGTTTCTGATGGGTTTCCCTTGTATGTGACTTGTTTATCTTTGTTAGCTTTCAGAATTTTGTCTTTGTTTTGGCACCTATCATTTTAACTATGATATGCCTGGGGAATTTCTTTTCAGATCTTTGTCTATTTGGTCCTATGTGTCTTCTTGTATTTGTATGGGTTTGTCTACTTTAATTTGGGAAATTTTTAATCTAATATTCCGTTGACGATCTGATCAATACTATTCTCTGACTTTTTCTCCTCCTCTATTTCTATGTTGCAGAGGTTTGATCTTTATGAAAAAATATGAATAGTCCCATATTTCCTGGTTTGTCCACTTTTTGTATATTTTTAAAATTTTTTTTTTTTTTTTTTTTTATTACTTTTTTTGTTTTGCTTCTGTTGTTTTCTTAGTTTTCATTTATTTCTTTTGTTTTTTTCTCTCCCTTTTTCTGGGCTTTTTTCCATTTCTCTTTCTTATGGGATGAGTGTCTTAAGATTCCTTTATTCTTTCATCCTTTATTTCTTTAGTATTTCATTCCTTTTTGAGCTTCCAATCTCTCATGGTGCCATCTTCACAATTCACTGGTTGGCTTCCTTTTTCAGTTGTTTCTACTTCCTTTTCAGAGTTTGTTGTTTTCTCCCTCAGTTTTTCTGGAGTTTGTTATTTCTTCTAGTTTTTCCAAGTTATTTCATTGTATCCTTCTAGGTCTTTTTGAGTTTTCCTTTTCTCTCTCTTAGAGCTCTCTGATTTTCTTCTTTTTCTTTAATTTTTTGCATAGGTCTGCCAAGTTATTCCCCTAAGATCTGTTTCTTGGGTACACATCCAGGGGGATCCATGTAGCATATCTTCACCCTAACCCGGGGTTGCTAGAGCTTGTGTCGATTAACCTGCACCTTTCCAGTTAGTCATTACACATTCGGGAGAGGGTTTCTTCTTTTTTTTTTTTTTTTTTTTTTTTTTGCTGTATTCCGATGCCAATCACAAATATCTCTTTCACTATGTTGGAACTTGTTTTGCTTGCCTCATTTTGATGCCTTTTTTTTTTCCTTGTTTGGATGGAGTTGTTCTAGTTTGTTCTTCCATTGCTTGGACAAAACACTCCTGACCGACACCAACTTGGAGAGGAGAGAAAGGGTTTTTCAGCTTACATCTTCCGGGGTCACATTTCTTCATCACTCAGGGGACCAAGGAATGGAACCTCGGGCAGGAACCTGGGAGGCAGAGCTTGAAGCCACAGGCCTAGAGATTCCTCTAGCTGTTCACTGGCTTGCCTTCCTGGTCATTTGCCCAGCCTGCCTTCTTATCTTGGTACACAACAACCGCCCAGTGTGGCACCACTCACTGTTTGGGTGGGCCCTCCCCACACTGCTCTCACATCAAGAAAACATACTCCACGACTGTGGCCACAGGCCAATCCAATGGAGCCAATTCCCAATTATGAGGCTCCCTGCAACCACAGGTGTGTCAAGTTGACACAAAAGCTTCCCAGCCACCAAGTGATCCTTGTGCAATTGACACAAAAAACACATCACTATTAACCTCACCTTTCCCGTTCTTATCCCCAACGTATGATATTAACATTAATCAAAACCTCTAAGACAGTAAAACCTTTCAAAGTCACCACAGTCTCCAATGTCCAAACACTTACAGTCACAGTCCTCTTTTAAAAGTATCTTAACTGTGGCGTGTAATAATCCAAACAAGTACTGTCTATTTCAAAGGGAAGTCAAAATCAGGCACACTCAAACACAAACCTAAGTCCAGAAAAAGTAGCTATTTTCCAAGGTGGACATCTGGGACTCCACTCACAATCTTCTGGACTCCAAAAGGTTTCAGCAGCTTCCCTTCTCTGACTCTCTGTCGTGGTACACACAGCTATTCGAAGAGCCAGGTGTACTCATTTGCACCACTGCTGCTGTCCTCGGTGGTGTCCACTGGTCCTGGCATTCCAAAAAGCTGGGTCGCCACGAAATCGAGGCAGAACCTTCCCGCCAATGGTCTCTTTCTGAGCCTCTCCCGGTGCAAACGCCTCAGCTCTCTCCATGACCCCTGCACATCCTGGGGTCTTCACTGCAACCGAGGTGCACTTCCACCAAATGGTCTTCTGACGTCTCACATGCGAGCCTCCGGCTGCTCTCTGTGACCCCCCTCAACAATTTCAACACCAGAACACATATAGGGAATTTTACACACTACCAAGTCCTGCTTTGCCTCAACGATGGAGGCTCAGGCCCCTTCTGGATCACGATCTGTGTGTGCTTACTGAGGAATTTCTTCCCATAGATTTCACCACAGTGATGCTGGTCTCTTGTTACTTATCAAGCTGCTTTTCTCAGCCCATGATAACCAGCATCAATCTCTCCCAATACAACAAAATTTCACTTCAGAGTTCTAGGTCTCTTGTTACTTACGCGTGAGCTTCTTCAGCCCACAGCTGACCAGACCAAGATTATCAAGTCCGATGATTCTCTGCTTCCCTTTGAAACTAGACACTTCACACAGCAGGCCTCATTTCTACAATTCTTTCAGCATAAACTGTTCACAGTTCCAAGCCGTTGATCTTTAGGCATTCAATGATCTTCCCAGCCCAAAGTTTTACAGATGCTCCACATCCTTCCCCAAAACCAAGGATCAGGTCTGACAACGCAATGCACAACACGCTTCTTGACAATTTCTGTTCTCGTTTCTTCTCATTGGCTGGCCAAACATTCTGACCGACACAACTGGGCGGAGGAAAGGGTTTATCGTCTACATCTCCCAGGTAAGTTCATCACTCAGGGAGCAACAGACAGGAACTCAGGGCAGACCTGAGAGGCAGAGCCGGACTGATAGCACAGGCCATAGATGGTGTTCAACTGGCTTGCTTCTGGCTAATGCCCAGCTGCCTTCTTATCTGGTACACAAACAACCATGCCCAGGGTGGCAGACCACATAGTGGGCTGGGCCCCCCAACATGATCAACAATAGACAAACTCCAGATGTGGCCACAGGCCAAAATCCAATGTGCCCAATTCCACAATGAGGTCCCTCAAACCAGGTGTGTCCGTCGCCACTAAAGCTATCCAGACAGGAGTGTTGACTTGTCTAGGTTTATCAGGATTTCAATTTTGTTTATATATTGGGATATTGGAAATCTAAGTCACTTACCTATTCCCTCCTTTTTCTGATGGGTTCGGTTCTCCAAAAAAATCCATTTGGATACTTACTCAATTCCAGTTGGGGGTGTGGGGCACAATGACTAGACTTACCTGTTGGAGAGCCGTGCTCTTATCTGTTGCTTCACGGTGTCTAGACGCAAGGCCAGACCCTGAGCACCCACACCAACGAACTCCCTGTGGCACCAGCGCCAGAGCCAGGCCCGGAGCCAACTGCAGAGCTGGCAAGGGGGAAGGTGACCCCCGCCAGACCCCACCCCTGCCAGGGTTTAGGGCTTGACCTAAGCCCACAGCCCAAACCCGCGGGGCCCCCCCTGCCCACAACCAGCTAATCACTTTCAGCATCCCAAGAGTCAATCTATTCTAAGTTCTACCTGTCTGAGTGGTGCGGGCGCTTATCTGTGCTTCACGTGTTGGGTTTAGGAAAGCAAGGTCCGCACCTTGCACACTCCACATTCCCCCAGGTCTTCTAAAAAGCTGATAAGTTATTAGTCAATTAAAGAAGGCCGTTTTACCGATTGTATAAGAGATTACCTCTATATAGTTGTCTCCAATTTACAGTTGGAGAGTTGACCTCATCCTCATCATTCTTTCTTCTTTTTCTGGGGGGGAGGCAAGAAAAGTGGAAAGTCTCTCATATCAAAACTTTGTGGCTCATAGAAGGTAAGTTTCATTAGGAACTCATTATAACTAGTTGTTACAATTAGGATCCACAGAGGGGTTTCGATGTTTATAGCAATCTGCGGCTTTTCTTCCTTCCAATGTCAGACAGGTCAACCTTTCATTGCACTTTCTGGCACATCCTATTCAATGCAAAAAGCTGTATCTTTTCTGTCTCAGCCATTAAGTTGTTGACATTTTGTCTTGTGGAACCCACAAATCTTTTCCTGTAGTTAGTTTTAAGATTTGAATTGCAAGTTTTTGACAAAAAAGGTTTCAGATCTATTCTGTATCCCGCCCCTTTTTTTTTTTTTTACCCGGTCTCCCGAAGACCGTTGTATTATACATAACTATAGTGGTGGAATCAAGCCAGATTTATTTCAACTTCCCCCCGTTGTTTGGGTTGACTATATATGATTACCTATTGGAAGGAGACATAACAAACTGTGAAAGGGCTTATTCCGTTCAGAACCAAATAATCCTACCGTCCTTAAGTATGCACTTGCTAACCAAAATATATTATTAATACAGGAGCTTTGACATCAGAAATGGATTATTCTACAGGGAGATGTTGGCCAGGGGGACCCAAGCCCCATTAAAAGGTAAAGGTCCTTGCCTCTAAAAGGGGATACTGCAAGAAGAGAGGAGATAAGGCCTTGCTTCCGAAGACCTGACATAAATGGGAAAGAGTATTTGGACAACACATGGAAGGGTAAGATGGCCTTCTGGACTAATCCCAGACGAGTTTGCCAAAGGCCACCTAAAACCAATAAAGCTCAAATCCGGGGTTCATTGAGTCAAGCAAGGAGCACTGTCAGCACCTGCTACACCTCACCTGCCATGGAAATACTGTGCAGCAGTAGTGGCAGCCATATGCTGTATATCCCAAACCTATTGGCTATTGGCTCCTCATGGAGGAATAACCCATGGGCTGATGCCCAGCTTACATCCTCTAATGGTTTAGGAGATTTATAAGCCACAGTAAAACCCTGTCATATTTCTACAGGAACAAAAATGTCCTTCGGGATTAACATATCTCCCCAACATATGTGTCTAGTAAGTAACTACCATAATATAGTACTGTTTAAATTACCCCATTTCTAATTGCTTGTGCTTTCATGTAGGATCGAAAGGTTATTCCTGGACAAACTGTCACCATGAAAGGAAACAGCAGAATTGACCCGAGTCCAAAACAGCTCCAGAGAGAGTGGACTGTTTTGTTCTCATCCCTGTGCCCCTTTTTCTAAGCCTAGGGAACAATCTGCGGAAGAGGGGGCATGGTTAAATGTAAGGGCTGCAATTGGGGTGAATGGTGAAACTACAGCAATGTAGTCTGGACACTCATTTGATCAACTTGATTGAACATACAACACTTCACCCCCCCCCCGCTGGATGGTGGGGCTGTGGGGGTTTGGGCACAACAGCCTGCAAATTGGTTTTACATGAAGTATGCTTGTACTCATGGATTATCACTTATAGCTAAAAAATGGAAAAAAAAACTGAGAGAAAGATGCAGGACAGTTATGGCAGAATGCATGATCTGGGATGGGGTGGGGGTGGGGAGAAGGGAAAGGGAAATATGCCTGAACTGAATTGGAAAATGATGTATGAAATGCACCAAGCATCAATAAAAAAATAAAAATTAAATTAAATTAAAAAATAAATAAATAAATAAAAAATAAAAAGCTGATAGTCTATGGTGGCCCGGATTTGTAGCACAGCAACTTGAAGTTCTCCCAGCTCCTGGTTGATTTCTATTGGATCCAAGCAGTAATGTTGGTGATCTTACTAAGGACATAGAGCATTTTTACAATTTTTTTCTGCATATCTGTAACGTGTAGGAACAGGGAGCAGGAAGGCTGATGTCACAGACACAGCATAGAATCAAGCAGCTGAAAATTGCCATTGCAGCCTGATAGGAGAGTGAAAAAGCCTGCAGTTAGTAGAGCTGGGGCAGTTTGTCCAAGTGCATATGCCTCAGCATATCAGGTAGGTAAAGTCTGACAGGTGTGGTTCAGACTAGTGTTACAATAAGATGGCAGCAAAATTCAATTAGAGCAGAGCCAATGAGAGTACAAAGTAAAGGCCACAGACAAATCCACAGAGGCTGGTGATGCATGTTTATCCTGAGTGCCAATACTATCCTGTACAATATTTTACCACACAAGATGAGTCACACCTGACCTCACCAAGTTCTTCTTGAGAGATCATGAATACATGGATCCCCTGTACACCAAAAGAAGTTTTCTGCAGCCCATTTGGAGTCAAATGCAACCACATATTGGAATCTACCCCTTTAGAGACAGCAAGTTTTACCAGGGAAATTGTGACAATAACAGCTGTGTAAATGATACCTGGATTCCCCTTCTTCATCTTAGCCTATGTATGTATGCCAGCATCTCTACTCTCTAAAGTATCCTTGAGGATATCGAAGTCAGTATTATTTCGGGATGATGGATCAGTGACTTTCCACTAACCTCACAGCCTTCTCTTCCATGATGATCCCTGAGCCTTGGAAGGCAGAGGTTTGGAAAACTCTCCCTGAGAAGGAGAGTCCTGGCATGAAGCTGGGGGCAGGGTCACTTCCTGAAGATTTGAATAACAGGCCTTGCAGGTCCAGTTTTTACTTGTGGGTCAGTCCTCTGCATTGGCATGGAGAGAGAACTCTGCAGGGGATGGGGAAGGAGGCTGAGAGCCTTGGAACATACACAAAGAAGGGCTTAATCCAAGGAAGGTTAGAGAGCCAGAGAAGCACAGACCACTCCTCCTGGGGAAAAGGAGAGCATGGGACTGCAAACTCCTAGTGATGGAGGAAGTGATGAAAAGTAGAAGTTATTCAGTGACATTACTGAAAATGAACAAGGAACCATTCAGTGATTGTTAAAAAATACACAGAGATATTATTCAGAGGAGGAGTGATTGTTGCAGGTCCTGACCCAAAAATGGTATTTGCAGAGGAGACAGGTTGTGCTGAGTTCTGGGACTGTAAGCCCAGGATCAAGGTATAGGGCCACAGAAAGAAAAAGCCAACCAACAGGCAGCTTCAGAGATGCTAAGGATTCCAGCTAACCCGACCTAAGAGGGTCCTTGTTGAAGTCAAAACAGGTAGATAGGGATGGATGTGGAAGTCTGAAGAGACCTAACTGAGAGAGAATTCAGGTCAGCCTGAGAAGTTCAGTCAAATTAGAATCTTTGGCTGACTCCCAGCTGGGACTCAAGGGTCTTGGTTCTGCTTCATGTAGGCCAACACCATGCTGAAGTGACTGAGCACCTGGACTTTGAAAGGAGTCATGATTGATCATCATGCACCTGTCATGTGGTGATTAGTGGACTAAGGAGCTAGTGGAGAGTGTTTCCCTTATCCAACTGTTAGTTAATACTTAATAACACCACGTTGCCAGACGGTGAAATGTTGCTGAGAAACTTCTGTTAATTGAAGTACATCTTGGCACATGAAAGTCATGCAAATTAGACTCACAGGAAACAAATACATCCCAGTGCTCCATGTCTCACTAGGAACGCTTAGGCTCCTGCATATCTTCCCATGAGAGGGAGTGTGTTTTATAGTAGTTGTTAGATTCATTTTGATGGGAGAAAATGTCAGGACTCCAATGAAAAAGAAGTTGGGGTTATTTTAGGCATAGCAGCTGGCCTGCCTGTGTCGAAATTAGCATGACCAGTGTTGGAATGTACCCAAAATGGCAGTTTTAAACCCAGGCACACAAGGCTGTGAGTTTACAAAGAAGTGGGGGGCAAGGAGATTAGAGAATGGGTGTAGGTGGGTCTGCAGCTGGCATCAGTAGAAGCATCTCAAGGGAAACTGGGGCCTGTAACTGACTGGTATCAGTAAGAACATCTCAAGAGAGACTGAGACCTGGTTCTGGTCTCTGATGAGGTATGTTTGCAGGATGTTGCAGCAACATTTCTTGGGTTGCAGGAGTGCATTCCAGGATAATTATTTCTCAGAATTTCTGCCTCAATTGGCTTCCTGCAGTCCCTGACTTAGTGGGCTACAACCTTACATTCCACCATTTTGTGTCATAGGGATAGGGGGTGAAGTTTTTTTGAGCTGCTTCATGCTGATGGGGATGATGAAGAGGGTTTAATGACACCAGAAGGTGGGATGTTTTACAACTGGGTGTTTCCATTGTCAGCAGGGATGCTTTCCTTATTTGTCGGAAGGGAGAGCAAGCAAAATTAATTAAAAGTGGTACAGGTGAGTTGCTGGTCTTGCAAGCACCAAATGTAGCAGTGCGTTAGTACCAGGATGAGGGATGAAGCCTAACATTACTTAAGGGTCCAATTAGGGGATACAGCCATGGGGGTTATGCTGTTCAGGATTCTCCCCTTTGAGGCCACGGGGGAAGACACAATTTTTGGCATTCCCAGCCTTTGGTTGGCACAGACAAGGTTGTTAAGAAACTTAAATACCTGGCTACTTTTGTCTTTTTACTAAGATCTGAAGTTTTATACCTGAAATACAATTTATCAGGCTTTACTGTTTATTTATTTAGTTAAACTTTCCTTTTGGATGTTTAAGGCCACACAGCCCAGATTAACCAAGGTTTTTCTTTTCTTTTTTTTTTCTTTGTCTTTTGGAGACAGGGTCTCCTTGCAGCACCAGCTGTCCTGGGACTCACTCTGTAGACCAGGCTGGCCTTGAACTCACAAAGATCTGCCTGCCTCTGCCTCCCAAGTGCTAGGATTTAAAGGTGTGTGCCACCACGCCCGGCAGTTTTTATTTTCTTAAGGTCAATTGAGGATCTGGTCCTCAGGAGTCAGTTGGGTTTTGGTGGGGGAGACTCTGGCTCCTTTTGGCTTTTTATTTACCAGTTCCATCTACTCCAGGACAAAGTCAGGTCTTGCTGAACTATGCTTCCCTTTTTGAAGCATTAGGAGACTTTCTGCTTTATAGACTGGACACTGGCTGGAGTCGCTTTAGTGGATCCCCAAGACCTGCCTGCAAAGGAAGACTGTGGACTCACATTTACAGGACACTTCAAGAGATGCCTCTATACGTAGTCCCTTGGGAATTAGTTGATCTCAGAGGGCAAGGAACAAAGTTGTCCTTTAGGTCCCACAGCCAAATTGCTATGGGCATTAAGTATGGTCATTAACAATCCAGAAAGATACTTTTAACTACTGTATAATATTTTAAATAAGGCTTGGACAAAAGCTCAAACAGCTTTGTATAACACTGACTGGAAAAGAGATTTAACACCATAGGTTGAGTAGGCATAGCCCACAAGAGAGAATTAAAAAATTTCAGGAAACTGTTTACTATAATTTACTACAAACAGGAACCCCCATATCCTGATTTATCTGTAACAGAGGGTCCAGCACAAGCCAAGAGTGGACTGAAAATTAACAATGCCTCTATAAATCTTTTTTTAAAGACAGGTTTCATTTTTAAAATTTTTTTTATTTATAAAGTTTAAACATAAAAACCTGAAAAAAAAGAGGGAGGTGGGAGGTGGGGTACTATCCTTTCTGGGATACAAATGGAAAACTCTGTGTTTCAATCCTATTGATAAATTTTCAATTTTTCTGATCTTGAAACTAACAATGGGAGGAGAATTTTATGTTCCCACAGGTAAAAATCACCAATCTAAATGCCTGAAAACATACAACTTATGGCTATGCAGGATGGACTGGGAAATGCCAGCAGAGAGGTTGACCCATCTGAACATTAAAGAAAGAGGAACCTCAGACTGCCTGAGTCACAGACACTGAGCATCTCTCTGAATAATATTGGGGTTAACTGTTTATAATGGGCCCTAATGAAGTTTACCTTCCAGATACTGAGAAACCTTCCTACCTCTCCCCTTTATAGGAAAAAGAAAAACAGGATGGTAATGAAACCACTCCCAAACTGTAAACTAGAGCCAATTGTTACAGTGGTAATTTCCTATAAAACAGGCACAACGTATTAACTGATTGATAGGCATAGGAACTGTGAAAGGATATTTCTCTATCTAGAGCCAAATTCAATAGTAAAGTGTTTATAAGTTGTGTAATTAAGCAAAATATATTACTACAGGAAAGCTCTGACATCAGCAATGAATTATTCTGCCTAGGAGATGTTGGCTAGGGGATTCAAACCCCCCCCCCCAAATTATAAAGGCCTTTTGCCTATAAGTGGGATATATGCAAGGAGAAAGGCAGTAAGTCCCTGTTGTCGAAGACCTGGTGTGAGCATGAAAAATGTTATGAGACGTCACTTGCTAGCGTACAACTGGCCTCTGAAATGCTAGAGAGCGTTACCAAAGGCCACTAAAGCAATACAGCAAAATATTGGTCTCCCTGAGACAAGCAAGACTCCTCCGTCAATATCAGCTACACCTCAACAGCCTGGAGATACTGTGCAACAGTGGCAGCCAAGTGTCTATATATATCCCAAATCTATTTGGCTATTAGCTCTCTCCTTGGAGGAATAACTCACAGCGGATGCCACAAGCTTATGTCCTCTAGTGGTTAGGAGATGTTATAAGCCACAATAAGAACTTGTCACCCTTTATAGAGAAACCACAGTTTGCGGATTAGCATACCATCCAAGCATCTGTGTCTATGCTCACAGCTTAGCTTGACATAATAAGTGGTACTGCTTAAATGCCTGTACATCCAATAGCTTGTGCTTTGTTAGTATGACTAAAAAGGGTATCACTGGGAAAGCTGTCAATCCATGAAGGGAAACAACCTGAACAGACTGGAGTCCAAAATGACAACTCCAAAGAAATTAGACTGTTTTCTTCTCACCCACTTGTGCCCCTTTCCCAAAGCCCAGGGAACAAACTGCGGAAGAGGAGGCGTGGTAGATTGTAAGGGCTGTGGAGAGATAGGGGTGAATCATGAGACTACAGGAATATAGTCTGGACTCCTGATTGATCAACATGCCTGTGCATACAAGCTTCTCCAACTGGACTATGGGAACCTTGGGTTGTTCAAAATTTGGACATAGATACTTGCAAAATGTACCAATTACCTAATTGTATGACATACTGAGTAACATCAATGTTATCTGCAAACAACTGTGTCATTATATTGTAGAATCCCTTAAAAATAAATAAATAAATAAATAAATAAAAAGAAAAAAAATTTTTTTATTTATTCCTGTATGTGTATGAATGTACTGTCTGCATGCAGGTTTGTGCACCCATGTTGTGCAATGCCTCGGAGGTCAGAAGAGGGTATCAGATTCCCCTGGAACTGGAGTCAAAGATGATTCTCAGCCTCCATGTGGGTGCTGGGGATCGAACCCGGGTCCTCTGCACGAGCAGTCAGCTCTCTTAACCGCTAGGCCATGTCTCCAGCCCGCCTCTATAAATCTTACCATTTTACTAAACCTTGAAGTGCCAAGCGAGGTTTAGATAAAGATTGGGGAAAAAAAACTTAACATTCTTAAATAAACCTTGATTAGTTATAAACAGATTGACCCTTAGTTGTGAAGATTTACAAAGTAATTAATATTTATTCCCAAGTAATGAGATGGGATAGTTATCTCAAATACACTAGTATAAAGTGTGAGATGTCCTTGCAAGCCTGAGAGCAAGTTTTGAATGACCAATTCTTTTTGAATGCTTAGAGATGTTTTACATAGACTTGGCAAATGTCCTCACATCTGTAACATATCCAAATACAAAAACAGATTGCACCCTGAAATTTAACAATCTTAGCAATTTGACATCAAGTAAATTACTATTCATTTTGACAATTATTCCCTTAACATTGATCATGAGTCTATACATTTAAGCAGTCCCATAAAATAAATACTGTGGTTAGACACAATGTCATGACAAATTAGTTTCAAGACCAAAACTTAAGAGCATTTTCAGAAATGTAGTAAATATCCCTAACTGGGTTTCCAACTTAATAAGAGATGGAAAATGAGATGGGCCAGATAAACTCTATTTTGTTCATAAATCATTATTTCCAACCTTAACCTAAACCTTGGCTATGCTGGAATTGAAGGCACACTAGGATTAAAGGAATGGCCCACCACACCCAGCTGGGGTGGCCCCCAGCCACAAGATTCAGGCTTAAACTGTGGTAATATTAGCCAACTTCTGCTCTTTGCAAAATGCTTGAAACATTAATCAAATACCTCTGCTCTGGAAAATGCTTAATACTGGTTAATGCTTGTTTCTGATCCATAACAATAAGGCAATAAAGATCAATCCGTTATTAAAGACCATTTGGAGATTAACAATACCAAACACATGAAGTGAAGTTAAATACTTTTCATGAGTTTGATTCACCCATAGTTGTCTGCAGTTAACTCTGTCTCACAATAGCATGCAGGAGCCTAGAAAGTTTCAGAGATTAAAACACAAGCACACAGCACACAGCTAGCCAGACTGGCAGGACAGCAGTTCAGACCCAGGGAGGTACCTTTGCTTCCTGGAAGGACAAAGGGTGTCTTGGGAAGGGGGACACAGATAGGAAATCACTGCAGGAACACAAGAAAGCCCAATAGCTGACCCAGGCTGCCCTCTCCCACCCCTGGAGGCAAAAGATAGGACTGGTCCAGGACACCAGTTCAGGCCCAGGGAGGTACATTTGCTTCCTATGAGGAGGAAGAGAGAGGGACAACACTGCAGAAAACCAAAGCCCAATTGAAGTCATGGGCTGCCCTCTCCCATCCCCTGGAGACAAGAGACAGGACTGGCCCAGGCCATTCTGGTATCGCTCAAGTGCAAGAGCCCAAATGGGTCTCCAACCAGAGAAAGAGATGCACAATTAACATGCTTGGGAATTCCCAAGCTCCAAAGATCTCCACCCAAATCAGACCAAGATATACATATGCCTCTGCCTCCCAAGTGCTGGGAGACAGTTTGAGCAGCAAAGAAAATATTAGGACTTCAGATTAAGAATAAGTAAATCTTAAAAGCAGTTACTCCAAACACATTGTATTTATCTCATTTTTCCTCAGGCTTTGCTTCTTGGAGTCAAAGGCTGGCTTAGAACTTTTGAGGGTTCAGCTCTTTTCATGTAATTTGCCAGGTTTATAATTTTCTATTAAAAATAGACTGGTCAGCCAGGCATGGTGGTGCACACCTTTAATCCTAGCACTCGGGAGGCAGAGGCAGGTGCATCTTTGTGAGTTCAAGGCCAGCCTGGTCTACAGAGCGATTTCCAGGACAGTTGGGGCTACAGGAAGACCCTGTCTCAAAAAGACCAAAAACAAAACAAAATAGACTGGTCATATGATGGTTTTAGATCTATTGCCTAGGACTATAGTTAAGTCCACATGCATAAACAAGTAGTACTTTTGTGGAATAATAGATATTTAAAGATATTTTAGTGTATTCCGAATTACACCATTAAAATGTTTGTTTTTCTGATTATGCATGCCAGAATAAAAACTAGTAATTCTTGTACACACGATGGAAAAGGAAAAGTTGGTGATCACAGCTTAAAATGGTTTTCAGTGGTTTCTCTGCATGGCAATATGTTAGATGTTAACACATGGAAACATATAAAGACATGACATTACAGTGAGTTTTAAACAACATAAGAAAATGATGGTCGAGAATTGAAAAATAAAATTAAAAAAAAAACAAAGGCTGGGTGTGGTGGCACACACTATTAATCCTAGCACTTAGGGAGACAGAGGCAGGTGGATCTTTGTGAGTTCAAGGCCAGCCTGGTCTACAGAGTGAGTTCCAGGACAGCCGGGGCTACAGGAAGACCCTGTCTCAAAAAGAAAAAAAAGAAAATGATGGTCGGGGCTGGAGAGATGGCTCAGCAGTTAAGAGCACCGACTGTTCTTGCAAAGGACCCAGGTTTGATTCCCAGTGCCCACATGGCAGCTAAGAACCGTCTTTAACTCCAGTTCCAGGGGAATTCTAACACCCTCTTGTGACCTCCGCAGCATTGCATGACACAGGTGCACCTACTTACATGCAGATAGTACATTCATACCCATAAAATAATAAATTAAAAAAAAGAAAATGATGGTCATACACAGGCAGTAGCTGGAGAGGAAAAACCTGGAGAGGAAAGCCTTAGAGTTGAGGTTTGTGGGTGTAAGTGATGCCAAGGCTGAAGGGAGGGAATGGGATTTGTTGGGCTGGAATTGGACATGTGCAGAGCTGAGGGTCCTTAGGAGACAGAAAACCTGGAAAAAATTTGTACTGTGTGGAAAAAAAACCCAAAACCATTTCTTTAAAGGAAGCTAAGAGAGGAGACTGGGGGTGTAGACCCCAAATCGGGAAGCAAAACAAAGGAATAAATGGTCTCAAACTAAGGGAGCCCATTGTCACTCACCATCTGTTGCAACTGCAAAAGTGAAGCAATGTCTTCTAGGTCACTTCATTACTAGATACAAGTTGTTACTGGAAGGGAAATTTTGAAGAAGGCCATTCACCAAGTACTTTTGCAGTAGTTTTCAAGATCTTTAAGAATTTTGAAGTCTAGAGTGCCATTTAGTGGGCATTTACTTATTGTCCAGAGGGTACTGAAGCCAAAAAGTACAGATCCAGGAGAGTCAGAGAGGACTGATTGGAATGAGAGGAGCCCATAGTTAAAGACAGAGAAAAGGAGAAAATTAGCTAGTTTGGTTAAGGAGGTAGAAGAGGGAGATGCAGTAATGAGTCTTAGGAGGGAAAGTTGTTAAGATGCAGGAGGAAGGGAGAAGGAGGTGGAAGAGAGAAGGAGGAGGAGGAGGAGAAGGAAGAAGTGGGAAGAGGATGGCAAGTCTCTCTATGCTAGCTGGGAATTTTGGGTTTTGGATCAGGTTCATGTGCTGCTTTGGGATGGACTTTCTCAGCTTTCACCCTGAGACCATCTTCTCCCACTGGGTCTTGGGGGTGTCCTGCACATTTAAGGAAACATGAGGAGGCTCAAGACACTGGGATATCACCCCCTTATGTGTATCTTCCCAGATGAGCTAAACGTTCCTTCTGACCCAGGAACAGGAAATATAGGGCTTCCCTATGAGGCTGGTGCAGGTCCTGGGGTTGACCCCTGACACCTGAATCCCATAAGGGTGGGGATACCAAGTGCTTCTTGTCTTTAGTTCCTAAGCTAAAAGCTGTGGGGTTGCAAGGAATCACAGAAAAGTAAATTATGAGCAGGAAAAGAAGGGAGAGAGGAGAGCGAGTGGTCAAAGTACCGAAGTGACCAGGCAGAAGGTGTCCTTATCTATCTGGTAGAGCAAATGGTTCTCCACACTTCGAGTGGGGTCCCACTGTCTAAATAGGGGAGAAAGGCCTCCCAGAGGCCAGAGAGTAACCCGACGTTCCAGAGTGATTTTCGAGTGAGCATTGGCAAGAGTGGACCTTGTGGGTCTACAGGTGACTCTGAGTGGTGGACCACTACAGGGATGGAAAGGAGAAAGAGAGAGAGAGAGAGAGAGAGAGAGAGAGAGAGAGAGATTAGGAGCTAGAGAGGCCACATGGAGGGGGAGTGGAAACCAGAGGAATTCAGTGGCTGTTGGTGAAGAAGGAAAGAGGGAGAGACAGAGACAGAGGAAGACAGAGAGAGACAGATTTGGGGAGAGAGAGACACATAGAGAGACACAGAGAGACTTGGAGAGAGAGTCTGGGAGGGAAGAGGAGAGGAGTTAGGTAAGGGAAAACATAACCTTTGGACAAAGTTAGATTGATGGTGGAGCAGAGCCTGTACCTGGCAGCCTGTCTGATTGGAGTACATCAGCCATGCCCCACCCAAAGCAGCCAGAGTTTGAACCTCCCCCAAGTTCATGGCACCAGATGTTAGGCTCATTTTGACAGAGACTCAGCACAGAGAAGAGAAAATGTCAGGACTCCAATGAAAAGGAAATCAGGTTTATTTGAGCATGGTGGCTGGCATGCCTGTGTTGGGATTAGGGTGATTAGCATTAGAATGTTCCTAAATATACCTAGGCACACAAGGGAGTGAGTTTACAAGGAAGTGGGAGTGGGAGAGGAGATGGGGGAATGGGCATAGGATAGTCTGTGTCTGGTATCAGAAGGAGCATCTTGAGAGAAACTGGGATCTGTAGCTGGTATCAGTAGAAGCATCTCGAGAGAGGCTGAGGACTGGTTCTGGTGTCCAGTGAGATATGATTGCAGGATGTTGCAGCAAGTTTTCTCAGATTGCAGGAGCACAGTCCAGGGTAATTGTTTCTCAGGACTTCTGCTTCAGTTGGCTTCCTGAAATCCCTGACTTAGATGGGCTACAAACTTACAGTAGTGCAAAGGGCTAAAGCTGTCTCCATGCAGATCTTCATTCTGTGGCCTGGAGGCGTAGGGGAAGTGACATTGATGAGCAGAACTGGGTATTAGAAACCAATGCAGGGATTCCATCTGAAAACCTCTGCTGTAAATGAGAATGGAGGATAAGGAGGAAGAAAAGGGCAGAAAAGTGGCTCAGCAGGTAAGGCACTTGCCACCAAGCCTGATCACCTGAGTTGTATCTCAAGATCCCATAGGTCAGAGGGGAAGAACTGACTCCTGCAATTTGGCCTCTGTCCTCCACACACTGTAGTGTGCACACTCACATGCACACACATACCCCCTAAGACACAAATAAATAAATATAATTAAAATTTTTTAAATCATGACAAGGAAGAAGAGGGGAAAGAAGGGAAATAGTCCAAATATTTAGCATCTGCAACTCTTTGTAGCCTTTCCAGCATAAAATGTGTTCTTTCTTAAAATTCTCAGTAAGTTCCATATATTTGACTCAAAATATCTACTTGCATCTGAGGCATTATACACTTCCAAGTAAGAACTTAACAGCAGTGAATGGAGAAATGGCTCAATTAGCAAAGTGCAAATCTGAGTTCAGATCTCTAGTATCCATCTTCATCATCTGTTGAGCCTGGAGAGATGTCTCAGTGGATACGAGCACTGGCTGCTCTTGCAGAGGACCTGATCTATTCCCAGCATCCACATGACAGCTAACAAAAACCATCCCCCATAACTTCAGGTCCAGGGGATCTGATAGCCTCTTCTAACCTCTGAGGATATTGAACAACATAGGTGTACTTATATACACAAGGCAATGCACACATACACACAAAGTAAAAATAATAAGTAAAATATTTTTAAAGTCTGAAGCTTATCAACACATCCATCACAAAAAATTGAGAGAAATAATGGTATTTGATACCCTAGGATACTAACACCAGTTTAAGAACTAGCTACTGAAGTGTGTGAGGATGCCGAGACTCTTTACAAACACATTAGACACACAGAGATGAGATGTGAGCACTGCTATTCATGTCCAGTGATGGGAAGGGATGGAGGGGGGGCCTGGAATCAGACCACGCAATGCAACTGTGCTCAGATGTTTCACTAGAAAAGGGAATGAGGGACCTTCGTGCAGCCTTGATCCCTTGACTGTGGCAGATACTTGTTGAGCATGGCCGAGATAAAAGGCTTGGGTGAGCATCCTTCTGCATGGAAGCTGTACTTCAGTCACCTCAACCTAAAACCAACAGTAGCACTTAGTTCTCAAAACTGCTTAAATGATTAATTCACAGGTGACCTAAAATACATTGTGGGATGTGGATAGAATATTTTGATGAGAATTTGTGATTTTTCCATCTTTAAGAATTCAGCTTGAGATGCGAAGGAAGCTCTGTTGAGCTCCCAACATGCGGGTTCACCAACACCTCAGAGCACAGTAGAAAAGGCCAAGGCACAGAGCCAGATGCAGATGAGAGGCAGCAAGTCATCCTCAGACCGGTGGAGCTGCTGTCACACTCATAGTCTCCTGCAGACAAGCACAGACTAAAAAACAAGGTGGAAAATTCCGGAAATATTCAATTCATCCATGTTCAACACCTGCCTTCTGGGTAGCATGTCAGGACTGTGGATTGTACCAGTCCCCCTTTTGTTCAGCACATCCAAACTATGTGTGCCACCTGGAGTCTGTCAGCTCCCCTGATGTGACATCACGGTTCTTGAGTTCACTGAACTTTGGTTCTCTTACTTTCCCCAAAGGGCAAACGTTGTAACACTAGAAATACAGATATGGTAAAGACAAGCTGTAAGTACTTAAGCAAGACTATGAAAGTTGTCCACCGAATAAGGGGAAAAAACAGTGCTGAGGTTGTTAATCGCCAGTGTAGGGTAAATGTGTCCAGGAACTGGAAAGGAAGGAGAAGAGACCATGAGGGTTTTGCTGAGGCTGCAGTTGCCCAGCTCTGGCCACAGGCTAGAAGTGTGGAGGTGGAGAAGGCATTGGAGACAGTCTGGGATTCTCAGTGGCTTCAGTGTCCCCTGGGCATCTTGGAACATTCCTCCATGCAGGGAGACGACTGCCCTCTACTTTCCCTCTTTGCATAATCACTAAAGTTGAGGCAACTCAGATCTCCTTAGTACAAGTTAGGGCCCCACAGCGGGCCACACACTTCCTCAGGCTACCCTTGACCTCACTATTCCGTAGACTGTAGATGAGGGGGTTGAGCACAGGAGTGACAATAGTGTAGAAGGCTGATACCACCTTATCGTGGTCAGCTGACCTAGACGATGCAGGTCTCATGTAGATGAAAATGGCAGCTCCGAAGAAGAGGCCGACTACGGCCAAGTGCGAGGAGCAGGTGGCAAAGGCCTTCTTTGCGGCTTCTGTAGAGCGCATTCGGAGAACAGCAGCCAGGATGAGACCATAGGATATCAGGATGAGGGACAAGGGGACCAGCAGCATCAGCACACAGCAGATGTACATGGCAAACTCAAAGAAAGAGGTGTCTCCACAGGCCAAACGCATCAGCACGGGGGCCTCGCAGAAGAAGTGATCAATCTCATGTCGGCTACAAAACTGGAAGCTCAGGGTGGTAGCAGCCTGCATGACCCCATCAGCAGCTCCCAGGAACCAGGACCCCAAGGCCATCTTCACACAGAGCTGCCAGCTCATGAAAGCCGAATAGCGCAGTGGGTGGCATATGGCCACGTACCGGTCGTAGGCCATGGCTGCTAGGAGGAAGCATTCTCCACCTTCCAGTGTGAGGAAGAAGACGATCTGGAAGCCACAACCCACAGGGGAGATGGACCTCTTGTCAGTCAAATATCCAGCTGCCATTTTTGGCACTATGGTCAAGACCAGGATCATGTCCATGAGGGAGAGCTGGCTCAGGAGGAAGTACATGGGAGTGTGGAGACGACGGTCCTGCTGAATCAGGAGGAGCAGGAGGGCATTGCCTAAGAGGGAGTTGAGGGCCACACTCAGGACCAACGCAAAGAGAAACACGTGGGCTCTGGTGTGGTTAAAGAGTCCCAGGAGAATGAACCCCACTGTGCTGTTGCCCTTGTCCATGGTTTTCTGCAGGTGCCAGTCTCTAAATGGAAGGACAGAGGAGATTTCAGTCACGAGCAGCGCTATGTGTGAATTGCATTCATCTAGATCACCTGTGTGTGAACTACATCATCTAGATCACATGTGTGTGAATTGCATCCACCTAGGTCACCTGTGTGTGAAATACATCCACCTAGGTTACCTGTGTGTGAATTGCATCCATCTAGATCACCTTTGTGTTAATTGCATCCATCTAGATCACCTGTGTGTGAACTGCATCCATCCAGATCACCTGAGTGTGAACTAAATCCATTCAGATCACCTGTGTGAATTGAATCCATCTACTAGATAACTTCTGTGTGAATTGCATCCACCTAGATCACCTGTGTGTGAATTGCATCCATCTAGATCACCTGAGTGTGAACTGCATCCACCTAGATCACCTGAGTGTGAACTAAATCTATTCAGATCACCTGTGTGTGAACTGCATCCATCCAGATCACCTGAGTGTGAACTAAATCTTTTCAGATCACCTGTGTGTGAACTAAATCTATTCGATCACCTGTGTCTGAATTGAATCCATCTAGATCACTTCTGTGTGAATTGCATCCATCTAGATCACCTATGAGAAGTGGCCAAACCCACTTCAAGTCCTTCATCTATGCTTATAAAACTTATAAGTTTTATAACTTATAAGTTCCAAAATTAATGTCACAGTCACAAAATTAATGTCATTTTTTTCTCTTTTTGGGGGCATATTGGATAAACACAGTGGCCAAATGGTTTGGCCTGGTTGCTATAATGAATCCAAATGCGACTAATATATGATTTTTCCAATATCTGATACACTTAAAATGGTTGAGAAAGAAAAGATTCACACATTTGCCATTTATATGCATGTGCATTACATGATGCTTGACCTCTAGTCTAAGGAGCTGAATTAAGTAAATATTTCTTTTTTTTTATTGATGCTTTGTGTATTTCATACATCATTTTCCAATTCAGTTCAGGCATATATCCCCTTTCCTTCCCCCCACCCCACCCCTACCCATCCCAGATCATGCATTCTGCCGTAAGTTTTCTGCATCTTTCTCTGCTTTTTTGTTTTGTTTTGTTTTCATTTTTTTAACAATAAGTGATAATTTGTGAGTACAAGCATCCTTCATGTAAAACCAATTTGCAAGCAGTTGTGCCCAAACCCACACAGCTCATGGTTCCCACCATCCAGCAGGGGGGGCTTGTATGTTCAATCAGGTTGATCAAATGAGTGTCCAGTCTATATTGTAGTTTCACCATTAACCCCAATCGACGCCCTTACATTCTACCACGCCCCCTCTTCCGCAGATTGTTCCCTAGGCTTAGAAAAGGGGCACAGGTGGATGAGAAGCAAAACACTCTACTTTCTCTGGAGCTGATGTCTTGGTCTCTAGTCAGTTCTGGCTGTTTTCTTTCATGGGTTGCCAGCTTGTCCAGGCATAACCTTTCGATCCTACTAATGAAGCACATGCAATTAGATATTTAGGTATATGGTTAGGAGATGTTATAAACCACATGAAGACCCTGCCATACTTGACAGAAGAAAATGTAGATCATGAATTGACATACCATCCAAACATCTGTGTCTATACCAAAGTAACCTACCATAACAATTAGTACTGTTTAAATACCTATATATCTAATTGTGTGTGCTTCATTAGTAGGATCGAAAGGCTATATATTATACTGTTTAAGTAAATATTTCTTATATAAAAGTTAGGGACTTGGGGCTGGAGAGATAGCCTAGCGGTTAAGAGCGCCAACTGCTCTTGCAGAGGACCCGGGTTCGATCCCCAGCACCATGGTGGCTGAGAACCATCTGCAACTCCAATTCCAGGAGAACTCCAGTTCCAGGGGAATCCGACACCCTCTTCTGACCTCTGCGGCATTGCACGACATGGGCGCACAAACCTACATGCAGACAGTACATTCATACACATGCAAAAATAAATAAAATTTTTAAAAAAGTTAGGGACTTGTTAATTTTGTTGATACCTTTATAGCAAATCAAAACTTATTTATTTTTATTAATTTGTATGTTTGTTTATTTACAGGGACAAGGTCTAGTGTATCACAGGCTGGCCTCATACTTGCTCTATAATAGAAAATGAACTTGAACTTCCGATCCAACAGCCTCCGTGTTCTGTGGGCTGTGATTATAGGTGTGCATGGTCATGCCTAGTCTCTGCAGTGTAGGGATGGAACCCAAGGCTTTCTGCATGCTGGGTAAGCACTCTACCAACTAACTGAACTTTATGAACCCAAACAAAAGAGAGCGAGAATAAAATCCTTATTTTTCAGGGGAAGAGATTTCCCATCCCTATCCCGGTCAAGCCAAAGTTTCCTTTGCCCTGATGCATTTAGCACATTAACATATTAGCTAAATCAATTACTTATTACAAATTCCAAGGTCAGGCAATTCTCCCAACACTGAATTTCAAGCAAAAGATGTTCATTCTCAGATCTAGAAAGGAGAAAACAGTCAGCAAAGGCAAGACTTCACTTGGAGTTAGAGTTCACTTGGTTCTAGTTACAGAGGGAGGAGATACTTTAAACAGCAATGACTTCCTAGTGTGAGGGGTTCTACACTGTAAAACTGTGATGCTAAATACACTTTCATGGATTGCTCCAAAGTATTTTGCCCTAACAGATAGCTACACCTCAGAGTCACACAAATCCACATTTAGTGGGAAATTTGGAGACACTAGTTCTGTGTTTAACCATAGAGAAAATTTGATTTCTTTTTCATTCTCAAGAGAGTCTAAATTTCTAAGTCATTTTAAGCTTTGCCAGGCTTGTTTATAATTGTTTCACTTGTTGACTCAAAATGTCTACAATTGCAGAAATAGGAGCAAAAATTCATTCAGAAGGGCACTGTCTAGTTAAAATGGTGGAAGGATTTGGAGTCTCCTGTGGGTATGCTCCTCCGGATACATCCATCCTCAGGTGAAATAATAACCGAAGTTGGGATAATGCCTCATCAGCCCCAATCATGTTCCCTGAGGGTTTTCATTGGTCCTTTGAAATTTGTTTTGGAAATACTCTTTGCAAAAGCATCCTGCATTTCTGTTCAACTTGAGCTGCCCACCTCCCAACTGTGACATTCAATGCATGGCCCAAGCACTCCTTGGCCCAGGCACCACATGGAACACTGACCATGTAACATTGTTGAAGACTCAGAGCCCTCCTGATTAATTTCTGCCTCCTGCAGAGTTGGTCTTCTTCAAACTCTCATTACTGAAGATGGTAAAATTTTGAATCTGTGTCCTTTAGCAACTGGAGGGCATTGAGCCAGCTCTGTAAATTACTTTCTGTGCTGACATGAAATATCTTATGTGCATAGTCAGTGCAGTGATATTAGGTGCCTTCCTGAACAGTACCATCTCCAAAGCTGTCTTCCTTTCTCCAGATGGGAACTCAGCGTTTATTAAACAGAACTTTCCCTCCTGCCCTCCCTGCAGGACCAGCAGTCAAAATCCTCTTCCTCTAAAGCTCCAAGACTCTTGGAAGCTCAAGCCCTTTCACCACTCTGCACCTGTCTATTGGTGACTGCACCTCTCACAGTTTTTGATGTCCTGAGGGCTCGTGGATGCTGCCTCCCACATGTGACCGCCCTTTTCTCCTCAGAGTGGGGGATGCTGCCCTGTGTGGGAGGCACACTGTGATTATCACTCATCAGTGTGCGATCAGTGCCCTCCTTCCCCTCACTTTGTGCTACCTGTGCACCAATTCGATGAGACCAGATACAAGGTTGGTATTTGGTTAAGGAAATGAGAAATTGCACAAAACAGTGATGTCAGTGAATCTTCTGTTTAAATCACGCAAGAGAGGTTCATGCGTTTTCATAAAAATAAGTTCAACAGCTGCCACCACTTTTCCATTTTAAAAATACACTTTCTGTGTGATCTGTTCATACAGTGCTGGAGATTGAGCGGAGGGCCTCACACATGTGAGGCAAGGTCTCTACCACTGAGTAACATCCCCAGTTCTAGAAAAGTATACTGTCTTACTAAGAAGTTTCAACTTATATTTAATTTTAAAACTTGAAATAACTAGCCTGACTTTCCAGTAAAGATAGGTGATACAAGTGAACATTTTGTAGGTGAAATAAATGGTTAAATATGTAGTCATGTATCTCATTGCTCTGTTTCTTTTAATTATTTTCTACATTTCTGTATTTGGCAAATGAGACAATTTACCACTAATTAAAATTCTCATAAATCGCCAGGTGTGATGACACACGCCTTTAATCCTAGCACTCAGGAGGCAGAGGTAGGCAGATCTTTTTGAGTTCAAGGCCAGCCTGGTCTACAGAGCGAGTTCCAGGACAGCTGGGGCTACAGGGAAAATCTGTCTCGAAAACACCAAAAAGAAAAAAAAATGCTCATAAATCTACAGAGAGTGGACTTCTAAATATTTGATCATGGATATGATGTGGATTTGTAATTAATCATAAAAATTAGTACATTATTTTTAATGCCAATGTTAACATGTTAATACGTTAATGTGGTAATATGCTAATGTGCTAATATGTTAATGTGATAATATTATAATGTGCTAATATGTAGATGTGCTAAATGCATCAGTGTGAAGTAGACCCCCGGCTTGACTGGGGCAGGGGTGGGACAATGGACTATCCTGAAAATCAAGGGTTTTCTTTCTCTCTTTGCTTTGTGTTCATAAAGTTACCAGTTTCCTGGTTACATCTTCACAGCTCTTTGTTAGAAAGGTCAAACATTGTGGTGTCTGCACCTTAAATCGTACTTAGTCATTTTAGATTTAACGTCAGGCACATAGATCCCTTTCTTCTTATGAACACTCTTTGAGAGGTCACAAAGAATTCAAAATACCAGAATTTCCTTTCCACATTTCCCCAAATTCATTATCAAAATATAATTGGTTTTAAAAGTGTTAATTTCTTACCCAGGGTACTGGGATGAAAATCAATCTGTAGTGCAAAAAAGAACATAGAATTGAACAAATCTATCTGGTAAGATTTATGGGTTCTAATGGGAATTAACTCCCTCTCCACATCCACTGTATACATGTTAATTCATCAGGTACCAAGATGTACAACAGGAAGGATTTTCTCCGTAAAATGAAGAAAATGATGGACTACATAAGTCCAACATAACCTTGAACTCCTTGATCTTCCAACCTCTTCCTAAGTTCTGGGCTTTGGAGTTGCATTTTTCTAGAGCTAAATTTCATCAACAAATCGGTATTAAGAGGTTGCCATGACCTACCTATAGGAGATTAGAATGAAGCTGAGGAGGCTGGATCCACATCTCTGTGACACATCTGATGCTCCCCTGCATGGGACACGCATTTCAGCCTGGCCCTGAAACCTCCTCATATTGCTGCCTGAATTATCCTGGGGCTGGCCCACTGCCAGCCTGAGTGGAAACACTACCCAATTACCATGGGAGCTGCCAGGGGTGACGATTCGCCTAAAGAAAATACTGTTCAGACACATCCAAAAGATTCCCAGGAGACTGATAAATTTTCTCCATGTTTCAGAAGCTGTGAATGATGAAAATGGTGTAGAATCACTAAATAGCAAAAATAAAATGTAAATCAAGGTCCTTGAAAAGGGACCATGATTTTAAATCCATGAAGGCAGATGTTACACAATTCTGGTATTACCCACACAGGCATCAACAGGAGGGAAAACTAAACAGTATGTCATTCAGATCCACTCTTATCAAGACAGTAATTGAAATGAATGAAGCCAGGGAGGGACTCAGCTGTGATATATTTTCTGAGTCAGTTAGCACTGGATCATATGCATCCATTTGTGTCCTTCTGTGAGAGCATGTCATACTTTCTGTTTATACCTGTGTGTGTGTGTGTGTGTGTGTTTGTATAAGATAACCAGTAATAACACCAGACCTGCATGTATGTCTGTATAGTAACATCAGTAATAACACCAGACCCCATGTGTGTATGTATAGTAATATCAGTAATAACACCAGACCTGCATGTATGTGTCTGTATAGTAAAACCAGTAGTAACACAAGACCTGCATGTGTGTGTCTGTATAGTAAAACCAGAAATAACACCAGGCCCCATGTGTGTGTCTGTATAGTAACATCAGTAATAACACCAGACCTGCATGTGTGTGTCTGTATAGTAAAACCAGTAGTAACACAAGACCTGCATGTGTGTGTCTGTATAGTAAAACCAGAAATAACACCAGACCCCATGTGTGTGTGTATAGTAACATCAGTAATAACACCAGACCTGAATATGTGCATCTGTATAGTAAAACCAGTAGTAACACGAGACCTGCATGTGTGTGTCTGTATAGTAACACCAGAAATAACACCAGACCACATGTGTGTGTATAGTAACATCAGTAATAACACCAGATCTTCATCTCTGTGTCTGTATAGTAACATCACTAATAACACCAGACCTGCATGTGTGTCTGTATAGTAACATCTGTCATAACAACATCTGCATTTATATTGCAAACACTTTGCAGACTGAATATATCTGAAGCTGTGTTTAGTCATGTTTGACATTTTGCTCCTTTTTTTTTTTTTTTTGACATTTTGCTCTTAATGTTTCTGTTGTGCCCTACCACCCTGGATCCATGCCTTGCAACTTTGGTGTCATGGGCTCTATTGACTACTACATCTCAACCCCAGATTGTACAATTGTAAATAGGTAATTGCAAACAAAACAAAAGAAAATTCTCCATCATGGATTAGATGATGGGGAAATTGTCCCATAAAAAAGGAAGGTGATTTGGTAAGTTGCAATTTCCACTTAATTTTGTTTAAAGGAAAGTAAAATTTTATATTCTTTGTTATTATGTTTTTTTGTCTTTTTGAGACAGGGTCTCCCTGTAACCCCAGCTGTCCTGGAACTCACAAAGATCAGCCTGCCTCTGCCTCCCAAGTGCTAAGATTAAAGGCATGAGCCACCATGCCTGGTTCTTTGTTATTTATTTATTTATTTACTTATTTATTTTATTTATTTTAAAATTAATTTTTATTGAGCACATTTCATACAACATTTCTTAATCAAATTTAGACTCATTCCCCCATCCATGCCCACCCCTGGCACCCTCTGCTCCCTACCAAATCTCACATACATGTTAAGTCCTGTCTTGCATGTTTTTCTCAGTCTTTTATAACCTTTTCTATGCACAAGTTTACTGTTTTGGTCAGTTTTGAATAGGTTTTTCTCTCTCTCTCTCTCTCTCTCTCTCTCTCTCTCTCTCTCTCTCTTCCCTTTAATTTTATATTATTCCAAAATACACATATATACACTCCACACATAAATCAAAACTATGAAATCTGAAAATAAACTATAGTTAATTCCAAAACACATTTACTGATTCACATTTTAACAGTAAAGTTGCATGCAGGTAAAAAGAAGTATAACTTTAGACTCTTTTTTTTTAGAATATGAATACATATCTTCCACCCATATATGGTAATTACAATGTGTGAATACAAGTGGTAGGTCAATTCTAGAGCTGATTAAGAGATTCACATCATTATAATAGCACAGTTGCTTTCAGATACAATGAAATATAGTAATAAAATTGCTCAGTTTGCCTGCCAACTGGTGGTGTTAACATCCACAAATGAGGGAAACCATTCGTCTTTTTCTTTCTTTCTGGGACTGTATTACTTCACTTAGCATAATGGCTTGGAGTTCCATCCATTTACCTGTGCATGTACCTTTGCAGTAGGATGTGTCTTGTGGGTATATACCCAGGAGTGGTATGGCTGGGTCAGGTGGTAGGCTCATTTTAAGTTTGGTTCACCAGAGTTTGGGGCATACATATTCATGATTGTGAAATCTTCTTGGTCAATTGTTCTTTTGATAAAAATGTAACGGCCTTCTTTGTCTCTTCTGATTTCTTTTACTTTGAAGTCTGTTTTGTCTGATATTAAAATAGCAACACCTGCTTTCTTTTTGGTACCATTTACTTGGAATATTTTTTTCCATCCTTTCACTTTAAGGTGGTGCCTGTCCTTGAAGATAAGATGTGTTTCTTGTAGATAGCATATCGATGGATTCTGTTTCCTAATCCAATCTCCCAGTCTATGTCTTTTGATTGGGGAATTTAGTCCATTAATATTTAAGGTTATGACTGATAGGTTTGTGTTGCTTCCTTTTGCCTTATTATCCATTTGCGGTTTGGGTTTAGATTTCTACTTCTGCAGTTATGCTTTTATTGATTTCTCTTTCTAGGTGCCTGGGGATGGTTGCTCCTTTCTTCTGTCCTTTGAATTGCTTCAAGTATTCTCTGAAGGGTTGGTTTTCCGGACATGTATTCTTTCAAGTTGTTTATGTCATGGAAGATTTTTCTCTCTCCTTCAACTATAATTGACATTTTTGCTGGGTATAGTAACCTGGGTTGGCATCTATTGTCCTTTAACACTGGGAATGCTTTGCTCCACGTTCTTCTTGCTTTCATAGTTTGCATTGAGAAGTCAGTTGTAATTCTGATAGGTTTCCCCTTATAGGTCACTTGTTGTTTTTCTCTTGTGGCTTTAAGGATTTTGTCTTTGTTTTGGGTGTCTAGCATTTTAACTATGATGTGGCGTGGAGAATTTCTTTTCTGATCTTGTCTGTTTGGAGTTCTATGTGCTTCTTGTATTGGTATTGGTTTGTCCTTTTTTAGTTTGGGGAAGTTTTCATCTATTATTCTGTTGAAGATCTGATCAATACCATTCTCTTGGGATTCTTCTCCTTCCTCTATTCCTATGATGCGGAGGTTTGATCTTTTCATAGTGTCCCACAGCTCCTGGTTGTTCCACTTTTGTGTATTTTTAAATTTTTCATAATCTTTCCTTGAGGTTTTTAGTTGTTCTGTGTTATCTTCCAGGTCTGATATTCTTTGTTCTGCTTCCTCCATTCTGTTTCTGAGGCTTTTTCCATTCCTTTCCTCTTGATTGGATGAGTGTTTGATTTCCTTTTTCATTTCCTCTTCTGATTTCTTTAGTATTTCTACTTCTTTTTGGAGCTTCTCAATCTCTTCCTGTAGCTCTTTGCTTTGCTGGTTGGGTTCCTTATCTTTTTCAGCATGGGATATTTTCAGCGTTTCTACTTCCTTCCCGAGTTTGTCATTCTCTCTCTCTCTATGTCCTTCTTGAGTCCTTCATTCTCTTTTCTTAGTTCTTTGGTTTGCTCTTTGTAATCTTGTAGTTCTTTAAATATGTTCCCAATTGTGTTTCTGATATATGTGTCCTGGGGCATCCCCAGAGGGATCCCACTTTAGGAATCTTCCATAGGTTGGTAGAGCTTGGTGCAGGATTATCCTGCCCCTTTCCTCTGCTGTCTCTTCTTCGTGTTCCTGGCATATGGGCTTCTCCTTGCCTGTATTCCAATGTGAGTCCTAAATACCTGTTCACTGTGTTGAATGCTTGCTTTGCTTGCCTCCTTCAGATGCCTTCCTGCACTTCAGCTGGTCTCAGGAGATCTCAGATCTCAAGACTCACACAACCCTACTCTTTAATACCAGCTGGGAGGATAACTCTCCTGCCACAGCCACAAAAGCCAATTAAGCCAAAGACAACTGAATTAACAGATTAACTAGGTTAAGTCGATCAACAATCAGCCTTGCTGAAGCACCCAGTTCCTACCAACTTTCCTGCACTTCAGCTGGTCTCAGATCTCAAATCCATCTTCAACCTATTTTACACACTCCAAATTATTTTGTTGTGCCATTTTGAGCCAAAAATTACATGCATTTGAAAACCTACCTGTTGCTGATCCTAGAGTGCTGGGTTGCATTACATGAACAGATTTGCTCATCCAAATAGTGTGCACAGTCCTGAGAATAACTAAGAGTTGTTAATGCATAAGTGACATCTGTGGTCGTTATAAACTTGATAGCATTATGCATTAGCATTGCAAACTCTTGATGGCTGTCTTAGTCTTACAATGTGCTCTGACTTAATTAAACTGACTTAATCAAGTGAAAGAATTATACCAAAGTTTGTATAACCAGATAAATTCTTAAGATAAGACAAGCAAGAGAAAAGTGTCTCTTCACCAGACAGTCAAAGACCTCTGACATACACCCAGATGAGACCCACTCTGCTTGATTGCTGGTGTTCAACTCACTCTGACCTACTTCACAGCCACCCAGTCCTGCACTTCTGAAGGGCCTGGACTTTCATTCAGTCATGTTCTTATCTATGTTGGTAGAACCTGAATTTATAAACAAGGAAATGGCCAGCCAGCCAGGGCTGTCAGACGCCCCCTGGAAGGCTCTGGAACTACCACACAACTCTTCTGAGCAGTGGTTTTACTGAGTTCCTGAGAAGTGCCCCAATGGACTGGATTGGCTCTTCTTGGCCAGGTCCTGTCTCTATTTCTCTATTTCACTGTAAGTAACAGACCATGATTAGGTTTCTACTGGATGTCTGGCATCCACCTATCACAATTGTTTTTACGACCGGAGTCCTCAGCATCTTCACCTCTGTTCCCACATGATCCTTTGGGGTATCACATTCTTTCGTAACAGTGATGGCCACTGTCACTTGACTAGCTCTACAGTGTGATTTTACTATAGACCTTTGTCCCCTTGGCTCAGCGCTCTCCCTTTATTAATAGATGTTGGATATTGTCCATCTGTTTTTCATCAACGTATTTCAGTTCCTTTCTAATCAAAAAAATTGCTCAAATCAACTTACCACATCCCCTACATTCCGGGGATTATTCTTTTGCTGTTATTTTTGTTGTGTTTTTGAGATGAGGTTTCTTAAAGTCCAGGTTGGCCTTGGATTCACTGTGTAATCAATAATTCCCTGGAATTCCCAATATTCTGGCCTCTACTAACCAAGTGTTAGTGGGAGCCACCACTCCCAGTGCTCAGGGTTTAGTCTCAATAAGAAGTTGGAGTCCTGATTCTTACTTTGGAATGCTGTCATGATACCTCAACTCAGCATCTTGAGGTACTTATCAAATTTTCTTTCTCAAAAAGTACATCGATGTCACTGAAATATCTGACTCATTTTAGTCTCTGCTCAGCAGGTATACATTAGCTCTGTATTTCACTTTTTAAAATAATTCATGTCCTCTTTATCCCATAATCAGATTATCTCTTGTAACATCTTAATTTGAGATCATTACCTCATTGCTCTTCTGTTTCTATATTATATATACTTTCCCAAGTTGGAAAAAAAACCTTTAGTGAGCATAATTGAAAACTATCATAGTAGCACAAGTCAAAAGCTATTGTTCATTTGATGTCTAAAGTAAATGAAAATTTCTTCTCAGAGAAAGTGTGACCAAAATTTATGATTTTAAACATCCATCAGTTTTTGACATTTCTCTTGCTGATAAATTACCATTGAATAATACAGCAGAAATAAAAAGGTTTTCATGTAATCCATATGAAATAATCAAATATACATGGAGAATTTGAAGGCACAAATTTTTAAGTATGAAATGGTTAACAACTTTTTAAAAATAAAAAGTGCAAAATGTTCTTATTGTCTATATGAGTAATGCTTTGTCAAGTGAATGAAGTGAGATGAATATTTACCTTTATACACACTGTGTGAAAGGTGGTGGTACAGTGCTATTTTTAAACTAATCCAAGTTTAGTGTGTGTTTTAGAAGCTTAGGAATGTGTATTAAAGTTTTAAACAGAAATATATTTGATATAATAAAAGAACAAATAAAAAACAGAAAAAGGATAAAAGGTGAAAATAGTATGAAAGCATTATAAAATGGTAGACTTAATCTAATTCTGTCAATTACTTTATGTGTAAATTATCAGAACACACCAGTTAAGCCTGGAGAGATTGTTCGGTGGTTAAGAGCATGCACTGCTCTTACAGAGAACCCAAATTTAGTTCCTAGTGCCCATACTGGGCAGCTCACAACTACCTGTAATTCCAGCTTCATGGGATTTGAGGCCCATTTCTGGACTCCATGGGTGCACTTACATGCGCAAACCCAGACATAGATATGCATACATACAAATAATTATAGATGAGAAAGAATAACCTGAAATGAAAGAGAGGAAAGGATATGTCCAGAAAATAGTTTTTAGTATACTTTGAAAGAGTAAAGAATATCACCCACACTTCCATTTTAGACTTTCATAGTGATAAGGGAATTGAGGAGCACTTAGGAGGGAATGGGCAATTAGAGCTAAGAAATTCCGTCTTAACACCCATGTTATAGCATTCACAGATTTAAAAAAACACTTCACACTTGTATAATTTAGCCAATTAATTTAAATATCATATAAGTTACAGTCATTTATTTATAAGCATGTTAATGAAAAAGCTGACGACAATCCCTAAATGCAGGCATCCTCTTTGGAACTATGCTCTGTAGATAAGTTCTAGCATGGCAGCTACAATTGGTGACTTCAGGTAATGGCCTCTCAGAGGATGCGTGAGGTGAACAATTCTGTCTCTGGAACCTAGACCATATGACTTGCTAGGCTTATACAACATTCACACTTGCTGCTTTAGTCAGTGGAAGCTGTACATGTGCCTTAGTCATCCACGCAATGATAGAAGCACACACATATTTGTGGAAAATAGACCAGAAGGGCACATGACAAAATTACCCTAGAAGGGAGAAGAATCTTGTTATAGTTATAGCATTTTATTATAAAATTACACATCACACATGTATTTTGTTGTGGTTTGTTAAGCCTGGATGGTCTGATGTATTATTTTCATGACTCCTGCATGGTTAAACATTTCCACAGTTTCATAAAGAACCCCCCTGGGTCTCCACACACTGGATGGAGGAAGCAGGGAGTAGGAGCATCCTCAAATCACAGGGAGGGTTAGTGAAACAAGGCTCTTCCCTGCTTGAAGTCTCCCTGGAGTAAACAGCTCAGCTTCATCTGCACAGCCAAACCCTCAAGGAAAGATGATAGCTGCTGCTCAGATCTCTTTCCCCAGGGTCAGAACCTGGCTGTGCTCAGGCTCTCCTGGCAGTCTCCTTGCTGATCACCAGCGCAGCTCCCATGAGTGCTAGCAGAGTCATGAGTAAATAGGAAGAGTGGTACTGACCTCATTGTGGAGGAACTAGGGTAACAGTTACGGGTCAATCTGGACAGACTTTTGATCCCTTGGTCATTTCAAACTGAGGAGGAGAAATTTACAGAGGAAGAATCATCCATCCAGCTTACTCTGGTTGTGTACTTGGACATTTGCAGGCCTCTGTCAGTTCTTTCCCTCCTCTCAGAATGCTCTTTTCCTTGATCATTTCCAGGTTAGCCCTGCTTACCACTAGGAACTAGGGTCCAGGTATCCAGAAAGGGTTCTGAGTTCCCTACAAAACCCCACAGACAGGTCTTCCCTCATTGTGACATCACAATGGTATGCTGTGCATGTGACAAAATGGGTCTGTCTTTTGCTTCTCATCTCAGTGCTGTTTAGGACCTGGTGCAGGGGAGATGATCCACACATGCCTACCGAATGAGGTATTTCCATTTTTTCTTTTTTGTTTATTTTGGATTTTCTTAAAAAACTATCATATTGTATATGACAAGGAAAGCATGAGAACTGTCTTCTCCCATGGTATACAGATTAAATGTTATGTGACACTTTTCACATCCCTTTAACTAGGCTCTTATATTGACTTGATCTCACACTGTCTCACACTTTCAGCCTCTGGTGACCTCCCTCAGTTTAAAATTAGATAAACATGAGGTATAGTCACCCACTGCCTAGAAAAGGCTTCTTTTTATTTTTTTATTTATTTTATTGTATGTGCATGAGGCTACTGCCTGCATGTATGCAGGTGCACCCATGTCACGCAATGTCTTCTGGGGTCAAAAGAGGGATCAGACACCCTGGAACTGGAGTTACAGACTGTTGTTTGCCTCCATGTTGGTGCTAGGAATCCAGCCCAGGGCCTCTGCAAGAGCAGCAGGTGGTCGTAACTACTGAGCCATTTCTGCAGCCCCAGCATAGGCTTCTTCTTTTTTGCAGAATATATATATATATTTCAAGATTAGGTTACAAATTAAATCTAGACCCATGTCCCCTCCCTACCCCCTCACCCCACTGGAGCTTATGCATTCTGCCAAGCATGTTTTTCATTTTTTTCTGAGTTTTTCTCAAAATTATTGATGCAGAAGTTGACCGTTTTGAGCAGAAGCTGTTTTCTGTTGTTGTTCTTGTTCTTGTTCTTTCCAATATGCATCACTCCCAATTACTTGGACAAAAGCTCAAGGAGCCCTGCACAAGAAATACAACTAGGTAATGGGCGATAGCATCCACAGATGAGGGATACCATTTGTTGTTTGTTTTTCTGGGACTGTGTTACTTCATTTAACATAATATCTTCTAGTTCCATCCATTTACCTGCAAAGTTCATGATGTCATCTTTCTTTACTGCTGCATACAAGTCCATTGTGTAGATGTATCACATTTTTTCTATCCACACATCAGTTGAGGGGCATTTTCGTTGGTTCCAGCTTTTTGTTAGTGTGATCACAGCTGCAATAAACATGGCTGTACATGTATCTCTGTGGTAAGATGAGTCTTGTAGGTATATACCCAGGAGTGCTATGACTGGGTCGGGTGGTAAGCTCATTTTGAGTCTTCCAAGGGTTCTGCACACTTCTTTCCATAGTGGCTGTACAAGTTTACATTCCCACCATCAGTGGATGAGTGTTCACCTTTCCCCTACAGCCTCTCCAGCATTTAGTATCATTAGGTATCATTTGTTTTCTTGATACTAGCCAGTCTTATCAGAGTGAGATGATATCTTAAAGTGGCTTTAATTTGCATTTCCTTAATTATTAGCAATGTTGAACATTTTTAAGATGTTTCTCAGCCACCTCTAATTCCTCACTTGTGAATTCTCTCTTCAGCTCTTTGCTCCATCTTTTGCATGATTCATTTGTTTTCTTTCTTCTTTGTTTTTTGAGTAGTTTATGTATTCTGGAAATCAATGCTTTGTCAGATGTGTCTGGGATGAAAGTTTCCTCCCACTCTGTGGGTTTTCTCTTCACTTCCTTGATTGTTTCCTTTTTTTGATGATGATAATGATTCTTATTTTTTTTATTTTTTTCAGGTTATTTTTTTCCTTTTAATTTTTTTTACATAAATTTATTTTTATTTTTTTAACACAATGAAAGGCATGTTTGGCAGAATGCATGAGCTCTGGTGAGGTGAGGGAATGGGGGGACACAGATCTAGAGTTGTTAAAAAATAAAAATAAATTTATGTTAAAAAAATAAAAATATAATTGTACAGAAGCTTTTGAGTTTAATGAGGTCCCACTTGTCGATTGTTGATCTTATTTCTTGTGCAGTTGCTGTCCGATTTAGAAAGTCTTTTCCTACACCTATGTCTTGTAGGCTGCTGCCAATTTTTTCTTCTATCATGTTCAGAGTTTTGGAGTTCACATTGAGGTCTTTGATCCATTTGGAGTTGACTTTTGAACAGGGCGAGAGGTAGGGGTCTAACTATTCTTCTACAAGTGCTGATCCAGTTTTGCCAACACCACTTGCTGACGATGCTGTCTTTCCTCCATCCTGTCTTCTTGGCCTCCTTGTCAAATATGAGGTGGCTGAAATTGTATGTGCTCAAGTTTGGATCTTCAGTTTTGTTCCNAGGGCTGTAGACAAGTTCAAAGCCCAAGGCACAGTCAATTGCCACATTAATAGGGGGTCTTTTGAAGTAGAATGGTAATTTCTCTGTTACAGTTATACAGACTAAATCCACATGAAAAAGCTTTTCTGTTTTGGTGAAACCCTGTAACCCCAGTCCCTCCCCTCTTCCCCGTCTCCTTTTTTTTTTTTTCCCCCCTTTCCTTTTATTTCTGTTTTTTCCCTTTTTTTTATGCTTTTTTTTTTTTCCCCCTCCTCCCCTTTTCCCTTTTTCTTTTTTTCTTCCTCTTCTTTCTTCCCTTTTTTCCCCCTTTTTCCCATTTTTTTCCTTCTTTTTTTTCCTTTCTATTTCTTTCTCCGTCTTTCTTTTTTTTTTTTTTTTTTTTTTTTCTTTTTCTTTTCTTTTTTACTTTCTTTTCTTCTCTTTTTTACCCCCTCAATTTAACATTTCCGCTCATATGGAACTCTTACTACACTACCAAGTCCTGCTTCTGGCTTGACATGGAGTCTCGGGCCCCTTCTGGAACATAGCTTGTTGTGCTGACTGACCCTGAAGAAATTCTTCCCAAAGAATCACCACAGTGATGCTGGTCTGTTTTTACTTACAGCTGTTTTTCAGCCCCAGCTAACCAGCATCAATTGTCCCAGTACAACAAAGATTTCACTTCAGGTTCTGGTCTCTTGTTACTTAGCTGATTCTTCAGCCCCAGATGACCAGAACCCACAGATTACACAGTCCTGATGATCTCTTCTCCCCTTTGAAACTAGAAACTTCACAAGCCACGCCTCCACCTTCTACAACTCCTTCAGCAAAACTGCTCCAAGCTCCACAGCAACAATCTTTAGGCATTCAATGATCTTTCCAGCCCAAAGTTCCAAACGCCTCCACAATCCTTCCCCAAAACACCAAGGTCAGGTCTGTCACAGCAGTACGCCACTCTTCTGGTACCAATTTCTCCTAGTTTGTGTTCCATTGCTGTGACAAAACACACTGACCAACACCAACTTGGGGAGGAAAGGGTTTATTCAGTTTACATCTCCTGGGTCACAGTTCATCACTTAGGGATCCCAAGGCAGGCACTCAGGGCAGGAACCTAGAGGCAGGAGCTGAAGCACAGGCCATGGAGGAGTGCTGTTCACTGGCTTGCTCTCCTGGCTCATGCCCAGCCTGCCTTCTTATACCATTACAAAAACCACCTGCCCAGGGTGGCACTTCATTGTGGGCTGGGCCCTTCACACTGCTTGACCATCAAGACAATACTCCACAGATGTGGCCACAGGCCAATCCAATGGAGCCAATTCCCCAATTGAGGCTCCCTCAACCCAGGTGTGTCAAGTTGACACTAAAGTATCCAGCACAGTGTCCAAAGTCATGTAAAAATTTCTCAGATGAAAAGGAGCCATGAGTAGAAGATATTTAAGAAGCCTATGCTGGAGTGCACAAAGCTTAGATCAGGGACTATCCAGGACCACCTGAAGCACAGAGTAGGCATATTTCTCAGCCCCCCCATGCCAACTGGAATTGCTAAGGGGGTGTCCAAGTGGATTTTTTGGAGAACCTTCAGAACAGAAAGGGAAGAGTGAGTTAGACTTCCAATATATAAACAAAATTGAAAGCCTGAAACCTAGGCAAGTTAACACTCCATAAATAAGGAGAAAAAAGGCATCTGAAGGAGGCAAGCAAAGCAAGCCTTCAACGCAGTGAAAAGACACTTGTGACTTGCATCAGAATACAAGCAAAAAGGGAAACCCACATGCCAGGGACAAAACAAAGGGACAACATGGGAAAGGTGTAGGATAATTCCACAGGAACCTCTACCAACCCTGTGGGAGATTGCTACAGTGGGATCCCCCTGGGTGTGACCCAGGACACAGATCTTAGAGGAACAATTGCAGACATACTCAGAGAAATCAAAGAATATAAAGAATAAGTCAGAGAACTAAGGAGAGAGAATGAAAAACCTAAAGGGAGACAATGACAAACCAGAAAGAACTAAAGAGAGAGAATAACAAACTCCAGAAAGAACTAGAGAGAGAAAATGATAAACTCCAGAAGGAAGTGGAAACACTGAAAAAGGAAACCAACCAGGGAAGCAAGGAGCTACAAGAAGAGATTGAGAAGCTCCAAAAGCAAGTGGAAATACTAAAGAAATAACAGGCTGAAATGAAAAAGGAAATAGAACACTCATCCAATCAAGAGGAAAGGAATGGAAAAAACCTCAGAAGTAGAATGGAGGAAGTAGAACAAAGAATATCAGACCTGGAAGATAACTCACAACAGCTAAAAAGCTCAAATATAGATCATGAAAAAATTTAAAATACACAAAAGTGGAACAACCAGGAAATATGGGACACTGTGAAAAGATCAAACATCTGCATCATAAGAATAGAGGGAGGAAGAGGGGGAGACAGGTAGGAACTGGTGCCTTGGGAGCTGATTGCTGATCGTTTGGTCCTGCTGTCTTTGGTTTGATTGGCCCTTGTGGCTGTGAGGTTGGAGTTATCCCCCCAGCTGTGGATTAAAGGTGTGGTCTTTGGCTTGATTAGATCTAGTGGCTGTGGGGGCGGAGTTATCCTCCCGCCGGTATTAAAGGCACGCTTGTGTGGACTTGAGATTTGAGATCTCCTGGCCCAGCGGCAGGTGCCGGCGGGCTGAAGAGGCCCCCCCCCCCCCACTGAGATTACGAAGAAGGATCTGAAGGAGGCAAGCAAAGCAACGCTTCAACACAGTGAAGAGGCATTTAGGACTCACATTGGAATCACAGGCAAGGAGGAACACATATGCCAGGATCACGAAGAAGGACTACACTGGAAAGGTGCAGGATAATCCCACGCCAAGCTTTACCAACCCTATGGATGACTCCTGCAGTGGGATCCCCCCGGGGATGCCCAGGACACAGACTCAGAAACACATTGGGAACATACTTAAAGAACTACAAGATCATAAAGAAAAATTAAAGAACTAAGAAAGAGAATGAGGACCGAGAGAGAGAATGACAAGCTCCGGAAGGAAGTAGAAACACTGAAAAGATCCCATGCTGAAAAAGAACGAAACCAACCAGGCAAACAAAAGAGCTACAAAAAGAGATCGAGAAGCTCCAAAAAAAATAGAAAAACCCAAAGAAATCAGAAGAGGAAATGAAAAAGGAAATCAAAACTCATCCATTCAAGAGGAAAGGAATGAAAAAAAGCCTCAGAAGCAGAATGGAGGAAGCAGACAAAGAATATCAGACCGGAGGACACACAGAACAACTAAAAACCTCAAGGAAAGATTATGAAAATTTAAAATACACAAAAATGGAACAACCAGGACTGTGGGACACTATGAAAAGATCAAACCTCCCATCATAGGAAATAGAGGAAGGAGAAGAATCCCAAGAGAAAATGTATTGATCAGATCTTCAACAGAATAATAGAATAAAACCTCCCCAAACTAAAAAAGGACAAAAATACCAATACAAGAAGCACATAGAACTGCAAACAGACAAGATCAGAAAAGAAATTCTCCACGCCATCATAGTTAAAATGCTGGACACCAAAACAAAGAGAAAAATTCTTAAAGCGACAAGAGAAAAACAACAAGTGACCTATAAGGGGAACCTATCAGAAAACAACGGACTTCTCACAGCAAACGATGAAGGCAAAGAAGAACCTGGAGAGCAAGCATTCCCAGTGTTGAGGGACAATGGATGCCAGCCCAGGTTACATATACCCAGCAAAAATGTCAATCATGTGGAAGGAGAAGGAAAATCTTCCATGCATAAACAACTTGAAAAATACATGTCCGGAAAACCAACCCTTCAGAGAATACTTGAAGCAATTCAAAGAACAGAAGAAAGGAGCAACCAACCCCAGGCAACTAGAAGGAGAAATCAATAAAAGCATAATGCAGAGTAGAAACCTAAATCAAAACCACAGAGGATAATAAGGCAAAAGGAAGCAACACAAACCTATCAGTCATAACCTTAAATATTAATGGACTAAATCCCAATCAAAAGAACATAGACTGGGAGACTGGATAGGAAACAGATCCATCGATATCTGCTGTCTGCAAGAAACACATCTTACCTTCAAGGACAGGCCCCACCTTAAGTGAAAGGATGGAAAAAATATTCCAAGCAAATGGTACCAAAAAGAAACAGGTGTTGCTATTTTAATATCGGATAAATAGACTTCAAAGTAAAAGAAATCAGAAGAGACAAAGAAGGCCATTACATTTTCATCAAAGGACAATCCCACCAAGACGATTTCACAATTATGAATATATATGCCCCAAATTCTGGTGCACCAAACTTTATAAAGACAATTCTCCAGGACCACAAGTCCACAGACTAACCCCAGCACACTCATAGTGGGAGATTTCAATACCCCACTGAGTCCTTTGGATAGGTCAACAGGACAAAAAATAAAACAGAGACATCTGAACTGAACGATATGATACACCAAATGGACCTCATAGACCTCTACCGAACATTCCATCCTAATACCCAGAGAATACACTTTCTTACTCAGCACCCCACGGAACATTCTCCAAAATGAACCACATCTGGGACACGAAGAAACCTCTACAAATACAAAAAGATTGAAATAATTTCATGCATCCTGTCAGACCACAGTGCAATGAAGCTCAACATCAACACCAGGACAAGCCCTCCTGCCTACAAACACATGGAGACTAAACAAACACACTCTTGAATAATGAATGGGTCAAGGAAGAGATAAAGAAAGAAATAAAACATTCCTAGAACTGAATGACAATGACAATACAACACAACAAAAACTTATGGGATACCTTAAAAGCAGTCCTAAGAGGGAAATTTATAGCCCTGGGTGCCTACATTAGAAAAACAGAAAGAGCACAAGTGAATGATCTAACACTAGCTAAAAGCACTTGAGAGGCAACAACAGATGACCCTAAATGCAACAGAAGGAGAAAAACAAACAAAAATCAGGCAAAATCAATGAAATAGAAACAAAAAAACAATACAAAAAATCAATGAACAAAAGTTGGTTCTTTGAAAGAATAAACAAGATAGACAGACCTCTAGCCCAGTTAACAAAAAGAAAGAAGGAACAACTCCAATCAATACAATCTGTGATGAAAGGGAAATTCACAAGACAAGGAAAGATCAAGAAAATTATATGGGAATATACAAGAACCTATATTCTACCAAGTTTGAAAACTAGAAGAAAATGGATGAATATCTGAAATCTTGGGAATCACCAAAGCTTGGCCAAGGAGGAGACCAGAGGCTTAACAGACCCATAACATATGAAGAATAGAGGATGTAGTAAGAAGCCTCCCAACTAAAAAAAGCCCAGGCCCAGACGGTTTCACAGCAGAATTCTATAAAACATTTCAAAAGACCTACAACCATTATTTCTGAAAATGCTTAGAAGTACACACTCAGAGGGAATCTCCCAACGATTCCTTCTCTGAAGCCAACCATACACTCTAATACCAAAACCAGGCAAAGACAAAAACTAAAAAGGAGATTATATTACCCATCTCCCTCATGAAACAGATTGCCAAAATTTCTAAACAGAAACTGCAAATCGCATACCGACCCACACCTCAAGAAGATCATCCATCTGACCAAGTTGGATTCATACCAGAGATGCAGGGATGGTCACTACGAACCAATAAATCATCATCAAAACAATAAACCAAAAAATAAAGACAAAAAACCACACTCCATCATCGTCACTTGATTGTGAAAAAAGCCTTTGACAAATCCAGCATCCTTTCATGCTTAAAGTCCTAGAAGGAATGGATTGGAGGGATCATTCCTCAATGTAATCAACGCCCATAACGGAAATACCCACAGCCAATGTCATCCTTAAATGGGGGAAATGGACTGGAAACATTACCTCTTTAAAGGTTAGGAATCGGCAAGGCTGCCCCCTTTCACCACTCCTCTCAATATAGTGCTTGAAACCTTGCTAGACCAAGTTAAGGATATTAAAGGAGTACTAATTGGAAAAAGAGAGAAGTCAAACTATCCCTATTGCTGACTGATAGTGATGTTTACTTAAGGGATTGCAAAAAAAACTCCACCAAGAAAAACCCTCGAACTGATTAACAGCGTTCAAGCAAGTGCAGGATACAGTAACAATTAACCTTAGAAAATCCCAATGGCCTTCTTTACACCAAGAACAAAGCAAACAGGAGAAAGAATTCAAAGAGACCCTTTCCACTTCAAATGCCTCAAAAACAATAAGTACCTAGGAACAAACCTAACCAAGACAAAGGACACAAAGACCTCTAAAACAAAAATTTAAGAAAAAAAAAACTTAAAGAAAAAGAAGAAGACTAAAATGAAAAAAACCTCCCATGCTCATGGATTGGGTAAAATTACCATTGTAAAAACTGTCCATTTTACCAAAAACTCTTGTATAGATTTAATGCAATCCCAATCAAAATCCCCAAGAGTTTCTTCCACAGGCTGGAACAAAAGTTCTTAAATTCATAGACAACAAAAGACCCTGAATAGCCAAATCAATCCTGAGTGAAAAAGAGCTACCACAGGAGGGATCTCTAGTCCAGATTTTAAACAACTATACTACGGCTGTAGTCATAAAACAGCCTGTGACTGGCACAAAACCAGACTTGTGACCAATGGAACAAAACCGAGATCCAAATCTGAGCACATACAATTTCAGCATTCTTCATATTCAAGGGGGCCAAGAAACACAATGGAGAAAAGACAGCATCTTCAGCAATGGGTTGGGACAAAAGGGATCACCACTTGTAGAAGAATGAATAATTAAACCTCTTACCTCTCAACCCTGTACAAAAGTCACCCTCCGATGGATTAAAGACCTCAACGGAAACCCCCAAACTCTGAGGTGATAGAGAGAAAAAGTTGGCAGCCAGAATACAGACATAGGCATAGGAAAAGACTTCCCTATATAGACAAGCAGCTCGCCAAGAATTAAGGTCGACCAATTGACAAAGGGGAACCCTCATTAAACTCAAAGCTTTCGTACATCAAAAGAAAAATCTAAGGAAGTGAAGAGAAATCCACAGAGTGGGAGGAAAACCTTCACTGCAGAACATCTCTGACAAAGCATTGATTTCCAGAATATATAAAACTACTCAAAAACAAAGAAAAAAAGAAACCAAACGACCCGCTAATAGATGGAGCAAAGAAATGAAAGCGATTCACAACGTGAGGATTAGAGATGTCTGAGACACACCTCAAGAACTGCTCACACATCTTACTCATCATTACGAAGGGAAATGCAGATAAAGCATTAGATATCATCTATTCCATAAGGATGCAGACTAGAAAACAAATGAACCAAGTGCTGGAGAGGTGTGGGGGGAAAGGGGCCACTCATCCACTGCTGGTGCGAATGTAACTTGTACAGCCACTATGGAAGACGTGTGGAGAACCCTTGGCAGACTTGGACGAACTTGACACCGAACCCAGCCATACCACTCCTGGGCATGTTACCCTCAAGACTTCACCCCACAGAGATACATGCACGGCCATTGTTTATTTCAGCTCTCTTCACATGCAAAAGCTGGAACCAACCTAAATGCCCTCAACTGAAGTGGGATAGAGAAAATGTGTGATCTACACAATGGAGTTCTATGCAGCAGTTAAGAAAGACGACACCATCAGGAGCTTTGCAGGAAAAGGCTGGAGCTAGAAGACATTATGCATGAGTGACGTAACACAGTCCCAGAAAAACAAACGACGAATGGTATCCCTCATCTGTGGATGCTAGTGCCCAATTACCCAGTTGTAAGTATTTTCTTGTGTAGGGCCCCTGAGCTTTGTACAAAGCAGTTGGGAGTTATGCATATTGGAAGGAAAACACAACAACAACACACAGAAAAATACTGCATCAGAGAACTGACTGAAAAGCTGAACTTCTGCTCAATACAGTCAACTCCACATGGAAATATTGAGAGGCAGCTAGAGATGGAAAAGATGTTTGGCAGGGGAATTCTTGGCATTTCTGCCAAGCTTGACGGGGTGGGGGAATGAGCGGGAACGGGTCTAGGATTTGTTAAAACATAAATAAATAAATATAAAAACAAACAAAAAGAAAAGTGAAAATCAAAAAAAAAAAAAAAAAAACAACAGATAGAAGGGAGAAGAAGAAATCCCAGAGACTGTCTTGATCAGATTCTTCACACCGAAATAATAGATGAAATACTTCCCCAAACTAAAAAAGAAAATTTACAAATACAAGTCAGAAGCAATAGACTCCAAAACAGACAAGATCAGAAAGAAACTCCCCACACCCACCTCATAGTTAAATGCTAGACACCTGGGCTAGAGAGCTGGCCCAGCGGTGTTAAGAGCACCCAAACTGCTCTTGCAGCGGGACCTGGGTTCGAGTCAACGCAACCCCACTGGTGGCTGAGAACCATCTTTAATCCAGTTCCAGGGAATCTGACACCTCTCTTCTGACCTCCACGAGCATTCATGACAGGGTGCACAAACCTACAAGCGAACAGTATGGTCCATCCCACATACACGAATAAATAAAAATTAAAAAATAATAAAAATGTTAGACGCCCCAAAACAAAAGAAAATTCTGAAACCACAAGGAAGAGAAAACAAAGTACATATAAAGAAACACGTCATAAAGGACCCTCAGAATAGCAACTGCTTCCGTGTGAAAATTGTAAAGCAAGAGAGAACGATGGCAGCAACAGCTTTCCCAGTGTTAAAGGATTATAGCTGTCAACCCAAGGTTACTATACCAGAAAAAATGTCAATTATAGTCGAACGGAGAGAGAAAACATTTCCATGACATAAACAAAATGATCAGATACATGTCTGGAAATCCAACCTTCCAGAAAAATACTGAGCAGTAATTCAAAGGACAGAGGAGTGGAGCAACTATCCCCAGAGACTAGAAAGAGAACAATTAATAAAAGTTATGCAGAATAGAAACCTAGACTAAAACACAACTGGATCTACGGTGAAAGGAGGCAACACACATTTTTTAAATTATAAACTCTAAAATTAATGGACTAAACTCCCAAGAAAAGAGATAGAACTGGGGATTAAGAGGTAGGAAACAAACAACCCATCTATATGCTGTGCAACAAGAAACACTCTCATCTCAAGATAGGCACCAACTTAAGGTGAGGGCTAGAAACAATATTCCAAGTGACCGGTACCCAAAAGACAAGCAGGTTGTTGCTATTTTATATCAGACAAAATGACTTCCAAAGTAAAAGCAATCAGAAGAGACAAAGAGGGCCATTACATCTTATCAAAGGAACAATTGACCCAATGAATACTTTCACAATCATTGAATCTATTTATTCTATAGCACCAAACTCTGGGTGATCAAACTTTATAACGACCATTTCCCGGACCTCAGACAGATTAATCCCTAGCACACTCATGTAGGGGACTTCAATACCCCACTAAACCTTTGGACAGATCAACAGGATCAAAAGAATAACAGAGGACATCTGAACTGTAACGATACAATACACCAAATGGACCTCATGATCATCTACATGAATAATCCACCCAACAACCAGAGATTACCCTTTCTACTCAGCACCCATGGACACATTCTTCAAAATCAACCACATACTGGGACACAGGAAAAAAACATCAACAATATAGCAAAAGGATTAAATAATCCTGCCATTTTCTATCAGACCATAGCTCACAATAGCTCAACTATCAACACCAAAATACAGCCCTACTATCTACAAGAAAATCTGGAAACTAAACAAACTCTCCTGAAAATGAATGGGTCAAGAGAGGAAGAAATCAAGAAAGAAAAAGAAAGAATTCCGGACCGACTGACAACCTGAAATACAGCACACCAAAACCTATGAGATACATTTAAAGACCAGTCCTACAGCGGATTTATCTTGCTGACTGCCTACATAAGAAAAAACAGAACGAGCAGCACAGTGAAGATCTACCACTGAACCCTAAAACACTTGAGGGACAACAACAAACAATGAACCCTAAATGCACATATAAAGATAATAACAAAATCAGAGCAAAGAAATCCATGACATAGAAACAAAGAAACTAATACAAAACAATCAATGCATCCAAAAGTTGGTTTTTTGAGAGAATAAAAAGACAGACAGGTTCTTTGAGAGAATAAGCAGACAAAGACAGCCCTGTAGCCCCAGTTAACCAAAGAACTAGAGCACTCCAAAAAGAATAGATCCTGATGAAGTGAAGGGAAAATATACACCAGACAATTGAAAAAGATCAGACAATCATTACAGGCAATACTTCAAAAACTTATACTTACTAACGTATGAAAACCTGGAGGAAATGGATGAATATTGAACTCCTGGGAATCACCAGAGCTTGACAAGAAGAGATTCGACAGCCTAAACAGACCATATTACTCTAAAGATAATTGAATGATGTAATAATAAACCTTCCCAACTAAAAAAAAACAGCCAGGCCAAGATGGTTTCATGCAGAGTTCTTATAAAACATTTAAAAAAACCTTAACCAACTCAATGTCAGAAGGATTCAAGCAGAGGGAAATCCCCAAATTCTTTCTGTGAACTCCACGGCATAACTCTAACACCAAACCAGGCAAAGATACAACAAAAAGGAGAACTATAGACCCATCTCATTACTGAATACAGATTGCAAAAATCTCAAACAAAATCTTGCCAAAACGCATAAGACCCACATCAAAAAGGATTCATCCACTCAGACACAAGTGGGATTCATACCAGAGTGCAGGGATGGTTTCAACTATATGAAAATCAACTAAATATCTATAATACATAAATGGACTAAACTGAAAAGACAAAAACCACTGACATCTCAATTTATGCAGAAAAAAGCCTTTGCCAAATCCATATCTCCTTAATGCACTTAACAAGTCTGACAGATTGGATTGGAAGGATCACTTCCTCAAAGTAATCAAAGCCATATACGGGAAACCCACAGCCAACATCATCCTAACTGGGAAAGACAGAAGACTTCCCCATTAAAGGTAAGGAACTCAGCAAGGTTGCCCCTGACATTGCCACTCCTCTTCAATAAGTGCTTGAAACACTTGCCAGGACAATAGGCAAGAAAAGGAAATTAATGAGTACAATTGAAAAAAGGAATGTTGGGGGCTGGAGAGATGCCTAAGCTTTTAGAGCCACGTACCGCTCTTACAGAGGACCTGGGTCGATCCCCGCACCACATGGTGCCAGAGAACGTCTGAAACTCCATTCCGGAGAACTCCCGTTCACAGGGGAATCTGGACCCTCTTGACTCCGCGGCATTGCACGACCCAAGGGTCGCACAGACCTGCATGCAGGGACATACATGTGATTACACATACCAGGAAAATTACTCAAATAAAAAAAACATTAAAAATAAAACAAAAGAAAACAAAAAGAACAAAAACAAAAAACAGGAGTCAAGCTATCCTCTTTTGATCGATGATATGATTGTTTACCTAAGGGATGTTAAAAAAACCTCCACCAGAAAACAAGTAACATAAGAAAAACAATAAAATCCAAGTGGAGAACAAAATTAACAGAGAAAAAAAAAATCAGTACGCCTTTCTTTTACACCAACAACAAGCAACTGAAGAAAGGATACAAGGAGACCTTCCACTCCAATTAGCTCAGAAATAATAAGATACCTAGAAACAAAACCTAACCAAAGGATACCCAAATCTCTACAAAAAATTTTAAAACCCCTGAAGAAGGAAATTGAAGACATTCAGAAGATGGAATACCTCCCATGCTCATGGATTGGGAAAATTAACATGAATAAAATGTCAATTCTACCCCAAACTATAACAGATTCAACCCGATCCCAATTAAAAATCTCAAAAGAGTTTCTTCACAGGTTGGGAAAAAAGTCCTTAATTTCATATGGCAAAACAAAAGACTCCAAATAGGCCCAAACAACTCTTGGGCAAAAAAATGAAAGAAGCAATACGGGGCTGGCTCGGGACTCTATATACTCAGGACTTCACACATACTGCAGGGGCTCTATCATAAAACCAACTTGGTACTGGCACAAAAAAAAAAAAAAAAAAAAAAAAAACATGCCTGATTCTTCCCTTTGAAATAAGACAGTACTTGTTTTGGATTTTACAGCAGCCCACAGTTAAGAGACTTTTAACAGACTGTGAACTTTTAAGTGTTTGGACATTTTAAGGACTGTGGGTCTTTTAAGGTTGTACTGTCTTAGGTTGTGATTAATGTTAACATCATACTTTGGGGATAAGAACTGGAAAGGTGGTGGTTTAATAGTGATGTATTTTGTGTGTCAAGTTGACAAGGGGTCAATTGTGCTGGATAGCTTTAGTGTCAACTTGACACACCTGGGTTGAGGGAGCCTCAATTGGAGAATTGGCACCATTGGATTGTCCTGTGGCCACATCTGTGGAGTATTGTCTTGAGGGTCGAGCAGTGTGGAAGGGCCCAGCCCACAATGAGTGGTGCCACCCTGGGTGGGTGGTTTTGTATGGTATAAGAAGGCAGGCTGGGCATGAGCCAGAGGAGCAAGCCAGTGAACAGCATTCCTCCATGGCCTGTGCTTCAGCTCCTGCCTCCAGGTTCCTGCCCTGAGTGCCTGCCTTGGGATCCCTAAGTGATGAACTGTGACCCAGGAGATGTAAGCTGAATAAACCCTTTCCTCCCCAAGTTGGTGTCGGTCAGAGTGTTTTGTCACAGCAATGGAACACAAACTAGGACAGACACACAGGCATATAAAATGGGGGTATAAAATCAAACATTTACAGGGTGCTCCTGGGACATCAGCATGGCAGTATTTGCAGATTTGGACCTAAGAGAGGTCTCCGACCTGAAGGCATTGAGCAACCTGGTGGAGGCTGCAGCTCACCTTGGATATTCAGTTGTCGTCATCAACCATGTTGTTGACTTTAAGGAAAAAAAAACAGGAAATTGAAAAACCAATAGCTGTTTCTGAACTTTTCACAGTTTTACCAATTGTACAGGGAAAATCAAGACCGATTACAATTTTAACTAGATTGACGATTATAGTTACAGATCCATCTCACTGTAATGTTTTGAGAGCAACTTCTTCAAGGGTCCGGCTGTATGACATTGTTGCAGTTTTCACCAAAACAGAAAAGCTTTTTCATGTGGATTTAGTCTGTATAACTGTAACAGAGAAATTACCATTCTACTTCAAAAGACCCCCTATTAATGTGGCAATTGACTGTGCCTTGGGCTTTGAACTTGTCTACAGCCCTGCCATCAAAGACTCCACAATGAGAAGGTACACAATTTCCAATGCCCTCAACTTGACACAGATCTGCAAAGGAAAGAATATAATTATATTCAATGCTGCAGAAAGACCTTTGGAAATAAGAGGTCCCTATGATGCGGCAAACTTAGGCTTGCTGTTTGGTCTGTCTGAAAGTGATGCTAAGGCTGCGGTCTCCACAAATTGCTGGGCTGCATTTCTCCATGGAGAAACTAGAAAAACTGCTTTTGGAATTATTTCTACAATTAAGAAACCTTGGCCATTAGAAGGGGATGATGATTCTATTCCAGCTTGCAAGAAAGCTAAATGTTAGGGCTGAGAGGATCCCTAATCTCCATCAGTATCACCTCCTTCCCTTGTACAGTTCATCAGTCACAGCCAAAATAAAACTGCATGGTTTGCTTGTTTCATTTGAAACTAGAATCCAGTAGACTATAAAAGTAGCTTTATAGTCAGGCCCTTAAACAGGAGATAAAACCTTGTGAAGCCTTTTTTGAAGGCTGTTTAACGAATTTAGATATATTTTAAGAGGAAAACAGATTAAGTTATCCTTTATAAGTAATAAATAACAGTAGATATACTCAGATATTTCAATATTTTAAGAGACTTAAAATTTATAAAATAATGTTTTTCTACCTGATACGTATGGGTTTTTAAAATCTTACTACCCAAGAAATGGCTATTTTGAAGACTATTAAAACCTATTATGGGGTGTTTTTTTAGTCGAGTGATTTTTTTTAAGCTTCTCATGTATTGAGCCATTTCTTTCTTTTTTTTGATATTTATTTTTTATACAAGATTACATTACAAATCAAATCTAGACCTGTGTCCCCCTCCCTGCCCCCCACCCCACCAGAGCTCATGCATTCTGCAAAACATGTTTTTCATCTTTTTCTCAGTCTCTCTCAAAATTGATGCAGAAGTTGACTGTTTCAAGCAGAAGTTCACCTTTTCAGTCAGTTCTTTGAAGCAGTTGTTTCTATTGTTGTTGTTGTTATTTCTAATATGCATCACTCCCAAATACTTGGACAAAAGCTCAAGGAGCCCTGCGCAAGAAATACTTACAACTGGGTACTTGGTGCTGGCATCCACAGATGAGGGATACCATTCATCGTTGTGTTTCTGGAACTGTGTTACTTCACTTAACATAATATCTTCCAGTTCCATCCATTTACCTGTACTTCAGGTGGTCCTGAGACATCCCCAATCTAAGCTCTGTGCACTCCAAGTCATTTCTTTCTAAAAGGAATGCTGTACTTGTAGAAGCAGGACTATGCATATAAAATTAGACTTGTTCTCTTTCTTTACTGCCTTTTGCTTTCATGATATATTTAAAATAGATTCTCTCCCTTTAGTTAGAAACTCCTCAATATCTGATAGTGATTTTCCTAATTACTATAAGACTCAAAACATTTGGCTTAAACAAATAAAAACCCTTTTGGAAGTAATTTATTTTTTTTTAAATAGAGCACATTTACTCTATACAATGGAAAGTTCCACCAGCTAAGCTGTTTGCTTGGGCACATTCTAAATTCTCTTTTGAGCATTACTGGTGCTTTGGTCCACTGGTCCACAGAGAGTCTACTTCTTTCTCTTCTTTGGTGGCTCAGCCTCAGAGCTCCCATCTGTACTGCTGCTGGAGGAGCTGGAGTCGGAGTTGGAGGAGGTGGAGGATGATGACGAGAAGGAACTGGAGGAGATTTCCTCTGTGCCACTGTCCTCTGAGGAAGATGAGGTAGACGTCTCACTAGAAGTCGTCACACTCTTAGACCTCTTTTTCTTGGTCTTTCTCGCCACATTAGTTTCTCTAATGCTTTGTTGTAGTAACAGCCTGTTTTCTTTTTCTTTTAAAACTTTTTTTAGTTCTCTGAGAGTCTGCTATAAGAAGTAATTTTTTTTTTTTTTTTTTTTTTTTT
>VZQC01010462.1:1079304-1097587 GCA_009823505.1 Rhizomys pruinosus | reverse complement strand
TGTTGACTTCTGTTCCCTTCTCTTCCAGCTGTAACTGGATGTTGCTCTCCATGTCTGGAAGAACTAGAGCAATGAACACATCTGTGGTAAGTGGGCGGTTTGCCATCTTTACATTGTAATTTAGGAGCTTTGATGATTGGAATGGAAGAGTGAACTCAATCTAAGACACATACATACATCCAGATGATAATGTCTGTATATGTAGCTACTTTAAAAGGCCTTTTTAGAGTGACTTAAATCACATGCAGATTGATCTCTGGTTTTCTGACTCAGTGGCACAAAAGACTGTTTACTGTAGGAATTGGATTGACTCAGGAAGAAGGCATGACAAATTCTGGTGCCCTATGAAGTCTAAAGAAGCTTCATGTGCACATGCATGATGTGGACAGTGCTTCACTGCCAACCTAGAGGCAGTGGGGAAGGTTCACTGGTTCTAAAACACAGATCAATTAAAAGGATTATCTGGACAGGGTAAAGCTGTGTCGTTCTAGATGGGTTTTGGACTTCACCCACTGTCAGGTGAGATCAGGACTGTGTGAAAACTAGCCCATTATACTTATTTTGACCATTATAGAAATTTTATGAATGGTTCATGCTTCATATTCCTGTATTAAACATTCTGAATATATTTGCATAACTAATTCGCTAGTTTTATACTTTCCCATGATATGTTCTTATGCATTAATGCATGTTTCTTTAGCTTTTCAGGACTGTCCTTAAAATTTCTAGTGGAACAGGTTTGACGGAGACGCTCATGTTTTCATTTTCTTTTTCTAGACGTGTTTTTTTCTCTCTCATCTTTTCTCTTTCCTGTGTGGTGCTGTGGGTTGTATCCTGAGCCTTGATGTGCTAACATAACCTGCAGCACTGACCTCCACTCTGTCTCTCTCCTCTTTCCCTAGGTGCAGTATTCAGTTAATGTTTTTTTTCTTCAGTCTCCTGCAAACCTCATGATTCTCTCTCCTGACCTACTAGGTTTCTTCTGCCAAGTATGCAGTCAGGCTGACTTGCACTTTTAAGGTGTTTTTCTATCCATCATGCCCGTAACAGTCTTCTTTGTCTTTCACACTGAGAAATTACAGGATGTCTGGGGTACACTTGGTTAAACTAAAATTAGCTCTTGTCGTTTGTCTTCCTGTGGTGGGAGTATGTTACTATCACAGATTTTAGAAGTTTTCTGTTTTTCTTTGAATAAACTTTGGCTTTCTGAAGTCCATCTTGAACTCAGTGATCCCAATGCTTGTCATTTTAATAGTGTCTTAAAGTTCCCTTGAGCTTTCCTCATCCCTCATCACAACCAAAGGGGCCACCATAACCACAGGAGAATTGCAGCTATGCCTTGGCCTACTTTAAGGCCAAAGGTGACCCAGGTTGCAAATCAAGTCTGGCCCACCAGTGCTCAGGTCACCTGATGTCAGGGCTGGTCTGCAGAGCACTGAGCTGCATACAGCTCCTTCAGTGTTCTCCAGGTACTGTGTCTCACTCAGGATTTTGAGATAAACGCTGCATGCTGGGTATCTTGCCCCAGAGCATAGAGCAAGGTCCAAGTCATCTTTCAGGAGCTTGTCCTTATTTTCCGTCAGTGAGGCCTTTTGTCTGTCATTGGCTCAGTTTTTCAACATAGCCGCAGCTAGTTAACAAGCAGCAAATCCCCTGCTGCCCTGTATTTTTAGTCTTTTGGGGAGTTTAGCCACATGGGCATTGAGCACATGAATGAAAACTTCAGACATTCAGAGGGCTGACTGTATGCTAAAGGTAGAACTATATGCTCTGTAGTGACTAACACCTCTCTTAAGATACTCATATGACAGAGACGCTCCTCCCACCTGTTTCCAGTTAACTTTCAAGAGACATTTGGGCCAAGGGACAAACATGGCACCATGTTAAGAATTCTCTGGATTCTGTCTGTTGAGCATTTATTTCCAAGGATAGTAGTTTTAATTTTTTATTCACATTTTATGTGTATGAATGTTTTACATGCATGCATGTAAGTGCATCCATGTATGCGGTGTCTGCAGAGGACAAAAGAGGGCTTCAGATACCACTGGAATTGGAGTTACAGGTGGTTATTAGTCACCATGTAAGTGCTGGGAACCAAACTTGGGTATGTAAGAGCAGCCAGTGCTCTTAACCACCCGGCCATCTCTGCAACCCCAAGGGTAGTCTTAAATAAATGATCTCAAATCTATATGGATGATCATATATTTTTCCACAGATAAGTGCACATGATGAAACAGCTCCATGAGTTACTTGTTCACATTTCCAAACACTCTGCTCTTCTCACACCTGTCTCGTCCTTGGGCCACGGGTATTAGCTTTCTTTTGACTCTTCTTCTTCACATAAATCTTCTCATAAATCTGACCTTTTTTTAAATTTATATATATTTTTTTAATCAAATCTAGACCTGTGTCCCCCCCATTCCCCCAACCCCACCAGAGCTCATACATTCTGCCAAACATGCTTTTCATCTCTTTCTCAGTCTTTCTCAATATTCTCCATGTGGAAGTTGACTGTTTTGAGCAGAGGTTCACTGTTTCAGTCAATTCTTTGATGCAGTCCTTTCTGTTGTTGTTGTTGTTTCCTGTATGCATCACTCCCAACTGCTTTGGACAAAAGCTCAAGGGGCCATGCACAGGAAATACTTACAACTGGGTAATTGGCACTAGCATCCACAGATGAGGGATACCATTCTTCGTTTGTTTTTCTGGGACTGTGTTACTTCACTCAGCATGATGTCCTCTAGCTCCAGCCATTTTCCTGCAAAGCTCATGATGTTATCTTTCTTTACTGCTGCATAGAACTCCATTGTGTAGATGTACCATATTTCCTCTATCCACTCATCAGTTGAGGGGCATTTGGGTTGGTTCCAGCTCCTTGCTATTGTGAAGAGAGCGGAAATAAACATGGCCGTGCATGTATCTCTGCAGTGGGGTGAGTCTTGAGGGTACATGCCTAGGAGTGGTATGGCTGGGTTGATAAATCTGACCTTTATGGTCTCTTTATGACCTCAGTGTCTTTCAAGCCATTCACTCACTCTGATGACATTGGTTGGTGTGTCTAAATCTTCATGCTTATTGTAAGTCTTTTGTGAGCTCATGTTCATCCAGTTACCAGTTGATGACAGGAACTTCACCTTTGTCAAAAATCATTCTACTTTCAAACTGTTTATTATTTTTCCCAGTTCTAGTGGAATCAGTTCCTACATAGTCGTTTATGTAGAAAGCTTATAAACTCCATTTATCAAAGGCAAAAGAAATGATGAAGATTCTGTTCCTGCTTTTTAGTTCTGTTCTTCTTTGTGTCTCCTTCTGTACTGAGTTCCAAATTCTGTATTCCCTGTTATTGTCTGGCTATCCACTGCTGACTGGCTTCCAGTTCCATGACCTCTCCTTCAGCCTCCTAATGTGGTGAGATTCTGATGCTTCCTGCCATGCACAGCTCCCATTCTGTATTCTCAGCACTCTTATTTCCATATGTGGGGGTGTGAGGTGTTTCTTCCCCTCACAGCTCTGCCTCAGTCCCCTCCCCATTATCCTTTTATGGACAATTTTCAAAATGTCAGTGCAATGAACTAACCATTTTTATTTGCCTCTGCCTATTGGGTGTTGGTGATGTTTATTTCCATGTTCTATGGTTCTGGGAGCTCTTTTGGATTTAGGAAGGACATAAATAGGCACCTATGTATATACTTTACAAGTAAATTCTGGATAACATTAACCACTTAGAATTTCTTTGGGATTTGAGGCATGTATTTAAGTGGAAACCAAAGGATTGTCAGTTACTTGTATATGTTTTCTTATATGTGTTTTCTGCTTCTGTCACTCATCACTAAAAAAAAAAAAAATTAAAAGGCAAGAAAAGATCTCAGACAGAGTCAAAAGCAACAGGTACAAATGTTAGAGAGAGAGAGAGAGAGAGAGAGAGAGAGAGAGAGAGAGAGAGAGAAGGCTCCATGGCTAAAAGCACTGGCACTCTTGCAGAGGACCCAAGTTCTGTTCCCAGCACCCACATGGCAGCTAACAACCATCTGTATCTCCAGTTCCAACAGATCTGACACCTTATTCTGACCTCCACAGGCATTGCACAACATGGGTGCACTTACACACATGCAGGCAATACACTCATATACATAAAATAAAAATAATAAAAGAAGGAAAAAAAACTGGACTGAGCTGTGCTGGTAAGCCAGAAAAGAGGGCCTTGTCAGCAGGAGAAAAAGCTGCCAGGCCCTTGTCTCTGACCAAGAAGAAGGCAGAAGGGCAGAGTGAGCAGCCCTGTCTGTGCGTCAGGGATTTCATCTGTTAACATGCTCACTCAGAGGAGTGAGTGTCCCTGTCTCTAACCCAAGACTGAATGCTTGGGCTGAGGAGAAATGTCTCATTCCAGGGGTTGGTGTCATTTGAGGATGTGTCTGTGGACTTCACCTGGGAAGAGTGGCAGGACCTGGATGACACTCAAAGGAAGCTGTACAGGGACGTGATGCTGGAGACCTACAGCAGCCTGGCCTCCTTGGGTGAGTGAAAGTCTACATTGTCCTAGATTGTTTGTTGGTAAATCCAGGAACTAGTTCCAAGAGTTGTTTCTCTTTTCTGATAGCCAGAGAGTGTTGGTCATTCAAGGCAAGCCCTGCCTACCATGGAGTTTCATCTCCAGGCCATTTGTGAATTTTAACTGACATATAATAGTTTACATATTTATGAAGTGTTAGTTTTTGTCCAATAATGTATAAATATAATGATCACTTAGCTGTATCATTTAATTGTACTGAGAACTTTAGAAACTCTCCTCCTACCGGTTTGAAGTTATTGTTGACAACTGTACTACTTCTGTCCCATTTGTTTGTTTGTTGAGACAGGGTCTCACTATGTATCATTATTGGCCTGGAACGTACTGTTTAGACCAGGGTGGATCAAACTAAGATACATCTGCCTCTAACTCCCAAGTGCAGGGATTAAAAGCATACTCTGTACTCGGTCACCATCTTCTCTTCACCCCTCCCCCCACCTCCCACCCCAGCACACGCACACACACACACACACACACACACACACACACACACACACACACAGCCTTCTTAGGTCTGGTGACCAGATATTCTTTCCATTTCTTTCAGGTCAACACTAGCTTCCAACTTTACATGTAAATATTCAGTATTTGTCTCTGAACTTGATTTCCTCTATTTAACACAACTGTCCCTCACTCACATCCATGCTTCCGTGAGAGAATATTCAGGACCTTTAGTAGCTGGGTGATGTTGTCCTCTCTATGATTGACATGTTTTCTCATCAGTCTCTCTGGGGATGGACACTTTAGGTTGCCTCCCTAGCATGTCTTCTGTACGTGAGGCTGCAGTAAATGTGCATAGACAGATGTCTCTTCAAATACCGAGGTGGATTTCTGTGGAATGGGTCTACATTCCCAGGGTTTAGTAGCACTGTGTGATACTCACTTTCTAGTTTTCTTCATAAGCTCCATGCTGTGTTTTGGAGGGCTATTACTAGCTTTCCACCAGCGCTGCATTGGACTTTCCCTTTCTCCCATCCTTGTAATTGTGTGTTTCATGGTCATTGCAACTGTGGTGCCATGGTATCACATTGTGGTTTGATTTGAAGTTCTGTGGTTGTTACAGAGAGCGGACACTTATGCATATGCTTGTGTCTCTGGAGAAATGTCTGCTGAGGCCGTTTGCCCACTGAGCTGGAGCTGGGCGACGCCATCCTGCTCCTCTGGAGGTTCAGCACTAGACTGGATAAAGGCTTGTCTCTAGTGCTTTCCTCTTGCTTCATTTTCTGTGGACTAGAGGGAACTGTTCACACAGAGCAGATCAGCACAGAGCAGAAGAGCTACAGGGTCCACTAGCTACTGAAGCTCCACTTTTGTTACTTTTATGGTTTTAAAAAACTCTTCCTACTAGTGTTATACTAGTTTGGTGCTTGTATCAAATTCTTTTTTTTTTTTAGATTTTCTTTTTTTATTTTTTTTATTATTTTTTTATGTATATGAGTGTACTGTCTGCATGTAGGTTGGTGCATCCATGTCATGCAATGCCGAGGAGGTCAGAAGAGGGCATCGGATTCCCCTGGAACTGGAGTTAAAGATGGTCCTTAGCCACCATGTGGGTGCTGGGAATCGAACCCAGGTCCTTTGCAAGAGCAGTCGGTACTCTTAACTGCTTAAACCATCTCTCCAGCCCCATATCAAATTCTTAGCATCTGAGCTCTACTTCATTTATGTGTGGCTGTTACACTGTGGTGTTCCTTCTCTCCCTCTTCTTTAGTCCATTGCTTTTGGGTAGGAACTTACTGCTTCCTTTCTAATGATCGTGCCACACACGACACTAGTCTGGCATCCAGTACTCCAATTTTTAACTTTCTTTTTTTTGCGTGTGTGTGTGTGTGTGTGTGTGTGTGTGTGTGTGTGTGTGTTTCCTTGACCTGTGGATGATTCCAGCAGAGTGTGTGTGTGTGTGTGTGTGTGTGTTTCCTTGACCTGTGGATGATTCCAGCAGAGAGTGTGTGTGTATGTGTGTGGGTGTGGGTGTGGGTGTGGGTGGGTGTGGGTGTGTGGGTGTGAGTGTTTTTCCTTGACCTGTGGATGATTCCAGCAGTGATTTTCTTTCAGTGTGTACTTGTATTTTGTTTTGGTTTTTTTGCACCTGACTTTGTATTTGTGGCCTGGATGCATGTTTATTTGTGTGGATTTGTGTGTCCCTAAGTATGCTTTCAGAGGCTACCAGGTGTCTCTTTCTATTGTTTTCCTCTTATTTTTTGAGGGAAGGGGTCTCCCGCTGAACCTGAAGTGTGCCTTTTCAGCTCTTCTGCTGTCCAGCAATGTCCCAGGATCTGCCTAGCCCTGTGTCCTGCCTACCCCTAATCTTGGGGTTGCAGGCTTCTGCCAACACGCCCAGCCTTTATCTGAGGGCTGATATCTGGTAGTAGACCCTAAACTGAAAACAAAGAAAGACCGACCTGTTTATACCTTCCATTAGTTTCCCTTTACAGTTCAATTTCTTTGTCTCCATACATGATAATACACACATCCTGATTGGGTGCTGCATGCTACGAGATCATGGCCTGCAGTGCCCTCAGATTTCAGAGGATGGTATCATAACTGGAGTTACAGAGGGTTGTTGGCTGTTATGTGGGTGCTGGGAATCGAACCCGGTTCTCTGCAAGAATAGCCAGGGCTCTTAACTGCTGAGAGGTCTTTCCAGGCCCAAGTCTGCTTTATCTTATTTAAGTATAATTATCTCTGTTCAATTTTGAGCTCTGTGTGGATAGTGCATCATTCTCTGTCCCTTCAATGTCAGTCTGTGTGCATCATCACTGCACAGTGAGTTTTTCTTAGCGCACCATCAGGCTTGGTTTTTGTCAGCTTTCACCCAGCCTTCACCTTTTTGATTAGAGAATACAGTATTTACATTCATAGTTTGCTACAGTCCAGCTGCAGAGGAGCCTCAAAACCTGAGCAGGAAGGATAGGGGGTGAAGGAAAAAAGACAGACACAGAAACAGCTGGGAGCTGGACCTGTAGGCTGATGGCCAAGCGAGTACTTTATTGCAGAATTACCATTCTTTTATACTTTGCCTCAAAGCAGGAAATCTTACTATAAAAAATACAGCACAAAACCACAAGTTCCTAGGAACCATGTAGTTTCAGTAATCACATGTCTTCCAGTACCCAAGCAGAACTTCTAAGACAAAGGCATGTACCTAGGAACGGTTTCATTTATCATGTGTAATTGTATAAGCAACATCTAAGCAGAACTACTAAGAGAAAGACATGCACGAGGAGACTGATCATCAGAGGCTGAACTGTACAGGTTCAGCCCCAGGTCAGCCAGAATAGGCCTTGGCAATATCCTGTTAGCTGCTCTCTGGGTTTGGGCTGCCTGCACCTAGCAGCTCCCGGCAGTAGTGAATGTTCTTGCCAAAGTGCTGTTCTCTACAGTTTTGTGTTCCTGTGTCCTTTCATACCATCTGTTCTTCCTTCAGTATATAAATCCTTGTTGTTTGGTGATTTCCTATATAGATAGGAGTAAATTCTCTTCAGTTTCTCTTTTGTGCAACTACTCTGCGTTTGAGTTTTTATCTTTCCTGATGATAGAATCCTGTGGGATTTCCAGCAAGGGACAACCTTCATCATTTCTTGCCGACTAGGAGTAATGAATACTTCACTTGTTTACATTTAAAGGCTATCATTTCTCTTTCTGAAAGCTGTTCTAGGTATTGTTTATTGGGAATAGTCTCAGTACTTTGAATAAGTCATCTTACTTTCTCTGGCCTGTTAGGTTCTACTGTTGGAGAAGGGTACTGCTGCAATGAGTCCTGTTTAGTGCACAATGTAATATTTTGACTTGTCACTTAAATTTTTTTCCCTTCATTTGTTTTCTTTTGGGGGGTACATGCATGCCATGTGTGTATGTGGAGGTCAGAGGACCACTCGAAGGAGTTGGTTCTCTTTCCATCATGTGAGTCCTGGAGATCCAACTTGGGTTAGCAGTCTTGGAGGCAAGCACCTTTACTTAATGCTCTTTAATTTGTAAAATTTCTTTTTTAAAAGATAGAATCTCAGCCAATGCTGCACAGGTTATTCTGTGCAATTTAGTGTGCTTACAGCATCACCACAATTACTGGAATTACAAGTTTGTGGAACCTGCCACATCTCTGCTATTGTGAAGTTTGTTCTGCCTTTGTTTTGTATTTTTAACAGTTTGGCTGTTATATGCCTAGGAAATTGATGTTTTGGTAGAATCTGGGGGGGGGTCCTTAAATTTCTTATAAAATGTTCACTTTGGTCCTGTCACCGCCTAAAGGTGGAAGCTAATACGTGCTGATCTTCATTGGTTCTAACTTAACATTTACTAATTCTTGTACAATATTCCCTATTGATAGATCAGTGTAATCCCAAACCTGAATTGATCCTGAAGTTGGAGCAAGAAGCTGGGCCATGGAAGGAAGAAGAAGCCCTACATCTGAGCCTGGCAGGTCAGTGGATGCATCTTGAGCAAGGATGCCAGGACGAGAAAGCTCGTCAGATGGTAGCTTCTGCTGAGCCCTTTTCTCTCTTTTTCTCAGATGGTAGCTTCTGCTGAGCCCTTTTCTCTCTTTTTCACCATGTCCCAGATTGGAGGATAACTGTTCTTACTCATCAGACACTCGCTATATACAGTCTCCAAGGAAGGCTCACCCCTGTGAATTCATACCCCTTCATACCCCTCATACCCCTCATACCACTTCATACTCCTTCCTACCCCTTCATACCCCTCATACCCCTTCCATCATACCCCTCATACCCCTTCCATCATACCCCTCACACCCCCTCATACCCCTTCATACCCCTTCATACACCCCATACCCCTTCATACCCCTTCATACCCTTCATACCCCTTCATACCCCTTCATACCCCTCATACCCCTTCATACCCCTTCATACCCCTCATACCCCTTCATACCCCTTCATACCCCTCATACCCCTTCATACCCCTTCATACCCCTCATACCCCTTCATACCCCTTCATACCCCTCATACCCCTTCATACCCCTTCATACCCCTCATACCCCTTCATACCCCTTCATACCCCTCATACCCCTTCATACCCCTTCATACCCCTCATACCCCTTCATACCCCTTCATACCCCTCATACCCCTTCATACCCCTTCATACCCCTCATACCCCTTCATACCCCTTCATACCCCTCATACCCCTTCATACCCCTTCATACCCCTCATACCCCTTCATACCCCTTCATACCCCTCATACCCCTTCATACCCCTTCATACCCCTCATACCCCTTCATACCCCTTCATACCCCTCATACCCCTTCATACCCCTTCATACCCCTCATACCCCTTCATACCCCTTCATACCCCTCATACCCCTTCATACCCCTTCATACCCCTCATACCCCTTCATACCCCTTCATACCCCTCATACCCCTTCATACCCCTTCATACCCCTCATACCCCTTCATACCCCTTCATACCCCTCATACCCCTTCATACCCCTTCATACCCCTCATACCCCTTCATACCCCTTCATACCCCTCATACCCCTTCATACCCCTTCATACCCCTCATACCCCTTCATACCCCTTCATACCCCTCATACCCCTTCATACCCCTTCATACCCCTCATACCCCTTCATACCCCTTCATACCCCTCATACCCCTTCATACCCCTTCATACCCCTCATACCCCTTCATACCCCTTCATACCCCTCATACCCCTTCATACCCCTTCATACCCCTCATACCCCTTCATACCCCTTCATACCCCTCATACCCCTTCATACCCCTTCATACCCCTCATACCCCTTCATACCCCTTCATACCCCTCATACCCCTTCATACCCCTTCATACCCCTCATACCCCTTCATACCCCTTCATACCCCTCATACCCCTTCATACCCCTTCATACCCCTCATACCCCTTCATACCCCTTCATACCCCTCATACCCCTTCATACCCCTTCATACCCCTCATACCCCTTCATACCCCTTCATACCCCTCATACCCCTTCATACCCCTTCATACCCCTCATACCCCTTCATACCCCTTCATACCCCTCATACCCCTTCATACCCCTTCATACCCCTCATACCCCTTCATACCCCTTCATACCCCTCATACCCCTTCATACCCCTTCATACCCCTCATACCCCTTCATACCCCTTCATACCCCTCATACCCCTTCATACCCCTTCATACCCCTCATACCCCTTCATACCCCTTCATACCCCTCATACCCCTTCATACCCCTTCATACCCCTCATACCCCTTCATACCCCTTCATACCCCTCATACCCCTTCATACCCCTTCATACCCCTCATACCCCTTCATACCCCTTCATACCCCTCATACCCCTTCATACCCCTTCATACCCCTCATACCCCTTCATACCCCTTCATACCCCTCATACCCCTTCATACCCCTTCATACCCCTCATACCCCTTCATACCCCTTCATACCCCTCATACCCCTTCATACCCCTTCATACCCCTCATACCCCTTCATACCCCTTCATACCCCTCATACCCCTTCATACCCCTTCATACCCCTCATACCCCTTCATACCCCTTCATACCCCTCATACCCCTTCATACCCCTTCATACCCCTCATACCCCTTCATACCCCTTCATACCCCTCATACCCCTTCATACCCCTTCATACCCCTCATACCCCTTCATACCCCTTCATACCCCTCATACCCCTTCATACCCCTTCATACCCCTCATACCCCTTCATACCCCTTCATACCCCTCATACCCCTTCATACCCCTTCATACCCCTCATACCCCTTCATACCCCTTCATACCCCTCATACCCCTTCATACCCCTTCATACCCCTCATACCCCTTCATACCCCTTCATACCCCTCATACCCCTTCATACCCCTTCATACCCCTCATACCCCTTCATACCCCTTCATACCCCTCATACCCCTTCATACCCCTTCATACCCCTCATACCCCTTCATACCCCTTCATACCCCTCATACCCCTTCATACCCCTTCATACCCCTCATACCCCTTCATACCCCTTCATACCCCTCATACCCCTTCATACCCCTTCATACCCCTCATACCCCTTCATACCCCTTCATACCCCTCATACCCCTTCATACCCCTTCATACCCCTCATACCCCTTCATACCCCTTCATACCCCTCATACCCCTTCATACCCCTTCATACCCCTCATACCCCTTCATACCCCTTCATACCCCTCATACCCCTTCATACCCCTTCATACCCCTCATACCCCTTCATACCCCTTCATACCCCTCATACCCCTTCATACCCCTTCATACCCCTCATACCCCTTCATACCCCTTCATACCCCTCATACCCCTTCATACCCCTTCATACCCCTCATACCCCTTCATACCCCTTCATACCCCTCATACCCCTTCATACCCCTTCATACCCCTCATACCCCTTCATACCCCTTCATACCCCTCATACCCCTTCATACCCCTTCATACCCCTCATACCCCTTCATACCCCTTCATACCCCTCATACCCCTTCATACCCCTTCATACCCCTCATACCCCTTCATACCCCTTCATACCCCTCATACCCCTTCATACCCCTTCATACCCCTCATACCCCTTCATACCCCTTCATACCCCTCATACCCCTTCATACCCCTTCATACCCCTCATACCCCTTCATACCCCTTCATACCCCTCATACCCCTTCATACCCCTTCATACCCCTCATACCCCTTCATACCCCTTCATACCCCTCATACCCCTTCATACCCCTTCATACCCCTCATACCCCTTCATACCCCTTCATACCCCTCATACCCCTTCATACCCCTTCATACCCCTCATACCCCTTCATACCCCTTCATACCCCTCATACCCCTTCATACCCCTTCATACCCCTCATACCCCTTCATACCCCTTCATACCCCTCATACCCCTTCATACCCCTTCATACCCCTCATACCCCTTCATACCCCTTCATACCCCTCATACCCCTTCATACCCCTTCATACCCCTCATACCCCTTCATACCCCTTCATACCCCTCATACCCCTTCATACCCCTTCATACCCCTCATACCCCTTCATACCCCTTCATACCCCTCATACCCCTTCATACCCCTTCATACCCCTCATACCCCTTCATACCCCTTCATACCCCTCATACCCCTTCATACCCCTTCATACCCCTCATACCCCTTCATACCCCTTCATACCCCTCATACCCCTTCGTACCCCTTCATACCCCTTATACCCCTTCATACCCCTTCATACCCCTCATACCCCTTCATACCCCTCATACCCCTTCATACCCTTCACACCCCTTCATATCCCTCATACCCCTTCATACCCCTTCATACCCCTTCATACCCTTCATACCCCTTCATACCCTTCATATCCCTCATACCCCTTCATATCCCTCATACCCCTTTATACCCCTTCATACCCCTCATATCCCTTCATACCCCTTCAGATCCCTCATACCCCTTCATACCCTTCATACCCCTCATACCCCTTCATTCCCCTCATACCCCTTCATATCCCTCATACCCCTTCATTCCCCTCATACCCCTTCATACCCCTTCATACCCCTTCATATCCTTCATACTCCTCATACCCCTTCGTACCCCTCATACCCCTTCATACCCCTTCATATCCCTCATAGCCCTTCATACCTTTCATACTCATACCCCTTCATACCCATTCATACCCCTCATACCCCTTCATACCCCTCATACCCCTTCATACCCCTTCATACCCTTCATATCCCTCATATCCCTCATACCCTTTCATACCCCTTCATATCCCTTCATACCCTTTCATACCCTTCATACCCTTTCATACCCCTTCATACCCCTTCATACCCTCCATACTCTTCATACCCTTCATATCCCTCATACCCCTTCATACCCCTCATACCCCTTCATATCCCTCATACCCCTTCATACTCCTCATACCCTTCATACCCCTTCATACCCTTCATATCCCTCATACCCCTTCATACCTCTCATACCCCTTCATACCCCTCATACCCCTTCATATCCCTCATATCCTACTCCTTCATACCCCTTCATATCCCTCATATCCCTCCTACCCCTTCATACCCCTTCATACCCTTCATACCCCTCATACCCCTTTTAGCTCTTTTTATAAAATATTGGCTTAAGGCTGGGCATGGTGGCATACGCCTTTAATCCTAGCACTCGGGAGGCAGAAACAGGCGGATCTTTGTGAGTTCAAGGACAGCCTGGTCTACAGAGTGAGTTCCAGGACAGCTGGGGCTACAGGGAGACCCTGTCTCAAAAAGACAAAAAAAATAAAAATAAAAATAAATAAAATATTGGCTTGGGTTTAGCAAATTCTGTTCAAGCCTCCCATTTAAATTCATTCCCCCTTTCCAGTTAAAGTCTTTTCAGTCTGTGGCCCTTAGATATTTTTGCTGATGAGGTAATTTTATTAATTTTTTTTTTTTTTTTGGAACTTACAGAGATCCGCCTGCCTTTGCTTCCTGAGTGCTGGGATTAAAGGCATGCACCACCACACCCAGCTTAAAGATGGCAGCTTCATAGCCACCATGTGGGTGCTGGGAATCAAACCCGAGTCCTCTGCAAGAGCAGTCGTGCTCTTAACCATTGAGCCATCTCTCCAGCCCCTGGTGAGGTTATTTAAAGTCTTGTTTGTCCTTTCCTCATTTTTATAGCCTGTTTCAAACATTCCTGTTTATCACTTGATATTTGCTCCCTCTTATATACACTTTTATTTAGGGACAAACAGTGGTGATTCAAATTCATCTTTGGCTAAACAACTCTATTGCGTTGAGAAATTTTGTCACTGAAAGAAGTAGCACCAAAAAGAAAAAAAAAAAAATGTTAGCTTGCCCAGATGAAAAATGAAAGAAATACTTAAGGTCTAAAGAACATACAGTTTAGCCAGGTGTGGTGGCACAGGCCTTTAATTCTACCACTTGGGAGGCAGAGGCAGGCGGATCTTTGTGAGTTCAAGGCCAACCTGGTCCACAGAGCAAGTTCCAGGACAGCTGGGGCTACAGGGAGACTCTGTCTCAAAAAGACAAAAAAAAGAAAAGAACATACAGTTTAAGGGGCAGGAGGAGAGATGGCTCAGCAGTTAAGAGGGCTGACTGCTCTTACAGAGGACCCAGGTTCGATTCCCAGCACCCACATGGCAACCAATAACCGTCTTTAACTTCAGTTCCAGGGGAATCTGATGCCTTCTTCTGACCTCCGAGGCATTGCATGACACGGACGCACCAACCTACATGCAGACAGTACACTCATACACATTAAAAAATTAATTAATTAATTAATTAATTTAAAAAAAGAACACTTTAAGATTAGTACTTTCAATTGGGCATGGTGGTGCAAACCTTTAAACCCAGCACTTGGGAGGCAGAGACTGGCACATCTCTGTGAGTTCCAGGACAGCTGGGGCTACAGGGAGACCCTGTCTCAAAAACACACACACACAAAAATAAATAAATAAATATATAAAAATTAGTACTTTCATGGCTGGAGAGATGGCTCAGGAGTTAAGAGCACTGGTTGCTCTTATAGAAGACTTAGGTTCTAACACCCACACGATGGCTAATAACTGTCCCTGACTCCAGGTTCAGGAGTTCCAACACCACTTCTATCCTCCTTGGGCATCGCATGGTACAAGTGCACTTACAAACACAGATGCAGAATAGTCATACACATAACAAAAATGAATAAAAATTTTTAAAGATTATGACTTTCTTTTAATTTAAATTTTGAGACCATTATTTTCTAAGTTTTATATATAATATGTTGGTGGATATCAACTCTACTTCAAAGTAGTTGTAATTTCCTTAGAGAGTGCAATTTTGGTATCATTAGGGTTTTTTGTTTTGTTTTGGTTTTTTTTTTCTCACTCTTTTGATTTTAAATTACTCTAAAATATGCATACATAACTCTCCACCCATATACCAAATTCCAAAGTATGAAAATAAATGGTAAGTTAATTCTAGAACCTGTTAAGGGATTCACAGTATAAGAGCACAGTTGTTTTCAGATCATGGGGAATAGAACATTAACATTGCCCAGTTTGCCTTACAACTAGGTACTTGGTGCTAGCATCCACAAATGAGGGATACCATTTGTTGTTTGTTTTTCTGGGCTGTGTTACTTCACTTAACATAATATCTTCTAGTTCCATCCATTTACCTACAGAGTTGATTATGTCATCTTTACCACTGCATAGAAGTCCATTGTGCAGATGTACCACATTTTCTCTAGCCACTCATTGGTTGAGGGGCACTTGAGTTGGTTCCAGCTCTTTGCTATTGTGAAAGGAGCTGCAGTAAACATGGCTGTGCATATATCTCTGTGGTAGGATGAGTCTTGTAGGTATATACCCAGGAGTGGTATGACTGGGTCAGGTGGTAGGCTCATTTTGAGTCTTTTAAGGGTTTGCCACACTGCTTTCCATAGTGCTTGTATGAGTTTGCATTCCCACCAGCAGTGGATGAATGTTCCCCTTTCCCCACAACCTCTCCAGAATTTGGTATCATTTGTTTTCTTGATCCTAGCCAGTCTTATGGGAGTGACATGATATCTAAAAGTGATTTTGATTTGATTTAAGATGTTTCTCAGCCATCTCTAATTCCTCACTTGTGAAGTTCTTTACTCCATTTTCTGAGTGAGTCATATTTGTTTTCTTTCTTCTTTGTTTTTTTGAGTAGTTTATATATTCTGGAAGTTAATGTTGTGTCATATATATTAGCAGTGAAGGTTTCCTCCCACACTGTGGGTTTTCTCTTCACTTCCTTGATTGTTTCTTTCTCTATACAGAAGCCCTTGAGTTTAATGAGGTCCCACTTGTCAACTGTCGACCTTATTTCCTCCACAGCTGCTATATGATTTAGGAAGTCTTTTCCTACCCCAATGTCTTGTAGGTTGCTGCCAACTCTTTCTTCTATCACCTTTAGACTTTTGGGTTTCATGTTGAGACCTTTAATCCATTTGTAGTTGATTTTTGTAGAGGGTGAGAGGTAGGGGTTTAATTTTATTCTTCTACAAATGGTGATCTAGTTTTTCCAACACCATTTGCTGACAATGCTGTCTTTCCTCCGTTGTGTCTTCTTGGCCCCCTTGTCAAATATGAGATGGCCGAAATTGTATGTGCTCAAGGTTGGATGTTTAGTTTTGTTCCATTGGTCTACAGCTCTGTTTTTGTGCCAGTACCAAGCTGTTTTTATCACTATAGCCCTGTAGTATAGTTTGAAGTCTGGTATAGGGGTTCCCACTGTATTGCTCTTTTTGCTTAAAGTTGCTTTGGCTATTTGGGGGTCTTTTATTTTTCCAAATGAAATTAAGGATTTTTTTTTCCAAGCCTGTGAAGAAATTCTTTGGGATTTTTATTGGGATTGCATTGAATCTATATATTAATTTGGATAGAATGGACATTTTTACTATATTAATTTTTCCAATCCACAAGCATGGGAATTCTTTCCATTTTCTATGTCTTCTTCAATTTCCTTCTTTATAAATTTTTTTTATAGAGATCTTTGGTGTCTTTGGTTAGGTTTGTTCCTAGGTATCTTATTGTTTTTGAGGCTATTGTGAGTGGGAAGTCCTCCTTGTATTCCTTCTTCAGTTGCTTGTTGTTGGTGTAAAGAAAGACTACTGATTTTTCTAGGTTAATTTTGTGCCCTGCCACTTTACTGAAACTCTTAATCATTTCCTAGGAGATTTCTGGTGGAGTTTTTAGCATCCCTTAAGTTAACAATCATATCGTCAGCAAAATGGGATAGCTTGACTTCCTCTTTTCCAATTAGTACTCCTTTAATTTCCTTCTCTTGCCTTACTGTACTAGCAAGTGTTTCAAGCACCGTATTGAAGAAGAGTGGCGACAGGGGGCAGCCTTGCCAAGTCCCTACCTTTAAGGGGAATGCTTCTGTCTTGTCTCCATTTAGAATGATGTTGGCTATGAGTTTTTTACATATGGCGTTGATTACAGTCCAATTCCCTCTAGGACTTTAAGCTCAGAGGGATGCTGGGTTTTATCAAAGGGTTTTTCTGCATCAATTGAGATGATGGTGTGGTTTTTGTCTTTCAGTCCATTTATGTGTTTTATGTTTATTGATTTTCATATGTTGAACCATCCCTGCATCTCTGGTATGAATCCAACTTTGTCAGGTGGGTTTGTATGTGGTTTGCAGGTATTTTGTTGAGAATTTTTGCATCTGTGTTCATTAATGAGATGGATCTATAGATCTCTTTTTTGGTTGTATCTTTGCTTGGTTTGGGTATTAGAGTGATGCTGGCTTCATAGAAGGAATTTGGGAGATTTCCCTCTGCTTGTATCCTTCTGAATAGTTTGAGTAATAATGGTTGTAAGTCTTTTTGAAATGTTTTATAGAATTCTGCCATGAAACCATCTGATCTGGGCCTGGGCTTTTTTTTAGTTGGGAGGTTTCTTATTACATCTTCAGTTCCTTCATATATTATGCGTCTATTTAAGCTGTCAATCTCTTCTTGGTTAAGCATTGGTGGTTCCCAGGCTATTGTGAGTGGGAAGGTCTCTTTGAATTCTTTCTCCAGTTGCTTTTTCTTGGTGTAAAGAAAGGCCATTGATTTTTTAATTTTTTTTTTATTATTATTTATTTTTTTTGTATGTGTATGAATGTATTGTCTGCATGCAGGTCTGTGCACCCGTGTCGTGCAATGCCGCGGAGGTCAGAAGAGGGTCTCGGATTCCCCTGGAACTGGAGTTCTCCTGGAATTGGAGTTACAGACGGTTCTTAGCCG
>VZQC01010462.1:1053278-1079209 GCA_009823505.1 Rhizomys pruinosus | reverse complement strand
CCTTGACCCATTCATTATTCAGGAGTGTGTTGTTTAGTCTCCATGTGTTCTTGTAGATAGTAGGACTTATCCTGGTGTTGATAGTGAGCTTTATTGCATTGTGGTCTGATAGAATGTATGAAATTATTTCAATTTTTTTGTATTTGTGGAGGTTTCTTCTGTGTCCCAGAATGTGGTCGATTTTAGAGAATGTTCCATGGGGTGCTGAGTAGAAAGTGTATTCTCTGGTATGAGGGTGGAATATTTGGTAGATGTCTGTGAGGTCCATTTGGTGTGTCATATCATTCAGTTCAGTTCAGATGTCTCTCTGTTTATTCTTTGTCCAGTTGACCTGTCCAAAGGGCTTATTGAGGTATTGAAGTCCCCTACTATGAGTGTACTGGGGTTAATCTGTGCCTTGTGGTCCTGGAGAATTCTCTTTATAAAGTTTGGTACACCAGAGTTTGGTGCATATATATTCATAATTGTGAAATCTTCATGGTGAATTTTTTCTTTGATAAAAATGTAATGGCCTTCTTTGTCTCTTCTGATTTCTTTTACTTTGAATTCTATGTTGTCTGATATTAAAATAGCAACACCTGCTTTCTTTTTGGTACCATTTGCTTGGAATATTTTTTTCCATCCTTTCACTTTAAGGTGGTGCCTATCCTTGAAGGTAAGATGCGTTCCTTGTAGACGGCATATTGATGGGTTCTGTTTCCTAATCCAATCTCCCAGTCTATGTCTTTTGATTGGGGAGTTTAGTCCATTAATATTTAAGGTTATAATTGAAAGATGAGTGTTGCTTCCTTTCACCTTATTATCCATTTGCATTTTTGGTCCAGGTTTCTACTTCTGCAGTTATGCTTTTATTAATTTCTCTTTCTAGGTGCCTGGGGATACTTGCTCCTCTCTTCTGTCCTTTGAATTGCTTCAAGTATTCTCTGAGGGTTTGTTTTCTGGACATGTATTCTATCATTTGGTTTATGTCATGGAAGATTTTTCTTTCTCCTTCAACTATAATTGACATTTTTGCTGGGTATAGTAACCTGGTTTGGCATCTATTGTCCTTTAACACTGGGAATGCTTTGGTCTACATTCTTCTTCCTCTCATAGTTTGCCCTGAGAAGTCAGTTGTAGTTCTGATGGGTTACCCCTTATATGTAACTCATTTTCTCTTGTGGCTTTTAGAATTTTGTCTTTGTTTAGGGCATTTAGCATTTTAACTATGATATGGTGTGGGGAGTTTCTTTTCTGATCTTGTCTGTTTGGAGTTCTATGTGCTTCTTGTATTTGTATGAGTTTGTCTTTTTTCAGTTTGGGGAAATTTTCATCTATTCTCTTGAAGATCCGATCAATACCATTCTCTTGGGATTCTTCTCCTTCCTCTATCCTTATGATGCAGAGGTTTGATCTTTTCATGGTATCCCACATTCCCTGGTTGTTCCACTCTTGTGTGTTTTAAAATTTTTCATAATCTTTACTTGAGGTTTTTAGCTCTTCTGTTTTATCTTCCAGGTCTGATATTCTTTTTTCTGCTTCATTATACTTCTGAGGCTTTTTCCCATCCTTTCCTCTTGATTGGATGAGTGTTCTATTTCCTTTTTCATTTCATCCTGTGATTTCTTTAGTATTTCCACTTCCTTTTGGAGCTTCTCAATCTCTTCCTGTAGCTCCTTGCTCTGCTGCTTGGTTTCATTTTTTATTTCAGCATGGGATCTTTTCAGTGTTTCCTCTTCCTTCTGGAGTTTGTCATTCTCTCCCTCTAGTTCTTTCTTGAGTTTGTTATTCTCTCCCTTTAGGTCCTTCTTGAGTTTTTCATTCTCTCTCCTTAATTCTCTGACTTGTTCTTTATATTCTTTGATTTCTTTGAATATGTCTATGATTGTTCTTCTAAGGTCTGTGTCCTGGGTTACCTCTAGGGAGATCTCTTGTAGGAATCTTTTATAGGGTTGGTAGAGTTTGGTATGGAATTATTCTGCACTCTTCCCATGTTGAGCTTTCATTGTGTTTTTGGCATGTGGGTTTTTGGTTTGTTTTTTTTTTTTTGTATTCTGACACAAATCTCAAATGTTATTTCACTGTGTTGAAGGCTTGCTTTGCTTGCTTTCTTCACATGCCTTCATTGTTTTCTCCTTATTTATGGAGTGTTGACTTGTCTTGGTTTCAGGCTTTCAATTTTGGTTATATATTGGAAGTCTAACTCACTCTTCCCTCTCTGTTTTGAAGGTTCTCCAAAAAGCAAGTAGGTAACAACCCAGTCAGTACCATGCTGAGCACTGTGCTCACTCTGCTTCCTGACAGCCAATTCCCCTAGGTTGTTTGTAGGGCTTGGTATTTCAGGACTGGAGTCATCTCAGGTTCACTGTTTCATTTATTGCATTGTGCCCTGGAATCACTATTGTGGTCCCACTTGGACACTCCCTCCGAAATTCCAGGTGGCCAAGGGGGAGGGGCGGGGAAAATCTGTGCTTCAGGTGGTCCGGCAAAATCCCCCATCTGAGCTCTGTGCACTCGAGTCCCGTGGTGGCAACAGGCCCACCTTTATACCAGCTAGCTGGGCAACTCCACCCCCAGAGCCGCACAAGACAATGATTCAATTATCCAATCATCCACCTAGCACTCCAATATCAGTAGTTTTAAGCTAATACTAAAACCGTAGTTCTCAGGCTCTTAGGGGAGTTCTAATGTTCAATATTACATCCAGGAGATCTTGGGCATGAAGGTCAAATGGAACACAGATGACCTGGTGAAAGGCTCTTTCAACAATGTTGTGGGGGATTGTAATAAGCCTTCTACCTTGTTCTGCAGAAATTGCTCTGCAGATATGATAGATTTGTCCAGGAAACTCCCATTTCCTATGAAAATTAACACAAAGATCCAAAGCACAAATAAAGCATGGAGAAGCATGATTTTATAGGTATGGCTGGGGACTTGTTTTCAAGCAGTAAATAGCAGGATTCAGCTGCAGATTCTTGAGGCACAGTACCTTCCAAGCTCATCACCACCTCTGACTTTGACTCCTGCCTCCAGGTTCCTGCCCTGAGTTTCTACCTTGGGCTCCTTCAGTGATGAACTGTGACCTGGGAGATGCTTTTTTGTGAAGGTGGGAATGTTTAGCTCAGAAGAGTTGATTTCTAAGAAGACACGCTTATTGAAGGCTCCAGTGGAAGAGTAAAGTGGGGAGAAACTTTAATTTTCCCTTTAATACAGACCGAAAAGGAAATTGTTTTCATTAAGCTCTATAGTTGAAGCTCTGTAAAAAGAAAACACTTTGTAGGCCAGATCTGGATAAGTGAAGACAGTAATAACATTGAAGCAGTGAACCAGTGGAAAAAGACAGTTACATATCCAGAAAAGGTTGTTGTCAAGTGGCACAAATTAAATCCATCTTGAAGACTTCACTCATTAATTTAGCAAAGAAACAACTTGCCATTCTTTTAGAACTATGATTTCAGTTTTCTAAAACTTATAAAGAATTCTGTCAGGTATAAAATGAAGGAAATATTTTGAAATTATGCCAAAACAGACAATAAAAGTAAATTATAAAATTGATGAAAACATCAGCCCTAATTAGGTATTTTTTTGTTAATTAGGTATGTTTTTGTTGTTGTTGTTGTTGTTGTTCTGGAGGTTCTTTTGTTGTTTTTTTGGTTTTGGTTTTGTGTTTTTTGAGACAGGGTCTCCCAGCTGGCCTGGAGCTCACTCTGTAGACCAGGCTGGCCTTGAACTCACAGAGATCCACCTGCTCCTGCCTCCTGAGTGCTGGGATTAAAGGCATGCACCACCACACCCGGCACTAAAGACAGTTCTTAGCAGCCATGTAGGTGCTGGGAATCGAACCTGGGTCCTCTGCAAGCGCAGTCAGTGCTCTTAACCACTGAGCCATCTCGCCAGCCCCTTTATGTTGTTTATTTTAAAGTTTTACACAGGTGCTCAAAACCTAGTATACCAATCCCTTTTAATACTATTAGACAGTTATAAGACTTTACAGCTATCCCACTGCAAAGCATTATTGATTAGATCTTGGTTCCACTATTGATACCTTCATATATATTTTTCTTCATGTGTTTTTTATTCAAAGCAAAATGAATAGAACCATTTCAACTCTTTTTCTATATTTGAGGGAAGGTTGTACTCTGTATTTATAATTTCTTCTCTGTAAGTCATTAGTATATGGTCGTTTGTAAGCTACTTATCTCCAACAGACTTAGAAAATAGAAAATAACATTATAGCAAGAATAAATGAAGTTGGGGACTAGCAGGCTAGCTCATTGGTAAAGGCACTTGCTACCAAGCCTGACAACTTGAATTTGATCCCTAGAAGCAACATGGTAGAAGGAGAGGACCAACTCATGTAGTTTGGTCTCTGACCTCTATATGCACAAACAAAACAAATAAGCATAAAAATGTTAAAAAAAAATAAATGAAGTTTAATAGAAAGCCAAACTAAATACATTTTGCTGTCTCCTAAGATATTTTATTTTTCATTTGGAGTTGAAGTAAAAATTATACAAATGGACCACTTTAATTAGCAGAATTAAATGAGTTTAAATAGAAAATTAAATACTTATGATAATTACATCTTTGTTGTAGTCTATAATGTAAATTACTTGTTCTATAATATGTAATGTTAGAATATTTTCCCATTTTAATAATGATACCTCATGACACTGTATAGCAAGAAAAGATTTTCCTATTTATTTCATACGCTTATTAGAATTCAATAATATGAGAATAGCTTTAGCTTAATTGGCTACAAGAGCAATAAAACAGCTTTGAGAGAAACAACACTTTCTAATTTTAGAAATACTAAATTTATTCTTGCCAATCAGTAAATCATGTGCTCTGTCTTCTGATCTTTCATTTTTCTTTCTTTGTCCCATGCATTTTAGGTCAGAGGTATACCTTATTGTAGCCTAGGAATATAACATTTTCCATGCCAGTTCTCAAAAGAAGAGAGAGAGAGAGAGAGAGAGAGAGAGAGAGAGAGAGAGAGAGAGAAAGGAAGGAAGAAAGAAAGAAAGAAAGAAAGAAAGAGAAAGAAAGAAAGGTACCACACTTATATTTGTACAAGTATTAACCCAGAAACCCTTCTGTTTCTTTTATTTCCTTCTAGATATGCAGAATGTGAAGGACCTGAATGAGACCATCCAGAACAATCAAAAGACACATGTATGCAATATGAATCTGGTAATTGCCAAGAACAGCACATCAGCGGAGGAGAGGGATAAATTAGGACAAATACTAAGTAGCTCAAATCACGTTTTAAGTCTGGCTGTAAAGAACAGGATCACTTCTTCAATGAGACCTGAGGCACTTAATACGTGGGATAATTTGCCTCTCCCTAGTGAGCCCAGTGAAGTGCAGGCTATAGAGGAATGTGATGTAACTGGAGTGTCTCCTAGACCTCCTGAGTCTAGTAGCCCAGATCACAGTATTAAGCTTGGGCAGCAGCATTTTCAGTATTGTGGATACAGTAAAGCCTTCCACATGAATGAAGTTTGGACATATAACATGTTTACTATGAGTGATCCCTCCAGTAAGTTCAGGGCATATGGGAAAGGCTTAGAGAAGTTAGTTCTTTCTGTGCCAGAGAAGACTCAGGTAAGGGAGGAAACTTTTGAATGTGATGTGTGTGGGAAATTGTTCTATAAAAAATTTAAACTCACACAGCATTTGAAAACACACAATGAAAAGAAATGTTATAAAAGCAATTGTGGTGAGCCAATGTTCATTACACAGTCAGATCTCCCAGAAAATCAGGGTTTTAAAGCAGGAGAATCTGATACTTGTACTAGAAATGAGAAATGCACTTGTCAGAAATCACAACAAAATGTTCAGAGAATCTACACAGGTGATGACAGTAATGTGTGTGGGAAAACTGCTTGCCCCAGATTAAATTGCAGTGTTTACCAGAACCCTCATACAGATGAGAAACCCCATGAATATTGTATATCTGGAAAAGCCATTACTAACTCAAACCTCCACCAATTTCAGAGACCTCCCAGATGTGAGAAAGCCTATGAATGTAATGCATGTGGAAAAACCTTTAACTGTACACCAAGCTTCTCACATGAGCAAGCTCATATAAGTGAGAAATCCTATGAAAGTAAAGAATCTCAGAAATCAAAACTCATTATGAATCAGAAAACTCACACACAGGAAAAACGCTATGCATGTAGTATGTGTGGAAAAGCTTTTTACAAGAGAGCACATCTAAATGCACATCAGAGAACTCACACAGGTGAGAAACCGTATGACTGTAAAGACTGTGGAAAAACTTTCAGGTTGAAGTCATTTCTCGTTGTACATCAGAGAATTCACACAGGGGAAAAACCCTTTGCGTGTATTACTTGTGGAAAAAGTTTTAAGCAGAGAACAAGCCTTTACACACATCTGAGAATTCACACAGGTGAGAAGCCCTATGAATGTAAAGAATGTAGGAAATCATTCATTCTCAAGTCATATCTCACTGTACATCAGAGAACTCATTCAGGGGAGAAACCCTATGAATGTGATGTATGTGGGAAATCCTTTAAGCAGAATTCCCACCTTCATGCACATAAGAGAACTCACACAAGTGAGAAACCCTATGAGTGTATTGTATGTGGAAAAAGTTATAAGCAGAGTCCAAGCCTCTACACGCATAAAAAAATTCACACAAGTGAGAAGCCCTATGAATGTAAGCAGTGTAGAAAATCATTTAGTCTAAAGTTCCATCTCACTAGACATCAGAGAACTCACTCAGGTGAGAAACCCTATCAGTGAAATGTATGTGGGAAGTCCTTTAAGCTGAAGTTCCACCTATATGAACATCTGAAAATTCAACCCACGTGAGAATGAGAAACACTAAATCTGAAGACTAGAAAAACTCAACTATTTGTCATCTGTCATGTTCAGTAGTGGCTTCAGAGGTGTGAAAATCTGTCAGTGTAATGTTTGTGGAAAGGCCTTCTGTGAGATGTCAAACTGGCTCGCACACATCAGAGAATTCACCCAGGTGATAAAACCTTTATATTTAACAACTGTAAGAATATATTCCAACCAAAGATCCACTTCATTGTACATCAGAGAACTCATAAATATGAGAAACTTTGTAAGCATGTAAATTGAGGAAAGCTCTCAACCATGAGATACAATTCACTGCTCATCAAACACATACTGCTTTGTGTAATGTAGAAAGACACTTTCTGCAGATGTCGTATCTCAGCAGTCATTAGGTAATTCACACCTTATGAAGAAATCCTATGAATGTGGAAAATCTTTCAACAGTAAGTCATCTTTTACTGCATACCAAAGAAGGCAGACACTCTGTGAATGTTGTTTATGTGCAGAAAACACTGGAAGACAAACCTCCATGTCCACCAGAAAACTCAAAAGTGAGAAACCCTATGGCTCTAATGCTGTAGGAAATATTTCAACCATAAGTCATCTCTTGCTGTACATGAAAGAAGTCACATAGGTGAGTAAGCACACAGGTGAGTATAATGTAAGCAGAGAAACCTTTAAGAGATGTTAAATCTCTGCATATTGGAGAGCTCACACATCTCAGGAACCATAAGAGTCTAATATATGTAGAAAAGCCTTTACCAGCAGGAAAACCTGTCTGAGCAACTCCAGTTGAAAGCACACAGTGTAATGTATGTGGGGAAACCCTTTTACTGGATGTCAAACCTTCACTTGTCTAGATAAGAAATGTGGTCAGTGTGTGTACCTAGAATAACCACATACAATAACTCAGACCTGGAGCCATTTGAATTCACCCTGGGGAGATACTCTAAAGCAGCTATTTAATGTGGGAAATGTTTTTGTGAGAAGTCAGCCAGAATTCATCTCTAAAAGGTGAGCTGTCCTATAAGCAGAATGCTCATGAGCTCTCTAAAATTTATTTACTATGTACCTCAGCCTCTGTTTTGCAATCCATTACTGTTTAGGAGACCATGTACTTGAGCTCTTCCTTTTATAGCTGCATGTGATGGTGTTTATTTTTTCCTTCACCCCCAACCCCAAATTTCATGACAAAACTCTCCCTAGATGTTTACTTGTACGTAGTTGGCCTGAAGTGCAGATGGCCTCTAACATGTTGTGGGAACCATATATAGAAGACAACTGTGATTTGTGATATGCTTCTATGGGAAAGTCTGTGTTCCTCCCATATGTATCCACACATCTTTTTGTATTGAGAAATAATTCTGCATGATCTGTTTATAGCACCATGCAAACTCACAGCAATCAACTTTAAAAGGTTGTTGCAACTAGCCATTTCTAGAAAATTGAATCAACAGATGGAACATTGTTGCTGCCTCTATTCTCATGCCACTTTATGGAAAAGAAGAAATCCTAGGATAAAATTCCTACAGATAATTGTGTGTTATCTGGTAGGGACATTCCATTGAAGGAAACCTGAGAGTATGTTTTTTTCGTGTGTGAAATCTTTCAATAAAGTTTCCAAGCTCCTGTTTCAGAACTCTTGGACCAAGAGAAATTATCATTATAAAAATCTGTACATTTTTAAAGAGAAATGTGACACTAATACTCAAACTGTTTTTCAATATCTGTATGTCAGGAAATAAATACTGATGATGCTGCCTATCAGTGTTCATTGGTCTTTGTCCAGGGACATTTGTGGACGATAAGCAAAGTTTGGGAGAATGATGGGTGACATTCTCCTAGGGATTCATGAAGAAATATCTACTCACCCTAGATAGGAAAGAATGACAGACCACGGTGAGGATGCCACCAAAGTCAAACTTGGTGAACAAGTGTGTTTTATCGGGGTTACTCACCAGGAGTATGGGTGAGGGGTTACCCAAAGGAGCAGAAATGACTCAAAGTCAGCTGCATCATTAGAACCCACCCCAGCATGAAGACAGCTTTCAAAGGCAGGAAACTTGGAGTGCACTGCACAGCCTGCAGTCAGCTCCACCAGTGGAGAGTGTCCTTTCCAGGCATTCAGCTGATCTAAGCCTCTTCAGGGCAGCTTGACTGTCTCTGCTTGTTCCAGACAGCTTGCCTGGTCTATGTTTTTCAGCAGTTTTAGCTCATACATGCGCGGTGCCTGGGGAGGGGGAGGGAAGGGCCTAATGAATCTGGTCAAATTCAGAGGCTTTCTGAAGCCTTGGAGTTGTTTACTTCCTGAGCTTAATGAGCTTCCCTGCAGGATGGAGTGCTTCATCGACCCTTAGAACATCCCATTTAACTCCATTTAGATAATCCTGTTTTTATCACTCTTCTAATACCCTGCATCTTAATGCTGTTCCCTCCAAGATAGATGTTTTATCTTGGGAAACTGCTGTGTAACAGTTGCTTCCTGCTTCTCCCATGGCTTTTTGCAACTGTTTGAACGAGTAATGATAGGTAGCCTCATAATGGCCAGAAAAAACAGCTAGAGCTGCTAACAGTCAAAAGAGCCAGAGTAAAAAGCCCACCACTGGGAAGAAAAGAGCCTACCCAAAGGAGGGTATCATGAGCAATACCAGTGAGAGAAGATGAGGGAGTCAGGTTCCTATAAAAGGCCTGACTCAGAGCTCCCACTGGGGAATCCCTGCTCTAGGGAGCCCCCTCTCATTCCATTGGGAGATGCTCGTCTACTACAATAAACCTGTCTTTTTTACTTTTCTCTCTCTGTGGCTATTGCTTCTCCACTTTACCTGTGACTCCCTCATGTCTGACCTTCACTCTGGCTCCTGTCACAGTGCTCCTGCCTAGGGATCTCAGGCTCTCCACTCGTCTCCTGACACTTTCACAATATGTTTCTGTGGCAGCAGACCCTGACCTGCATCCAAGGCTTCCACAGTTGCCCAGTTGGTGGCTTCATGGTGCTCAGAAAGCTGCATGCCATGGCTTCTCAGCTGTCTTTTTCTCCCCATGTCCACACACAACCATCAACGTTTTTTCTCCAGCTCCCTGCCTCTACAGCTGCCATTTTTTCCCACTTTCTTGTCAAGCTGCACTTGGAGTCCACCCAATCCTCCTGCTTGCTACTTTTACTTTATCCTTAAGTTGGACTTCTGCCCTTCCTGAGGTCCAATTCTTTTTTTTTCCCAATGTATATGAGTGCCTTGCCTGCTACATGTGTGTAAGTGCAACTGTGTGGCGCAACACCTGCAGAGGTAAGAAGGCATCAGATCCCCTGGAACTTGAATTACAGACAGTTGTTACCTGACAGTGGGTGCTGGGAACCAAACCCAAGTCCTCTACAAGAGGACTTAACCACTAAGCCATCTCTCCAGCCCCCAATTCTTTGTTCATTCTACGGAACAAATTTGGTGGGTCCCTTAAACTACACCTATCACACTAAAAGCCTGTAAGTTGTTTCATATCAGTTATTTTCCATAATTGTGGCCCTAGCAGAAGAGAATCTCCTGCTTTCATGTAATATGTTTTGATTTACACTAATATTTTCTACATTAAATGATATATCAGGGACTAGGGAGATGGCTCATTGGTTAAGAGCACTAACTGCTCTTGCAGATCTGGGCTCAGTTCCCAGCACCCACATGGGGGCTAAAAGAACACATCATATCCCCTGGAACAAGAATTATAACAGTTGTTAGCCACATGTTCTTACATACATACATGCAAAAGTCTCATATACACAAAATAAATTTTTAAAGTGATATTCTAACCAATTCCCATGTCCCTAGCCTTAAGCATTGTATTATGCATATACTTAGGCTTGTAGCATATATAAATGTATATGAGAGTTGTTAATGACTCAAGTGCACAAGTGATTTCGTTTTCTTAATATGATTATGTCTCACAGTTTGTCTAATAGGAAAACATTTACAATGGAAAGTACAAATGACATTTGTTCACCACTGGAGTGTGAATTGATTTTGGATTTGGGGCACAATCACATCTCCAAGGGATACTGTCCCCTTTGTTTTGTTTTATTTCTTCCTCATACCTATAAATGTGACACCAGCATTCATAAGAGACTATGAACCAAATGCTTTATAACTGAGGATTCTCTATATTCCATCAATAAAATAATAGAACTGCCTCATTGTGACATGCCAAATTTAGGTGAGTACTTCAACTATTACAGGAAATATCATTGACAATATATCCTCTGGGCATGGATTTTTAGCAAACTCTACTACATGGGGAATGTTTAGTAACTGTAGCTTTTATCAAGTTGTATAACCAGCCCCAGATACCAAGCTTACTAGAGAAATTCATCCTGAATAATTCTGTTTCTCTAGAACCATTTCTCTTAACTACAGTCTGTATTGGTCAGGGTTCTCTAGGGGAAAAGAACTATAGAATGAAGATAACATAAGATGGGATTCATTAGATTGCCTTACACAGTAAGTCTAGGCAATCAGTCTTCATACTAGGGAGGCAGAGAACTCAGTAGCTGCTCAGTCTATGAAGCTGGATGCTTCAGTACCCCTAATCTGGCACTGAGAGCCCAGAGAATTCTTGGAGAGCCACTGGCCTACAGTCCAGTTTGGAAGGCTAAAGAAACTGGGTTCCAATGTCAGGAAAGAACGGCAGCAACAGTAGGGAAATACATGACCTCACCAGAAAGACAGAGGCAGAGGGAATGAATTTGCCAGCATAAGGCAAAGGCAGGCAAGCAAATGGTACAGAAAAATTTCTTCAGGCAGCTAAGAGATCAAGCATTTATCCAGTAAAGAGTCAGTTCATTCTTTTATATGCATGGGGTACCAGAGTTAACAACAAAGGCTTCAAGAGTTTCTGGGACAGAGCAATGTGTAAGGTAAGATTTTTTGTGTGTGTTTTGTTTCATTTTGTTTTGTTTTGTTTTGTTTTGTTTTGTTTTTTGAGACAGGGTCCTCCTGTAGCTCCAGCTGTCCTGGAACTCACTTTGTAGACCAGGCTGGCCTTGAACTCAGAGAGATCTGCCTGCCTCTACCTTCTGAGTGCTGGGATTAAAGGTGTGCACTACCACACCCAGCAAGGTTTTGGCTAGAACCTGAGCCCTGTGTCTTTTTTCATAATGGACCATGTTATCTTGGGAAAATTTCTGAGTTCACTCAGTCATCATAGCTTACAAAGTAGATATCCTAGGCATGGGTCAGGACATCTGCTGCCCTTTGGTCTATAGCTAGGCTAGGCTAATTGGGCTAGGAATTGGTCAAACACTCATTGCAGTTTACAGAAGCAGAATTATACTGGCAGAAACTTAGGTATCTGTCACATTTGATCTACACTTTTTCTTGAACTAATTGGACCAAGTGCCTCATTAAACTACTTGGTGAACTTTCCATTTTCATAGTTTCATTTATCTACAGTAAGACATGGTGAATGAAAAAACCATCACTAAGCTTCAAGACAGTACAAAGTAACAAATTCTCTCAGGGTAGAGAGATTAAATAAAATATCACTGAGTAGTAAAGCATCCCAGGCTTACTTTTCAAAGTATTTTCCTGCCTGGTGTGGTGGCGCACGCCTTTAATCCTAGCACTTGGGAGGCAGAGGCAGGCGGATCTTTGTGAGTTCAAGGCCAGCCTGGTCTTCATAGTGAGTTTCAGGACAGCCTAGAGCTCCAGGGAGACCCTGTCTCGAAAAGACCAGAAAAAAAAAGTATTTTCCTAGTAAGTAAAACAAAAGAAACTACAATATAGTCTAAGCTTAAAAGATTATAGAAGTATTCCATAGGACTGTCTTCCAACTGGCAGACGATGGACAGATGCTATCTATCTTCCCAAGCTTCATTGCACCTGCTTGTCCAGGATCATCACAGCTAAGCTTGGTGACTATTACCCTTCATAAGAAGAGAGGGACAGGAAGAGTCAGCCATACCTCCCAACCAACCAGTGGGTCTTAGCTGCACAAGGGGGAAGGCTAAGTGTATATGAACTGAGGGGAGGATCTCTCACCATGTTGTGCGGCTGTGAGCAAGTCACAATCCACACCTGGATGGACACTCTCCAGTACAGCCTTAGGAGGGTAAACCTCCTTTAAATAAACCTCCACCCCCTGCTTTGTAAGCAAGTCCAATAAATACACTGGTTTCCCAGACTGCAGTTTCACAAAACCAGACCTCAGTTTGTCATATGAATCAAGGGAAGAGGGGGCTGGATGTCATTTGTGCCTCCCAGAAGGAATTTTAGACACAAGCGGCATAGTCAGCAGGATACAACAAAAGCAAGGGTGAATTTGGGAAGAGCTGTGTTGTCCCTGATATGGGGAGGAAGACCAACAACCAAAGCGAAGCTGGGTTCAGGAGAGTGTGGGCAGAGGAGATTTTGACATGGTGGGCTATCCCCATAGGGCTGGTGGGGATACCAGCAGTAGCATGAGTAGTGCAGTGGGTAGTGCGTCGTGTAACTAAGGTGAGGCCACCTACAGGGGTGATGTCAGTGGGGAAAATCCCAGGATGACAGTCTTAGTGGTATAGACTGTTACCCTCCCTAAGAAAGGAGGGGCAGGGAGAGTCAGCCACAGCTCCCAACCAATCAGTGGGTCCCAGTTGCATGAAGGAGAGGGAATAAGGGTATATGAATTGAGGAAGCTGAAGGGAAGGTCTCTTGCCATTTTATGCAGCTGTGGGGAGGTCACAATCCATGCCTGGAGACCCTCCAGTGTGGCCTTAGGCAGAGAGCACCCTCACTTCAGTAAGTAAACCCTCACCTACTGCTCTGTATAACTCAGTGGTATCCCAGACTGTGGTTTGGTGAAATCAGACCTCAGTTTGTGATAGAGACCAGAGGAGTAGCGGCTGACCATCGCTTTCAGCTCTCAGAAGGAATTTTAGCTACCATAAGAATAAGAATATACGTTTTCCTTATCAGAAAAATCAAAAGAGTTTTCCATCAGACCCCCTTATATTTAGGAGCTTGCTGGATGAAACCCTGGACATTAGGATTTGTCTTCTCACTCCAGCTAATATAATCTTAAACTCCTTCTGCTGTGCTACATGATTGCCTCTTAGTTGATTCTACATTGAGTCAAATTGACAAGTTTAACCATCACAAGTTAACAATTGCTAATTATTGCTAACTGATGTTCTAAAATGCATATATTTGGCCCCAAAGTAGGAGCTGGGAAGAGACTCCAGCTAGCAAGCAGTGATCAAAAACATCAGTTTTTTGTGGGTCCTCAGTTCTGCACCCACAAAGGAATGGTTCCAACCAATAGCCTGAGCAACCTTGACATAGTCAAGCCTCTACATTGGGCTGTGTTTTTTTGAGACCCTAAAGCAGACATAGCCAAGCCTTGTCTACTGACCTATCAAATCAGAAAATAAGCATGGGTCATTTCTATGGGAGTATTTGTGGCAATATGTTACTTGAGTATAGGGAACCAACTCAAGTAGGTGATCATTTACATAGGTAGACAGACAGACAGACAGACAGACAGACAGACAGAACAGAACAGATACAAAAAACAAATATGAAGAGCTTGGGCACTGATGACACCACGGGGGACTGTGAGTGCTCACTGCATCTTGTCCACTTTTCTCTCCCGGGTTATCTTCTCCTCGATATTCATGGGTACCTCAGCTGGTGATAACCAAGTATTGCTAATGGCTCACAGGAGCTGGGTCATCAGGGTCTGATTTCCCTTGTATTTCTGAGATCATACAGCCTTCACTCAAGGAGGGGTAGGCGATTGTATTGGTTTCTCCATCCTCATAGGACACAAACATACCGTCTGTTCCTGTATCCCACAGTCTCATGTGCCAGACTGTGAGGAGCTCTTTCATTTCTTGTTTGAAAGTCTTTCCACACTGGACACCCTAATTCAAAGCATTAAGAGTCTATATACCTGTTAACCCATTGACTATTGAGGTTTCCTGCACTGCACCATGATTAAGACCCCCTTCCACACACTGAATCATGGATTTTCCTTCTGTATTAAAAGGCAGACTTGGGGCTGGAGAGATGGCCTAGCGGTTAAGAGCGCCGACCGCTCTTACAGAGGACCCGGGTTCGATCCCCAGCACCCACATGGTGGCCGAGAACCGTCTGAAGCTCCAATTCCAGGAGAACTCCAGTTCCAGGGGAATCTGAGACCCTCTTCTGACCTCCACGGCACTGCATGACACAGGTGCACAGACTTGCATGCAGACAGTACATTCATACACATACAGAAATAAATAAAAATTAATAAAAAATAAATAAATAAAAAATAAAAGGCAGACTTGACTGGAAGTCTCTTTCACTTGTCACTGTCTCCTGATTATTCAATTCTTCCTATGGATTCCAACTTGAGGTATAAACACAGTTGTAATTTGCAGTTTTCTTTTTGCCACACAGCCACAAGAAACAGGAAGTCAGCATTTCAAGTCAGTAGGAGGAGGTTATAAAGAGAAAGCTGTATCTGAAGGCATTACTTCGGGGTAAAGAAACAGTTTGGTTGGACTTAGTGGGCTATATAAAAATGATAATGCCAGGCTTTAATCCGAGCACTCAGGAGCAGAGCGAGGCGGAGCTTTGTGAGTTCAGGCCAGCCTGGTATACACAGAGTGAGTTTCCAGACAACTGGGCTACAGGGGACCCTGTCTCAAAAATCCAAAACACAAAAAAAAAATAGAAGTCAAGAGAGGACATGTTGGGGGCGATTGTAGAGACCAGGAGGATCATATTTCATTGTTAGTATCTGTAAGATGAAATTCTCAGGAAAAAGTAAAACAAATTATTAATAAGAAAAAAATAAATAAAGCTGATATTTCCCCTGAACTAAGGGGTAAGAACTCTGAGCCTGTGCTTCCACAGCCATGGTAGAGCTCGACAGCGAGCGCTATGCGATCTCAGTCCAGGTCCCATCCCCTCAGTCTCACTGCTCCTGGCCTTGCCCTCTGGGGTCTCAAACCGGTGTGAATCCCACCTTCCCTCAATTTATTCAGACTTTACCTTTCTTTTCTCCCACATCTACCCAGTCACTATGTTTTCTCAGTTGTGTTGTAAAAATATCTCTCATATTCCTGAGTTCATTTCCATTAATTAACCCCTCACACTGCCCAATTTAACACTTCATTTTTTTATTTATTTAAAAACAATTTGGAAGTTCTTGGACTGATTATGAAGTAATGAGGTAGCCTAGGGCTCTAAGGATGGTTACAGATCAGCAAGAGTGGGAAGAAACTTACCATTTTGGAGAGGCTGAAAATTTAATACATGGTGTGATCTAGAAGTCTGGTTGGGAGAAAATGCAGGTGAAGGTACGGTGGATTTCTTGCTAAGCCTGGAGGAAGGTCCAGGCCGGGTGACCTGGTGGAAGGGAATGGCCACTCAAGTGTTGGACCCATTGGGGGTAAAGAATGGAGGAGCAGATAGAAATGGGAAGATTTGGCCGAGAAGCTCTCAGATAGGAGGTAGGTAACAGCCATAAGTCAGCATGCTTCTCAGAGTAGGAGAAGGAATCGGAGCACAGAACTTGACTCTCATCTTATAGACCAGGGAGTTTGGTTAAGAATATTTCCCTAGGAGGGAAAGCCAAGGCAGCTGTCACTCCATAGCTGGATGCAGAGGTCATTTTGGATAAGTAGATTTTTTTAGTGACAGGGTTTGGGAAGTAGCAATACAATTGGCAAAGAAGGCAGTTTTTGGAGTTATAAAGAATATCAGACCTGGACAATAACACCAGAGCAACTAAAAAGCTCAATATAAAGGATTATGAAAATTGTTATTAATACACAAAAGTAGGATTGTGGTGGTTTTGAATGCAGTGTCCCCCCCCCATAGCTCTAGGGTATTCAGACTTTTGTTCTCCATTGGTGGGCGCTGTTTTTTGGAGGTCTTAAAAGGTGTGGCCGTGCTGGAGGAAGTGCATTGTGAGGGCAGGCTTAGTGAGTTTGTAACGAGCCTCGTGTCACAGTTGCTCTCATCGTGCTTGCCTGTGCTCTTTTGCAAAATGTGACCCTCCACTTGTCTGCTCCAGTCTCCAGCCGCCACGCCCTCCACCATATGGACTCTATTCCCCCTGAGAAACCGTCAATCGTAAGCTGCAAAGAACTCGTGCCGTATTAAAGTGATTTTGGTCCATGGTGTTGTAGGTATCACAGCAACAGAAAAGTGACTATACAGTAATTTGGTACCAGAGAGTGGGCTGGTTGGCGTGACAGAACCTGACCATGGGGATGTTGGGTGGAGAATTTATGGAAGCATTTGGAACTTTGAGGCTAGGAAGGCTGTTGACTATTAAGCAGAGCTTAAAGGCCATGTCCTTAGCAAGCTTGGAGAAAGCATTGCGCTGCAAAAAGAAGTGTGTTCCAGAGGAAAACAAAGACTTGGCAGCAACTGGGATATTTTTGATAAGAGTCTGGCAGAGTTTTTGCCCACAGCCCAAATGCTGTGCACTGATGCTAAGTTAAAAGCAATGGACTGATTCTTTGGCAAAGATATTTCAAGACAGCCTAACGGAAAATGGTGGCATTGGGGTTTTAATGGTGAATATGTCAACACTCTTCACAGTGAAGAAGAGCAGATGTGGGCAGAACGAGAATGCAGAATGTACAGTTTGGTATCTGAATACTGCATTCAGAAATTAAAGGTTGGGACAGGCGATGTGAGGAGGGCTCCCACTTCCTAGGAGCTAAGTGTTATTAAAGTATGGCCCTGGAGATTTACAAGTAAAAATAAACAATAAAATCAGTCCAGGCAAACTACCAGATATCTGTACTCAGAAGTCAGGAAGAAAAGTTCAAAATGGGTTGAAAAAACAGATGTTACCCATCCCAAAATTGCAGCCAGAACTTGGCAATTTCATTCACTGGTGCTGGCTTTAGATGGCATGAGTTTTGCAAGAGTGAAGGGAGTCATTGCGTCTCTTCTCCACAGTTTCAGAGAGCCAAGAGGCCAGCAGAGTGCGAGCAGGGTTCCTGAATAAAGAAGGCCTGATAGGCCATTTGTGGTGTGAATGGACTGGTGAATGTGAAGTTGGTTGGCATGGAGACCCCAAACATTCGAATATGCAGATCTGTGAGATATTTGCAAGTGAGAGCTGCATACGAGAGATGACCAGCCTAGAAGAGAGATGTTATATGTCAGCACAAGCTGGAGGGGTCGAAGTCCATCTAAGTCCCGTTGGAAGTAAGTTCCCAGAAGTGTTGCACATGGACTACTGGATGTTTGTTCCCTGCAGGTTTTCAGTCTTGTTTTTGTCCAGTATTTCTCACTATGCCTCTATTCTCCCTTTTGGAATGGGAATGTATATCAGTTCCCGTAAATATATGGAGTATGTAATTTGCCTTTTTGATTTTACAGGATCTTACAATTAAAGATTGGCCCTGAGTCTCAGAAGAGACTGTGGACTGTAAGACTTTTAATGGCATTATTAAAACTGGTAAAGACTATGGGCCTTTTTTTAAGGTTGGACTAATACATTTTGGCATTTTATGTAGGTCAGAAGCCTATGGGGGCCAGGGAGTGGAATGTGTGGTTTGAATGAGAAATGATCCACCCATAGGCTGTCTAGTAGTCAGACATTTGTCTCCATTTGGTGGCGTGTTTTTGGAGGTCTTAGAAGGTGTGGCCGTGCGCTGGAGGAAGTGCGTTGTTGGGGGCAGGATAGTGAGGTTTTTAACAAGCCTCATGGTCTAAAGTTGCCTCTCTCTGTCTTCCTCGCGTTCTGTGCTCTTTGCAGATTGTGACCTCTTGGCTTGCTACTGCAGTCGCCAGCCGCCATGCCTCCCGCCACAATGGAGCTCTGAATTTCCTGGAACTTGTCATCGTAAGCTCAAATAATACTTTTCCTCTTATAATTTCCGTTGGTCATAGGTATTTTATCACAGCAACAGAAAAGTGACTAAGTACAGGGAACTCCAGAAAAGATGGGACACTATGAAAAGATCAAACCCACATCATAGGAATAGAGGAAAGAAATCCAAGAGAATGGTATGATCAGATCTTCACAGAATAAATAGATGAAATGTCCCCAAACGAAAAAAAGACAAACCCATAAATGACAAGAACACAAAAACTCCAACAAGATAGAAAAGAAACTCCCCATCCATACCTAGCTAAAATGTTTAGATGCCCAAAACAAAGACAAAATTCTGAAAGCCCGGCAAAAGAAAAACAAACAAGTTTACATATAAGGGGAAAACCACTCAGAATTAACACTGACCTTCTCAGCACAAACCATGAAAGCAAGAAGAACATGGACTAATAGCATTCCCAGTGTTAAATGGATACAGATGCCAACCCAGTTGATCTATAGTATACTATACCAGCAAAATAGTCAACTAAGTTTGAAGGGAGAGAAAAATCTTCCATGACAATAAACAAGATGATAAAATGCATGTCTAGAAAACCAACTCCCAGAAAATACTTGAAGCAATTCAAAGGAACAGAGAAAGAAGTAGCAACGACCCCAAAGCACCTAGAAAGAATAAACAATAAAAACTAACTGCAGAAGTAGAAACACAGACTCAAAGCAATGAGATGAATAATAGGTGAAGGAAGCAATATGCATCTTATCAAGTATAACCTTAAATTATAATGGACTAAAACTCCATCAATCAAAGACACAGACTGGGAGGTAAGTAGGATACAGAAACCCATCTAAATGCTGGGTTTTTTCTACAAGAAACCTACCTCAATCTCAGGATAGGTACCAAGTTAAGGTGAGGGATGGGACAAAATATTCAAACAAATACAGAAAGCAGTGTTGCATTTTAAATAAGTTTTTTGAATATATTTTATTTATTTTCATATGTTGTATAAGAGTACTGTCTGCATGTAGGTTTGTGCAACCTTGGTGTTGTGCAATTGCCTCGAGGTCAAAGAGGGTGTCGGATTCCCCTGGAACTGGAGTTAGAATTGTTCTCAGCCACCATGTGGGTGCTGGAAGATTGAACCAGGTTCCGCTGCAAGAGCAGTCCTGTGCTCTATAACGTGCCAGGACCATCTCTCCAGGCATGGGTGTTTGCTATGTTTAATACAGACAAAAGCAAGACTTCAAAGTAAAAGAAATCACCAGAGAACGAAAGAGTGGCCGTACAGCTTTATATCAAAGGAACAATGACCATAAGATGTGCGAATCACTAGAATATATAATGTACCAAACTCTGGTGCACCAACTTTAATAAAGACAATGTCTCCGGACCTCAAGGCACAGATTAACCCCAGTACCCTACATAGTGAGGGACTTCAATACCCATTAAGTCCTTTGACAGATCGAACTGGGTCCAAAAGAAGATAAACAGAGAGACATCTGAACTTAATGATAAATACAATAAATGGACCTCAAAACATATTACAGAATATTCCAACCCAAACACCAGAACAAGCCACTTTCTGCGCAGCACCCCATGGAAACATTCTCAAAATGACCACATACTGGGACACAGAAGAAAACCTCCAAATACAAAAATTTGAAAGGATTCCATGTATTCTATTTCAGACCACAGTGCAATAAAGCTCAATATCAACACCAGGATAAGCCATACAACCTACAAGAACACATGGAGACTAAACAACACTCTCCTGAATAATGAATGGGTCAAGCAAGAGATAAAGAAATAAAAGCATTCCTGGAACTGAATGACAATGATAATACAACACAACAAAACCTATGGGACACTTTAAAAGCAGTCCTAAGAGGGAAGTTTATAGCCCTGAGTGCCTACATCAAAAAAAACAGAAAGAGCACAAGTGAACTATCTAACACTGCAGCTAAAAACACTTGAGAGACAACAACAAATGAACCCTAAATGCAGCAGACAGGAAGAAATAAAAATCAGAGCAGAAATCAATGAAATAGAAACAAAGAAACATACAAAAAAAAAATCAATGATCTTTGAGAGAATAAACAAGATAGTCGGACCTCTAGCCCAATTAACCAAAAGAAAGAAGGAACAACTCCAAATCAATAGAATCCATGATGAAAGGGAAAATATCACAACAGACAATGAAAAGATCCAGGATTGGGGCAGGTCGGGAGAATGGCTTTGGAGATGGAGTCATTGCTGGAGGTCAGCTTCTCTTCCAGCTGTGCAGTGCCTGGGGCCTCCAGGTGTCTGCCTCCCGCCCACTCCTGCATCTTAAATATCATCGGGATCGGTGACTCGGAAGGTGGGCAAGAGGTGCCTGTCCTACCACTTCTGTACCGGCCACTTCCCTGACAGCACCCCTGCTCCAAGGCCACCATCCGAGGCATGGATTTCCGGGAGCGAGCAGTGGAGATCAACTGCGAAAGCATCAAGATCCAGTTATGGGAGGCCAAGAGCGGTTCCAGAAGAGCATGGTGCAGCACTAGTACCAGAACATACATGCTGTGGTCTTCGTGTACGACATGACCAACATGGCCAGCTTCCATAGCCTGCCAGTCTGGATAAAGGAGTGCAAGCAGCACCTGCTGCCCAATGACATCCCACGCATTCTTGTGGGAAATAAGTGTGACTTGAGAAGTCACACTTATTTCCCATCCAGGTACCCACAGACTTGGCACCGAAATTTGCTGACACACAATATGTCCTTGTTTGAAACCTCTGCCAAAAACCCCAATGACAATGACCATGTGGAAGCCATATTTATGACGTTGGTTCACAAGCTGAAGAGCCACAAACCATTAATGGTTAGTCAACCCCCTGATAATGGATTTAGCCTGAAACCAGAAGCAAAGCCTGCAGTGACATGCTGGTGCTAATTAGCAGTCTGGGTTAGTGAAGTGTCTCATTTCATCTAGAGGGACCCCGTGCAAGTGCCACAGTCATAGGTCATAAGACGGAATCTTCAGTGTAATGGATCATCCCAATGTTGTTACCACTGTCAATGCTGCCTTTTGTATTTCATATCTACTTAACCAAGTGTGTCACTGTGACAAGATGAGGAAGGACCAGTTTTTAACTGGGATTGAAAATGGAGCAACGTCAATGTGATCTGAAAACAACTGTCCTCTTGTTTTGTGGAATCCCTTAAAAAATAAACAAGTAAAGGGAAAAAATAATATAGTAAAAATGTCCATTCTACCCAAATGCTTGTACAGATTTAATGCAATCCCAATTAAAATCCCCAAGAGTTTCTTCACAGTCTTGGAAAAAAAATTCCTTAATTTCACTTGTAAAAGTGAAAACAAAAGACCCCGAATAGCCAAAGCAACCCTGAGTGAAAAGAACAATACGGGGGGATCTCTATACCAGATTTCAAACTATACTACAGGGCTAAAGTCATAAAAACAGCTTAGTCCTGGCACAAAAACAGACCTGTTGATCAATGGAACAAAACTGAAGACCCAAACCTGAGCACATACAATTTCAGCCATCTCATATTTGACAAGGGGGCCAAGAAGACACAATGGAGAAAAGACAGCATCTTCAGCAAGTGGTGTTGGCAAAACTGGATCACCACTTGTAGAAGAATGAAATTAAACCCCTACCTCTCGCCCTGTACAAAAGTCAACTCCAGATGGATTAAAGACCTCAACGTGAAACCCCAAACTCTGAAGGTGATAGAAGAAAAAGTTGGCAGCAGACTACAAGACATAGGCGTAGGAAAAGACTTCCTAAATCAGACAGCAGCTGCGCAAGAATTAAGGTCGACAATTGACAAATGGGACCTCATTAAACTCAAAAGCTTCTGTACATCAAAAGAAACAATCAAGGAAGTGAAGAGAAAACCCACAGAGTGGGAGGAAACCTTCACTGCAGATACATCTGACAAAGCATTGATTTCCAGAATATATAAACTACTCAAAAAACAAAGAAGAAAGAAAACAAATGAACTACTCAAAAGATGGAGCAAAGAGCTGAATAGAGACTTCACAAGTGAGGAATTAGACATGGCAGAGAAACATCTTAAAAAATGTTCAGCTTCACTAATAATTAGGGAAATGCAAATTAAAACCACTTTAAGATATCAACTCACTCTAATAAAACTGGCTAGGATCAAGAAAACAAATGATACCAAGTGCTGGAGAGGTTGTGGGGAAAGGGAAACACTCATCCATCGCTGGTGTGAATGTAATCTTTACAGCCACTATGGAAAGCAGTGTGGAGAACCCTTGGAAGACTCAAAATGAGCTTACCGCCTGACCCAGTCATACCACTCCTGGGTATATACCCACAAGACTCTTCTTACTGCAGAGATACATGCACAGCTATGTTTATTGCAGCTCTGTTCACAATAGCAAAAAGCTGGAACCAACCCAAATGCCCCTCAACCGATGAGTGGGTAGAGAAAATGTGGTACATCTACACAATGGAGTTCTATGCAGCAGTAAAAAAGACAACATCATGAACTTTGCAGGTAAATGGATGGAACTAGAAGATATTAAGTGAACTAACACAGTCCCCGAAAAACAAATGATGAATGGTATCCCTCATCTGTGGATGCTAGCACCAATAACCCACTTGTAAATATTTCTTGTTGGGAGTGATGCATATTGGAAAGAACAACGACGACACCAACAACAGAAGGGACTGCATCAAAGAATTGACTGAAATGGTGAATCTGGTGGGGTGTGGTTGGGTTGGGAGGGGGACACGGGTCTATATTCTATTTGTAACATAATCTTGTACAATATATGTATATATAAAAAACAATAAATTTTTAAAAAGTAATGAAAAATCTATCAAAAGACCTCCTTGGTATGCTCATCTCTCTCTCTCTCTCTCTCTCTCTCTCTCTCTCTCTCTCTCTCTCTCTCTCTCTCTCTCTCTCTCTCTTTCTCTCTCCCTTTCTGTACACTCTTCTGATCCAGAAGTAAACTGTTTCCTTACCAAGATACTTTAATTGGGATGGCGGTCTCTTTCTTTGTAACCCCAAATTTATTTCTAACAGACAGAAGGGAGGAGGCAGAAAAAGATCTAAAGACTCGAATGTAAGACATCTCAGATCACATTCCATTGCATTTTGAATCTGGACATCAAATATGTCACCCTTTGGCTACTGTGTTAGCTTTTATCCAGGAGTACAGTGCCAGGCCCTGTTGTAGCAGAAAAAAAATGGCATACCAATAGTGTCACCAGGCTGATTCTGGCTCATATCTATGAAGATGTGGGCAGAAAAGAGATGTTTTTCCTGACAGTAAATGGGCTTAAAGGAAGAAGCATCCCATAACCAATGGCTCTGTTCAATAAAGGCCTTGGCAAGAGGAGAGAAAGCTTTTCACTGTTCCTCTCAAGGGAGGTGAACACATTTGTGGGAAATTTCCATCTGGCTCTGAGGTTTCTGAGCACTCTGGTGGAAGGTCAGAGAGGGAAAGTTTCCAGAGAAGAGAAAAAAAAATCTCTGTGTTGAAGCAGCCAGTGATGGAGGTGAGGAACACAATGGAGAGCTGAGCCCTGCCAGCGTCACTCAGGGGGTATGAGTGACTCTGGCAGGGCTCAGAGGAAAATGGGAGTTGGGGACAAAGGAGAAGAGGACCCTCATTCGAGAATCTGCACACTGATTCACCATACAGGCCACCAAATGAAAGTTCAGCAAGAAAGAAGGACCAGAACCCAGTGACTTGCTGACAGTGCAGGTATTTTATTTGGGGAGAAAAAAACCTGTGGAATTTATAAGAAACTGAGTCTGTAGGGGCTGAAGGGATGGTTTTGGATATAAGAGTAAGTAGCTAAGCTGGAGACATGGTGGCACACACCTTTGACCCCAGCACTCAGGAGGCAGAGTCAGGTGGAACTCTGTGAGTTCAAGGCCAGCCTGGTCTACATAGTGAGTTCCAGGACAGCTGGGGCTACAGGGAGACTCTGTCTCAAAAAGACAAAAAAAAAAAAAAAGAGTAAGTGCTACTCTTGTAAAGAACCTGGATTCAGTTCCCATTATACATATGGTGGCTTACAACCATCTCCAAGAGGGGATCCAATGCCCTCTTCTGGCCTCTGTGTGTACCAGGAACACATGTAGTGCACACATATGCAAGCAGGCAAAACACACATATAAAATAAAAATAATAAATATAAAAACACAACAGGGGCTGAAGAAATGGTTCAGCAGTTAAGAGCACTGGCTGCTCTTGCAGAAGACCTGGGTACGGTTCCCAGCACTAACATGATGGCTAACAACCATCTGTACTCTAGTACCAGGGGATCTGACACCCTCTTCTGACCTCCACATGCATTGCACAAAACAGGGTCACTTACACAGGCAAAATATTATAAAACATATAAAATAGTAATAAAATATTCAAAAAACAACAATAAATGAATCAGAGTCTACCAAATTAATGTAGTTACTGGAATGAGTAGCTTCACAAAACAACACAGCCCAGGCTAACATCTAACTCCTGGCCTTTTGGGTGACTGAGGTGGTCTCATTCCCAGAATAGGTGAGGGTTTCTCAGAAGCTGTTCCGACCCACAATTTAGTCTGTTGCAATTAGATGCATTAGAAGAATATGCCAGTTTGCCTTTAATCCCAGCACTCAGGCGGCAGAGGCAGGTGGATCTCTATGAGTTCCATGCCAGCCAGAGCTACATAGTGAGACCCTGTCTCAAAAAAAAAAAAAAAACCAAAGACAAACAAAAAAAGAATTCATGTAAGAGCAACAGTGTGCCTGTCCATTCCTGGGCTCCCTGGTGTTTTGTTAGAGCCCTGCCTGTCTTCCTCGGTGTTTCTAACCTGTTCATTTGAACCCAGACATTCAATTTAAATTACATATTCGTTTTCACAAACCACCACAAGACAAACAGACAGCAAAGGACTATCCCGTAGATCCCAGGCCAAATGCAAAATAGGAATATCTGCAGAGGTCAAGACTGTCCACAGATCACAGACACAAGGCTAACTTCTGCAGCCCCATATGGGGTGCTTTTTTCTAAAAGGGGGATGGGCTCGCTGTGCAGCAAGAGCAGAGCAGCCTCTCGGCTTGGAGCCCTCCCAGGTGGCAGCTGTCAGGGCCTCTTCGGGGCATCTCACCCTCCCCTCTGGCCCAGGAGAAACACCGGTAGGTAAGTGGAGGCCTGGGTTCTCATTGCTGCAGGGTTCAGCTAAGGGCTTTTAGGTAGTGACTAGACCGTGCAGGCTATACAAACCTATGGGCTAATTTGCCCTGGTTGTTTTCATAATCTGATGGGATTAGATTTAAAGT
>VZQC01010462.1:1034084-1049599 GCA_009823505.1 Rhizomys pruinosus | reverse complement strand
CCTAGAAACTAGCGGGTTTGAGCAAGAGGATGCCTGCCCCACAGGAAGCCCTCCCTAGTTGCAGCTGCGCGAGGCCCGCCAAGCCACCCGTCCTCAGTCTAGGGTTGGCAGTTCTCAGCGTCATTCACATTAGGACTATTCCAGTAACTGCGCGCTGGGCCAAGGCTCAGGCGCTTCCAATCAGGAGCCTGCTCCCAGACTCCGCCAAATCTCCAGAACTTCCGTTATGTCTCCGGCGCAGCCATCTTGCTTCCGGTTCTCAAAAAAAAAAAAAAAAAAACCAAAGACAAACAAAAAAAGAATTCATGTAAGAGCAACAGTGTGCCTGTCCATTCCTGGGCTCCCTGGTGTTGGTTAGAGCCCTGCCTGTCTTCCTCGGTGTTTCTAACCTGTTCATTTGAACCCAGACATTCAATTTAAATTACATATTCGTTTTCACAAACCACCACAAGACAGACAGCAAAGGACTATCCCGTAGATCCCAGGCCAAATGCAAAATAGGAATATCTGCAGAGGTCAAGACTGTCCACAGATCACAGACACAAGGCTAACTTCTGCAGCCCCATATGGGGTGCTTTTTTCTAAAAGGGGGATGGGCTCGCTGTGCAGCAAGAGCAGAGCAGCCTCTCGGCTTGGAGCCCTCCCAGGTGGCAGCTGTCAGGGCCTCTTCGGGGCATCTCACCCTCCCCTCTGGCCCAGGAGAAACACCGGTAGGTAAGTGGAGGCCTGGGTTCTCATTGCTGCAGGGTTCAGCTAAGGGCTTTTAGGTAGTGACTAGACCGTGCAGGCTATACAAACCTATGGGCTAATTTGCCCTGGTTGTTTTCATAATCTGATGGGATTAGATTTAAAGTCCTAGAAACTAGCGGGTTTGAGCAAGAGGATGCCTGCCCCACAGGAAGCCCTCCCTAGTTGCAGCTGCGCGAGGCCCGCCAAGCCACCCGTCCTCAGTCTAGGGTTGGCAGTTCTCAGCGTCATTCACATTAGGACTATTCCAGTAACTGCGCGCTGGGCCAAGGCTCAGGCGCTTCCAATCAGGAGCCTGCTCCCAGACTCCGCCAAATCTCCAGAACTTCCGTTATGTCTCCGGCGCAGCCATCTTGCTTCCGGTTCTCGTCCAGGTCCAGCCAAGGCCTCAAAACCGTCGGGATCCACAGGGCTGAGGATGCCGGGAGCGATGGTGAGTGCAGCCGTGGGACTAGCTGCGCAGCCGCCTGGACCGACCAGGGCGTGTGCAGGAGAGGGAGGGTGGGGATGTCTGTGCGGGAGCGGGAAGCCTGTGCGGGGAGAAGCGAGCCTCTGCAGGGGATCTGGGGTGCGGGACTGGGGCGGGCTGAGCTCTCAGGCCTGTCAGTCTTCTGCAGGAAGCTGAGCTCAGCCTACCCAGGCCCAGGGCTCCTGGGTCCATGGCTCCTGGGTCCGCTCAGATCCGGAATTCCCTCCGGGATCCCGCTCCAGAGCACCGCCCTCCCTCCACCTGGCTGTCAAGTGTGTGTCCCCAGCTGCAATGCAAAGGCACCCTGCTGATGGCCGCATAGGTTGGATTGTGAGCATCTCACAGGAGAGGAAGGCACAGAGAAATCCTGCACCCTGCTCTGCAAGGCCTTGGAGGGGGTGGGGCACTGGGACAGGAGCAGAAGCTCTGGCTGGAAGCCAGGGTCGGGGTCCTGGGACCTGGGTCAAGTTGACAGCCCCACCTCGGTGACCACAGACCCAGCCATCAGTGCCTCTTTACTGCATTACCTTGGTGCCTGCCCCCGGAAACTGCAGTGTGGCAATGGGAACCCTGACACAGCAATGTTAACGCAGTGTTAATGCAGGTGGGCAGCTGCTTCACACTGTGATTCCAACTCAGAGCTGTGGTTCCTGGAATCTAAGATAGCTTTTCTTTTCGAGTTCTGAAGAACCTTCATACTGTTTTCAAAATTTGGTGTGCTAGCGGGTTAGTCATAAGACAGTTGCCATCCCACCAAGTTCCAGTGGAACTGGGCTTTGATCACTGTCCAGAGCAAGTGAAATTGTGGAGGAAACTACACGAACAGGTGGATGCAGGAAAACAGGCCACTGTGAAACAGTACAGTGAAAGTCTGGCAGTAAATGTGAGTTCACTGTTGCCTCTGTAGTCTGGCCAAATGCTTTATTAGATTGGATGAGGCATGCTTTCTATGAAGTTTAAATGCATAAAACCAAGTGCTAGTGGAATACTAATAAGGAGTCCTGTGTAGTACATCTGTAGTGACAGGGTACTAGGCAATACTACTTTTCTGTAAATTTATTTTTATGATTCCATCAGTTCATTGAACATCCATCCTTAAAACATCGCATTATGCCAGGCAAGGTGGCATGAGGTTTTAATCCTGGCATACCTGCAATGGAGACAGGTGGATCTCTGTGCATTGGAGGCCAGCCTGGGCTACATGTAACAGGCCAGCTAGGGCTACATGGTGAGTTTCTGTCTCAAAACATTGCATGATTTCTTCATAATGCCATATTTACTATGGAAGCAGCAAGTATTTTTGTTAACCTGTGTATATGTGCGTGTTCAGTTCTTACTAGCTAATAAGCTATTGGTGCTCCTTCAGCAGGATCTATTGTGCCAGCTCTCAAGTGTCAGACAATTTCTGGACAGGGAGGCACTTTTGACATCTTTGAGCTTTTTTCTCAGCAACTGTGTAGAGGTCTTTGCACACTGCAATCCACGACCAGGCCACATCAGGTCCGTGTTGACTTCTGTTCCCTTCTCTTCCAGCTGTAACTGGATGTTGCTCTCCATGTCTGGAAGAACTAGAGCAATGAACACATCTGTGGTAAGTGGGCGGTTTGCCATCTTTACATTGTAATTTAGGAGCTTTGATGATTGGAATGGAAGAGTGAACTCAATCTAAGACACATACATACACCCAGATGATAATGTGTGTATATGTATCTACTTTAAAAGACCTTTTTAGAGTGACTTAAATCACATGCAGATTGATCTCTGGTTTTCTGACTCAGTGGCACAAAAGACTGTTTATTGTAGGAATTGGATTGACTCAGGAAGAAGGCATGACAAATTCTGGTGCCCTATGAAGTCTAAAGAAGCTTCATGGGCACACGCATGATGTGGACAGTGCATCACTGCCAACCTAGAGGCAGTGGGGAAGGTTCACTGGTTCTAAAACACAGATCAATTAAAAGGATTATCTGGACAGGGTAAAGCTGTGTCGTTCTAGATGGGTTTTGGACTTCACCCACTGTCAGGTGAGATCAGGACTGCGTGAAGACTGGCCCTTCACACCCCCCCCTCCATTCCTTTCTGCTGCATGTGTGTGTGGATTATAACAGCATCCACAACTAGGTTTCCTGGCAATGGTGGATTTCTTCCCACTTACTCTTAGTTTACATTCTCCTCATTTCATCAGAACTTAAATTATAATAAGATGCAAACTGCATTCTCTCCCATCTGCCTTACTCAAATCTTCTGCTGTGTGCAAAATCATTGCCCATCACTGTCTTTTGAAAATCCCTCTTTTCAGTTTCTGTCCTGACTCTACTGATGCTTTCTTCTTTTTCCCTGGGTTGTTTTTTCCTCCTTGTCATAGATCTTGTGTTCTTCTCTATTCGTTCTACTGTGGAGGACTTCTGTGATTCAGCCCTCCCATTTGAGTTTCTAAGGATTTAGCTGTAGCTTGATCTTTTCCTCAGCTTTTGTTTCATAAGCTTGATTCCTGTATAGCTCCCCAAATGCATGTCAGTTGCAATATCCCCACTGAAAGAAACAGCCTCTACTATTCCCTTATTTGTGGTGTTACTGCCAGTCTACCAGCTGGCCTTGACCCTGCACACTAGGAGGAGGATGTGGTTCTGGATTCTTCTGTTCCATTCTGTCTCCCTCCTTTTGTCCCTGAGGTCCACTCTTATGTGTTACAATTCCTGGTACCTGTGTTTGTTGTTACTTTTTTATTTCAGTAAGTACATGTACTTCCTACATATGGAAGTATACTTGCTTTAGGACAAATATAAAGACTTCCTTTTTTTCCCTAGAAATGTCCCCCTTTGTCAAACTTAAACTGGCTGTTTGCTCAGAGGTGAGATCTGCTCAAAGAGCTGCAGTGTGTATGACAAGCAAGTGCATTGAGGTTCTTAAGAAAAAGTAGAGATTGGGCTGGAGAGATAGCCTAGCAGTTAAAAGCTTGGACTGTTCTTGAGAGTGCCGACTGCTCTTGCAGAGGACCCGGGTTCAATCCCCAGCACCCACATGGTGCTGAGAACTGTAACTCCAGTTCCAGGGGCATCCGACGCCCTCTTCTGACCTCCTTGGCAGTGCATGACACAGGTGCACAAACCTACTTGCAGACAGTACATTCATACACATACAAAAATAAATTAAAAATAAAAAAAAGAAAAAGTAGAGAAACAATGAGTGTGTTACCAGGACACTGTTTTGTAGATTTTTTAAAGGTTTTATATACTTTTATTTTCTGTGTTATGAGTGTTTTGCCTTCATGTATGTAAGTGCACCATGTTTATGCCTGGTATCTCTGGAGGCCAAAAGAAGGTGTTGGATCACCTGGGACTGGATTTATAGCCAGTTGTTAGCTGCCATGTGGGTTCTGGAAACTGAACCCAGGTCCTCTAGAAGAGCTCAGTGCTCAAAGCTGCTAAGCATCTCCAGCTCCAGACACAGATTTTAATACTGCATCTCTCCTGTTCACCATATACTTTTATATCAGTGCTTCTGTGGCCACCCAATGCAGCAGAACCACAAATAGCCTAGGTATTTTGGGTATAGCTGTGTGGGTCACCTCTCTCAGTAGAAATTTGAGGCCTGCAGGGACTTTGGCTGAAGGTTGACAGAGTACAGGCTGGGTGCTAGAAGCAGGTTGGTGGCTCCCAGCATAACCACAAGCAGTGATAAAAATGAGGACTATAATTATGATGGGTGCTGCCTTCTATTTTATTTTTATGTTTTGGACCACTGTTTAAGAATGTTTTCATGCTTGGCATGGTAAGGCACGCCTTTTTAATCCCACCACTCGGGAGGCAGAGGTCACAGAAGCAGATCTCTGTGACCTCAAGGCCAGCCTGGTCTACATAGTTCCAGGACAGCTGGGGCTTCAGGGAGACCCTGCCTCGAAAAGACCAAAAATAAATAAATAAATTAATTAATTAATTAATTAATTAATAAAATGTTTTAATGTCTATCTGCATACATCAAGGAGATTTCCTTGTATTTTCCTTGTATTCTTTCCTGTGCATGTTTCTGTTCTGTAGCATAACATTGTTTCCATTTACATAAAATGTGACTGCTCCTGCTCCCCAGATCTAGCACTGTAAGGCAGATTGCAGCCTGCCCTCTACATAGGCACACAGGCTAGAATGCATGTGGGAACATTGTACTGAGCTGGAGGGAGGGCCAGGAGAGGCACCCTCCTCACTGCGGTCTTAGGGTAGGTGTGGGGAATGGCCTAAGCCCTGAGGACTAGACACCTTCCCAGGCAAGACTCCGACTCTGTCACCTGGTAGTGCCCAGCTCACTACTTCCCAAGTACATGAAGCCTCTCCCTCAGGAACTTCTTTTTCTGTCTCCTGGTTTTGTCTTTGTAGGATAAGCAGCTCCTTTCCCGCTTATCATCCACAGCCTTCAGGGGCCTTTTGTGTTTGTCTGAACCAGTTACTAGACACTTGTGTCCGTGACTACCACCTTATTTTGCCTGTATTCCAAAAGAAATTAGGAAACATTGTTACAGGGAAATGTATTTTTAGACTGACAAAACCAAGGGGAGAAAAAACAAAATTCCCCTTGTTTCCTCCTGCAGAGCCCCCCTTCGTTGAATTGACACAAGCTCCGTTCTCTCTGGTTGTCCCTCCACCCCCTTTAGTTCTCTCCTTCTCTCTCAGAAAACTGCTTTCGTGTCTATGAATCTGTGGGTGTATCACATAAATCTAAATGTAAGTTCCACATATGGCACAAAATGTGCTATTCGTCTTTCTGAATCTGGATTGTTTGCTTAACAGTGTTCTCCAGCTCCATCCACTTTCCTGGAAATTTCAGATTTTCCTTCTTCTTATGGCTGAATAATAGTTCATTGTGTCTGTGGCATTTTCTCCCACCACCCATCTGTTGATGGATGTCTGGTCTCATTCCGTACTGGATTATAGTGAACAGGGTCTCAGAGTAAACATGATTGAGAAGGTGTGTCTGCAAACAGTTGGTTAGATTCTGTTGAGGGTGGTAGGGCACTACCATGCGCTAGCTTTATGTTTACTGTTCTGAGAGGCTGCGGTACTGATTTCTATAGGGTTTGCATTCCCACCACTGTGGAAGGGTCTCTTTTCTCCCACATCCTTAGTAACATTTGTTGCTTGGTTTTAAGAATAGCCATTCTGCCAGGGGTGGTGGCTCATGCCTTTAATCCCAGCATGCCTTTAAATCCTAGCACTTGGGAGGCAGAGGCAGGGGGATCTTTGTGAGTTCAAGGCTAGCTTGGTCTACACAGTGAGTTCCAGGACAGCTGGGACTACAGGGAGACCCTATTTCAAAAAGACAAAAAAAAAAAGAAGAATAGCCATCTGACAGGCATGAAATGGAATCTTGGTTGGTTTAGTTCTCTTAGTTTTCATATTTCCTTTCTGGTTAATATTATTGAGCATTGTTTCATTTATATTTGACATGTATGCTTCCTCTTTTGAGAAGTTTCTGCTCTTTATTTTCCTTTTATTAATTTGATTATTGAGGGCTGGTGAGATGTCTCAATGGTTAAGAGCACTGACTGTTCTTGCAGAGGACTCAGGTTCGATTCCCAGCACCCACATGGTGGCTAAGAAACATCCTTAACTCCAATTCCAGAAGAATCCAATGTGTTCTTCTGATCTCTACAGCATTGCACAAATCAGGTGCACTCACATACATTCAGGCAATACACTCATATACATAAAATAATAAAGTATAAAAATAAGTATTAATTTAATTATTGATGGGTTTGGTATTTAATTTTTCAAGTTTCTTTATTTTTTATCTTTTATCGAAGTTTTGTGCATTTCATACATCACTTCTCAGTTCAGTCCAGACTCATTTCCCCCCTCCATGCCCCCCCCAAGTTCATGCAGTCTGCCATACATGTCCTATTTCCCCTTCTGAGTCTTTTCAAACTTTTTCAAAGCAGATTATTTGGTGGGGGCGGGGAAGAACTCTACTGCTTCAGCCAGTTCCCTATGCCAGTTCTTTCGTTGTTTCCTCCAGTCCATATTGTTTCACTGTATGCATTTATGTATGTCACACATGTACTAAAATCATGTCATCTGAAAATAAACTGTATGTTACTTCCAAATCATATTTTGGGAGCCACATTTTTCCCTTTTAATTTTATAGTGTTCTAAAATATGCAAACCTTGCATATTTTAGAACACTATAAAATTTAGAACACTTTATAATTTTGGTACAAGGGTGCAATACCATGCACCCTTGTACCAAAATTATAAAGTCTGAAAATAGGTAGTAGGTTAATTCTAGAGTCCGTTAAGGGATTCATATTCTAAGAGCACAGTTGCTTTTAGATAAAGAGAAATATAACATTAATGTTACTCAGTTTGCCTTGATGCTGCATCCACAGATGAGGGACAGCATTCGTTTGTTTTTCTGGGACTGTGTTACCTCACTTAGCATAACGTCTTCTCGTTCCGTCCGTTTACCTGCAAAGTTGATGTCATCTTTCTTTTTTTTTTTTTGGTCTTTTTGAGACAGGGTCTCCCTATAGTCCCAGCTGTCCTGGAACTCACTCTGTAGACCAGGCTGGCCTTGAACTCACAAAGATCCACCTGCCTCTGCCTCCCAAGTGCTAGGATTAAAGGCATGTGCCACCACGCCCAGCGATGTCGTCTTTCTTTACCGCTGCATAGAACTCCATTGTGTAAATGGTCTTTTTGAGACAGGGTCTCCCTTTAGTCCAAGCTGGCCTGGAGCTCACTGTGTAGACCAAGCCGGCCTTGAATTCACAGAGCTCCTTCTGCCTCTGCCTCTGCCTCTTGAGTGCTGGGATTGAAAATAGTAATCCCCTGTCTGATGTGTAGCTTGTGGAGATTTGTCCTATTCCATAAGATGCCTCTTCACTGTTCCCTTTGCTATGCCACAGTTTTTAAAATGTCTATTTTACCTGTATGAGTATATTGCCTACATGTGTGTAAGTGCAGCCATGTTGTGCGGCTCTCATGGAGGTCAGAAGAGGGTGTCGGATCCCCTGGAACTAGAATTACAGATTGTTGTTAGCCATCCTATGGGTGCTGGGAATTGATCCTGGGTCCTTTGCAAAATCAGCCAGTGCTCTTAACCACTGAGCCATCTCTCCAGCCCTGCTGTGCCACATTTTTACTTCATGGAATCATCTTTGTCAGTTCTGAAAATAATTTCCTGGGCCATTGACATCCTTTTCTGGAAGTTCTTGCCTATACCTGTGTCTTGACAAACCAATATCCAATATTATACTGTGGGAAAGCTGAAAGCATTTCCTTTAAAATCAACAAAAAGATAAGGATTTCCAAATTCCCCACTCTTATTCCATACAGTTCTTTAAGTCTTAACCAATGAGATAAAGGAAAAGGAAGACATGAGTGATACAACAGCTGGGTGTGGTGGCACAGGCCGTTAATCACAGCACTCAGGAGGAGGGGCAGGTGGATCTCTGTGGGATAAGGCCAGCCTGGTCTACAGAGTGAGTTCCACACCATCTGGGGCTACAGGGAGACCCTGTCTCAAAACAATAACAAAAGTGATACAAATAGGAAAAGCAATTCTTCGCTTTTTTTCTTTTTAAAAAATTTTTTAATTTATTTTTATTTTATATGTGTGTTTTCCCTCCATGTATAAGTGTACCCATGTGTTCAGTGCTTGTGAGGCCAGAAGAGGGTGTCAGATCCCCTGGAACTAGAGTTACAGATGGTTGTTTTGCACCATGTGAGTGCTGGGAACTGAACCCAGGTTCTCTGCAAGTGCATCCAATGCTCTTAGTCTCTGGCCCATCTCTCCAGCCCCCATTTCTTCCTTACATGATTGGTACTGTGCCTAAAGAACCTTAAAGACTTCACCCAAAATTCCCAAGTCTGGTAGCACTTTCTTTAGACTGGCAGGATAAGGTCAGCATTGCAACTCAGTAGCTTTTCTATATAGCAGTAGAAAACATACTGAGAAAGAAGTCAGGTTAACAGTTGCATTCACAATAGCCTCAAGAAAATATGAGTTACAGGAATACACCCCACCCAGTTAACTAGGTGAAACCTTTAACAGTAAAGTAGGAGAGTGGAAAGACCGTGAGAGTTCTGCAATCCCACTTATCCTCAAACTTCTAGTCGCTCCCTAATTGTTTGTAATTCTCCTTCATCCTACCTGCCCCTCTCCCCACTAGCTGGGTCCAGACTTTACCAAATACCAGTTTAGAAAACCAGTGGCAGAATTCTGTTCTCCTCCTGTTTCTGCGAGGTAAAGGTGTGACTTGATCAGAAATGCTGTGGTACAGTCAGTGCCCTGTCCTCAGGAACAGCTCTGGGCAGCACTTAGCCACTTAGTTCTGTTTCAGTCGTTCAGTATTTATACTGTTCACTTAGTGTTGGCTCACCGTCCTGGTGCTGCTTCTGTTTCTGTGGCTCATGCGCGCCTTGTTCTGTGATGATGCTGATTTGTTTCCTGTGTGGATGAGTCATTTTGAGTCCATCAAGGGTCATCTGTGGTCGTGTTACATTTCCCAGCAGAATCTCTGAGATCATTCCTTCTGTGCTGCTATAAATCCTTGTTGCAGAGGGAGAAAATGATGATGTGAGATCATTTCCTATAGTGACTCATGGGAAGGCTGATGCTTTTATGATGGAGGATTTTTTATATAACTGTTTTTTAGTTTATCCTTTGAAATTTCTTTCATGTCGCCCATCCCACATTCACCACCTTTGTTCTGGTTAGTTGTTGGCTGTTTGGATGGTGGGTGGTTGGTTGGTTGGTTGGTTGCTGGTTGTTGGTTGTTGGTTGATTGGATTTGAGGCCCATTGGTTTTAACAAGATCACCTGTGTGACCATGGGTTTAGAACTGTCTGTTGCATCCTGGTAGCTCCCCCTTGGGTACACAAATAAACACCAGGCTGACCCAATATTTGACCCATCAGTAGCCAGTAGTTCAGCAGGGAGAAGGTAGTGCCTTGTAAGCTACTTCCTGATCCATGATTGACAGTGTGGTGTGGGGACCTTACAGGCCTCCACAGCTGCTATGAAGTCCTGACTGCAAAGGCGGTGCCATGCCCAGAGTCCTTCTCCCCATGTTCATGTTCTTAAATTCTGTTCTTCCTGTCTTCCACCATGTTCCTGGGACTCTGGGGGGTGGGGGTGGGGGTTGACAGTTCACTGGAGACAGGTGGGAAGCACCTGTATCACTTACCACTTACCTGTGTAGGAGAGCTGTTGGTCCCTGCATGGCAAGGGAGAAAAGCAAGTGGAAAAGGTGTTTGCCTGTGATTTATACTACAGCAGACGAACCAAGCCTCTCTCTTCTTCCTGGCATCTTGAGCAGCCTGAGACACCCCTCAGAGACAGCTCTGAACTCACCTCCATTCATTGCAGCGGCTTCTCCCATTATGGCTGGGTTTGATCCAAACCCAAATACTTGAAAGGCAGTTTTGCACCTTGCCAATTTACCAAAGAACACCCCTAGGGCCTAAGACTTCCTCGCCATGGGATTTTTGGCTGGGTTTACAGTACCAGGTATAAATTCCCTCTTGTGGACCAGGCCTGAAACCCAGTTACAGAATACTTTGTTACCCTCATGAGACTCGTGGCACTGGCACCAGGGGGCGCATCCTGGCTGGGCAGATTTTTTTGTAGATTGTAGGGTAGGATGCAGAATTTACCAACAGTGAGAATTTTATGTTTTAATATTTAGTTCCTTTTCATATGCTTCACTTTTATCCCCTCATGCACTTGGTTGCTTTTTCTTAAGTGTATAGCTGAGTCCCTTTTTTAATTTCATTTAAAATTTATTTTTTGTTAGTTTCATGTGCACTTATGTTTCATGGCATGCGTGTGGAGGTCAGAGGACAGCTTGCAGCAACCAGTTCTATCTGTTTACCATGTGCCTTCCCCAGGTTAAACTCGGCCTAAGGTTTAGCAGAAAGCACCTGGGACATCTCATCAGCCTGCTGAGAACCTTTTTAAAAGACACATTCTCATGTATCCCAGGGTTGTTGGCCTTGAACCTGCTGTGTAGCAGAGGATGGCCCTGAATTTCTGATCTTCCTGCCTCAGTTTCTGGGCTTGCCTGCTTGTAACAGCACACCCAGTTGTATTTGGTGCTGAGCATCCATGTCATATTGGTAGGCACTCTGCCAACTGATCCACATCCCCAGCACTCAGTTCCTTTTCTTACTCCATAAATGTTGTCATATATGTATGAGGGGTTTAATATGTGTTTGTTTGGTTTGGAGTTTGGTTTGGTTTTGCTGGTGAAGGGTCTCCATGAAGCAGGCTGCATCAAACTCCTGTCCTCCCACTTCCCCTCCCAAGTGTTGGGATACAGGTGTGCGCTACCACAGCCCCCTTTAATACTTACATCTCATAGTCTGCCGTGTGTTGGATTTTTCTCATTAGAATAGTTCCTAGCAGAGTCTCTTGTCCACATTATGTATAAATCAAATATAAGATGCATGTGTCAGTGATAGAGACGTTTCTCCCGCCTGTTTCCAATTCAACTGTCAGCAGATATTTGGGCCAAGGGATAAAATTCCCTGTAATGGGGCTTGAGAGATGGCTCAGCAGTTAAGAGCACTGATTCCTGTTGCAGAGGACAGGGGTTCAAATTCTAGCACTCACATGACAGGAATCCGACACCCTCTTCTGACCTCCATAAGCATTCCACAATACAGTGTACTTATGTGCAGGCAAAATAAAATATTATTTTTAAAATGCCCTGTATTCTGTTTGTTGAACATATTTCTTTTTGTTTGTTTATTTACTTTGTTCTGTGGGGTTTTTTTTTTTACATTTTTTAATATGGGTATATGCAGAAAGTGAATCCTTTAGTCATCAGTACCCAAGAACATACAACTAAGCTCTAGTAAGAGACTCATTTTAGCCAGGTATGGTAGTGAAGACCTGTTATGCCAACACTCAGGAGGCTGAGGAAAGAAGAACACAGCAAGTTTGAAGCCACCCTGGGAGTTCAAAGCTAGCCTGGGTTACAATATAGAGGGTGCAGGAGCATGTAATAGATTCTAATTCCACTTGAAGGAGGAAGGAAGATGAGTTTCAAAGTGACAAGTTGGGCATGGCAGCACATACTGTAATCCCAGTACTTAGGAAGCTGAGGCAGGAGGATAGTGAGTTTAAGACCAGTTAGGTTCACAGGACGTTCAGGACCAGCCCGAGATAGTAAGACCTGGTCTAAAAAAAAAAAAAAAGTGATTTTTATCATATTTATTAGGAACAGGAAGAAATTACTGAGTCTTGTTTTCTGTGATAATTTCTGATTCATCACATAACCCCAGCTGAGAGAAGTGTGTTTCTTTGCTAATTAGTTTTTCCCAAAGCAGAGAGAACTTCCTAAAGTTCTCCATGGACTCAGAATCTTAATTCTGTAGGGCATCGTCCTAGTTACTTTCTATTGTTGTTATAAAACACTCTAACCAAAAATGTGGGGAGGAGAGGTTTTATTGCGTCTTATCCTTCCATGTAACAGTCCATCTGTGAGGGGCATCACCAGGAACTCAGAGCAGAAACGAGGCAGGAACTGGAGGGGCCCACAGAGGATGCTGCTTACTGGCTTGCTCCTCTGGCCCATGCTCAGCCTGCTTTCTTTTTCTTTCTTTTTTTTAATTTATTATTTTATTTTTAATTGAATTTTTGTATATTTCATACATGCCATCTCAGTCCATCTTAATCACCTTTGTACCCCCTTCTCCATGCCCCCTGCCACAGCTCCCCCCACTGGAATTCATACTTGCTTGTATTTGTGTTAAGGCCTATTGTGCCAAATTAGTGTCTTCTGCCATTCCTCAGTACAAGTTCATCCACTGAGCTCTAGTCAGTCTGTCCAGAGTCCCTCACTTTAAGAAGACCAGCTATTCCTCACCCAATGGTAATCTGGTACCAAAATTTCCTCAACTAAGATTGGGTTTTGCTGCTCATTTTCCTAGTTCCATGCTGGGTTTTTGTCTGGTTGGGCTTGCATGGGTCTTGTGCATGCTGACGTCATTGCTGTAGGTTCATATGAGCAGGGTCCCAGGAGCTTGAAGGATTCTGTTTCCATATGGTCATGCACCTCCTCCTTGGCTCTTATAATCTTTTACCCTCCTCTTCTAAAATGGTCCCTGAGCCCTGGTGAGTGAAGCTTAATACAGGAGACCTGCCCAAGAACCCACACTCTGTAGACTCCTAATCTCCATGGCTTGGCCATTTATGACCTTTTGAGTTCTTGGCCCTCTGTTGCATGAGGGAACTTCATTAGTGAGAGTTGAGAATTCATTAGTGTCCTCTTGGCGCCTTGTTCTCTGTTGTGTGAGCCTTAGGTGTAGAAGTTGCATTGCAGATGTGCTACTGAATTCACAAACATTGTCTGTGTGTGACCAGTTGTGGTATTCTGTAATAGACTTCTTCTGAAGCAAAAGAAGCTTCTTTGGTGAGTAGTATCTGGTATACTTGTCTGTAAATATAAGGATGCATATTTTGCACCTAGTAAGAAGTTACATTAGTCTAGGGATGAGACAACCTTGGAATTTCTCCAACATCTATGACCTCTCCATCCATGTGTATTTTGGCTATGTTTATGTACCACACATGGGTTTCCTCCCATTGAGTGGGCTTTAATTGTTGAGCATATTTTCTAACACAAGGATGCTAGTTATAAATATATGTCCTTAAAATATGTATGAATGACCGTAAAACTTTTTCTGGGCATATATGTATATGGTGAAATATATTCATAAATTATTTGATATTGAATTCATATACATTTAAATGTTGGGGGCTGGAGAGCTAGTTCAGCAGCTAATAGCACTGGCTCCTCTTGCAGAGGACTTAGGTTCAAAGGTGTTCATATATGAACCTTTGAACGTTACTTAAACTTGTTTTCTGCCTTTGTCACTCATAATTAACAAGTTAGTATGTAGGCAAGGTATTTTGTAGATTTTTTTCCTTTTATTATGAAGAATGTTGTGTGACATGGTTCCTGGGAGATGCAAACAAGTGCTTGGTCACCTCAGATAGGAAACTGATAACAGACTAGTTAAGGATACCTCCAGTGTCCAACGGTGAGCCACTGAGTTGATCGGGGTTCCTTTATGGGCATGTAGGTGAGGGGTTGCTAACAGGAGCAGAAATGACTCACAGGGGTGCCTAACCCCAAGCACCCCAGCATGGGCGGTGGTTCATAGAAGCTGGAACCCTGGTGCTCACTGCACAACCTTCAGCCAGCTTGACAGGTTGGATACTCTGTTTTCCAGGTGGCTTAGCCAGTCTGTGCCTCTTCAACAGCTTGGTTGTTCTGTCTCCTTAGCAGCCTTTGATTTCATAACCTTTGTGAGGGAGGGTCTTTTATACCTAGTCAGTTTGACTTCCTGAGACTACTTAGGTGTTTGCTTCCTGAGTCTCTTTTTCTTTGAGACAGAGTCTCACTCCTGCTTGACTTGGAATTGGAAATATAGATCAGGCTGGCCTTGAACCCCCAAAGCTCTGCCTGCCTCTGCTTCCCAAGTGCTGGGATTAAAGGCTTGTACCACCTTCCCCAGCTAACCCTGTCTTCCTGAGTCTTAAGTAGCTTCTCTAGAATTTCCTCAGTAAGAAGCCCTAAAGTGCTTGGAGCTTTAGAGGAAATTGCTATTCAGCAAATGCCTATAAGATACATCTGTAAAGCATGGATATGCAGACGATTGTCTTCCCATCTTCCTGTCTTCTAACCCTTCTAAGCTGAAGGCTTGGGCTGAGCAGTAATGTCTCATTCCAGGAGTTGGTGTCATTTGAGGATGTGTCTGTGGACTTCACCTGGGAGGAGTGGCAGGACCTGGATGACACTCAGAGGAAGCTGTACAGGGACGTGATGCTGGAGACCTACAGCAGCCTGGCGTCCTTGGGTGAGTGAAAATTTCCAGTGACTTATTGGAAGCAGATTCTTTGTTGGTAAATAAGAGGAACCACTTCCAAGAGTTGTTTTCCTGTGCTGGTGACTGAACTGAGTCTTCATACATACCAGGCAAGTGCCCTACCTCCGAGCTATATCTGCAGTTCTTTTGTGTTTTTATTAACTCACATATGGCAATTATATATGTATTTATGAAGATATTTTTTTCACTATTTGTATAATGATCATTTAGATATATCATTGTTTTGTATTGAGAACATTTAAAAGCCTTTCCACTATTTTGAAATGATAACTACCAGCTGTCATCTTGCTTCTTTACAATAGAATAGTGGAAGTACTGCCTCCTGTCCTGCCACAGCCTTGCATAAATTCACTGTATTTTTCTTTTTCTTTTTTTTTTCCTTTTTTTTTTTTTTTTTTTTTTTTTTTTTT
>VZQC01010462.1:886934-1024433 GCA_009823505.1 Rhizomys pruinosus | reverse complement strand
CTGCCCCTTTCCCGTGTTGTCTCTTCTTCATGTTCCTGGCATATGAGCTTCTCCTTGCCTGTATTCCAATGTAAGTCCTAAATGCCTCTTCACTGTGTTGAAGGCTTGCTTTGCTTGCCTCCTTCAGATGCCTTCGTAATCCCAGTTGGCAGGGGGTGGGGGCGGGTGCTCTCGGGAGATCTCAGGTCTCAAGACTCACACGACACTACTTTTTATACCAGCTGGGAGGATAACTCCACCCCCATAGGCACAAAAGCCAATTAAACCAAAGACAACTGGATTAACGGATTAACTATATTAAATCAATCAGTAATCAGCCTTGCTGAAGCACCCAGCTGCTGCCTACCTACCTGCACTTGCCTCAGCTGGTCTCAGGAGATCTCTCACATCTACTTTTATATCTCACATTGTTTTCTTTATATGATCAGGTCCTCCAGCATTTTATGTATGTATAAATATGCTTATATATTTGTGTAGCATATATATAAAATGTCCGCATACTATATATAACTACATAATATTCATATATAATTTGGTTTGTGTTTTTGATGTGCTTCGTTTATGATTGCAGTCCTGTTTCCTTTCCCACTTTGATTTTAAATCTACATTACCTGATGCAAGTATAGTTAATACTGTTTAGTTCAGAAATCTGTGTGAATGACACACCTTTTTCATCCCCTTACTTTCCATATTTTGTATGCTCACTGGTGCAGTGTTGCAACTCAGACAGTGCATCAGTGAGTTCCTGTATTTGTTAGCCCTTCATTTCCATTGGAGAATGCAGTCCATCCACAGTCATGGCTAATCTTGTCACCTGCTACTCAGTGTTCTCTAGTTGCTTTGTACTTTATATTCTCTGTTCTTTTCTTTTTCCTGTAAATCTTTGCTGTTTGATGATTTCCTTTATTGATAGGAGTTCATTGTCTTCAGTTTCTTTTTTCTACCGCTGCCCTGCATGAGTTATCTGGTCATGTGTTTTCATGATAGTGTCCTGCGAAGTTTTAGTGTAGGAATATCTTGGTCATTTCTTATCAGATCAGCCTGAAGGTAACCAATGTTTTCACTTACTACATTGGAAAACTGTCATCTCTCTCTCTCTCTTTTTTTTTTTTTTATTTTATTTTTTTTTTGAGGTAAGGGTTTATTCAGCTCACATCTCCTGGGTCACAGTTCATCACTTAGGGAGCCCAAGGTGGGAACTCAGGGCAGGACCTGGAGGCAGGAGCTGAAGCACAGGCCATGGAGGAATGCTGTTCACTGGCTTGCTCCTCTGGCTCATGCCCAGCCTGCCTTCTTTTACAGTACACAACAACCTACCCAGGGTGGCACTACTCATTGTGGGCTGGGCCCTCCCACACTGCTCAACCATCAAGACAATACTCCAGATGTGGCCACAGGCCAATCCAATGGAGCCAATTCCCCAATGAGGCTCCCTCAACCCAGGTGTGTCAAGTTGACACTAAAGCTATCCAGCACAATTGACCCCTTGTCAACTTGACACACAAAACATCACTATTAAACCACCACCTTTCCAGTTCTTATCCCCAAAGTATGATGTTAACATTAATTACAACCTAAGACAATTCAACCTTAAAAGCCCCACAGTCCTTAAAATGTCCAAACACTTAGAAGTTCACAATCTATTAAAAGTCTCTTAACTGTGGGCTGCTGTAAAATCCAAAACAAGTACTGTCTTATTTCAAAGGGAAGAATCAGGTACACTCAAACAAAACCTAAGTCCAGCAAAGTAGCTCAAGGCTGGACACCTGGAATTCACTCACAATCTTTTGGGCTCCAAAGGGTTTCGGCAGCTCCCCCTCTCCGACTCTGCCATCCATGGCACACACAGCTCATCTTGAAGGCCCAGGCCGACTCCATTTCACACCTGCTGCTGCTCTTGGTGGTCGTCCCACGGTCCCAGCATCTCCAAAAAAGCTGGTCCCCTGAAAACTTGAGGTATGCATCTGCGACCGTCTCCTATGCAAAACCTCAGCTTCTCTTCCTGATCCCTCTGAGAATCCTTGGTCAGGAAGAGAAACCCTTCACTGCAACCAAGAGCCACACTTCTGACCAATGGCCTTCCTGGCCTCTCATAGTGCAGGCCTCAGTCTGCTTCTCTGTGACCACCCTTCATCATTTCAACCCAGAACCAATTGCATAGGGACTCTTACACAGTTCCAATTCTGCTTCTGCTTGACATGGATGCTTGGGCCCCTTATGGAACATAGCTTGTTGTGCTGACCTGAAGAAATTTTTCCCAGAAGATTTCACCACAATGATGCGGTCTCTTGATTACAGCTGATTTTTTCAGCCCAGCTAACCAGGCAATCTTTGTCCCAGTACTAACAAAGAGTATTCACTTTCAAGGTTCTCGATCATCTTTGGTTCTCTACAGCTGATTCTTCAGCCCCAGCTGAACCAGAACCCACAGATTACCAGCTTCGATGATCTCTGCTCCTTTGAACTAAAACTTTCACAATCGCAGTCCTCCACTGCTTCTACAACTCTTTCAGCAAACTTTCCAAGTTCCACAGCAATGAGCGTCCTAAGCATTCAGTATGTTTTCACTGCCCAAAGTTCCAAATGCTTCCCAAATGCCTTCTCCAAAACACCAGGGTCAGGCTGTCCACAGCAATACCTATTCTCTGGTCACCTTTCTATTCTTAGTGTCTTCCGATTGTCTGTGACAAAAACAACTCTGACCGACTACCAACTTGGGACGAGAAAGAGTTTATTCAGCTTAACATCTCCCTGGTCACAGATTCAATCACTAGGCGAGCCGGCAAATGCAGAACTCAGGCTAGAAACCGGAGCAGGACCTGAGCACAGGCCCATCGAGGAAGCTGTTCACTTGCTTGCTGACATTTTTGGCTTGCTCCCATCCTCTATTTTTTTTTTTTTTTTATTTTATTTATTTTGTGTAATGTAATCTAGTACTGTCTGCTGTTGAGTTCTAGTGCACCTGGTGATTCGTGCAATGTCACGACGGAGGTCAGAAGAGGTCCGGATTCCCCTGAACTGGAGTTCCTCCTGAATTGGAGATTACAGAATCGTCTCATCCGCCATGTGGTGTGGGATCGAACCAGGTCCTCTGCCAAGGAGCAGTCAGTGACTGCCCCTGAACTGCATGAAGCCATTCTCCAGCCCCCCAATCTTCTCTTTTTAAAAGTTGTCCTTCGTGAGATATATGTTTGAAAATTATTCTTGAAGTGTACTTTGAATGAACATATCTCATTATCTCCTGGTCCGGGAGAGTTCTGCTGATGGAATTCACTGCTGCTTAAATGGGTGCTATTTAATAATGTGATGCTGTCATCGTGTAATTAAATTTTTTTAATCTTCTTTATCGTGCCATGTGTAGTTGACCATGTGTGCGTGGTGTGTATGGAAAGACACCTGCATGTCTTATTATAGGAGTCTGTTCTTCCTACCTGTTTGAGTGGTATCCCAAGGGTCCAGCTCAGGTTGTCAGGCTTGGCTGCCAGTCCTCCTGATGAGTAATCACCTGGGACTTCTTACCATGCTTTGCAATTTGTAAGAAAAATAAAAATTCTTGTTTTATTTTATTTTATTTATTTTCCTTTACAAATCTAAACCCATGTCCCGCACCCTAATCCCCCCCACCCCACCAGAAGGCTACATGATTCCCTGCCAAATGTCATTGCTGTCTCCTCTCTCTCAAAGTCTTTCTCAATACTCTCCAGGTGGAAGTTGACTGTACATTTGAGCGAAGACTTACCACTTTCGTCAGTTCTCTCATGCAGTCTCTCTGTTGTTCTGTCTGTTGTTGTTGTTGTTGTGCTTCCAATATGCATCACTCCAAACTGCTTTGGACACAAAAGCTCAAGAGGCTGGGCACAAGAAATATACTATACAACTAGCCGTAAATTACAGCTGTGCACATAGCATCCACGCATGAGGGATACCATTCAATTGTTTGTTTCTTCTGGGACTTCAACTCAGCAAATGATATCTTCTAGCTCCAGCCATTTTCTGCAAAGCTCATGATATCATGCTTCTTCTTACTGGCTACATACAACCATCCTTGAAGTAGTAAGTGTACCACAATTAGTTCTCTATACATCATCAGTTTGAGGGGCATTCCTATGAGGTTGGTTCCAGCTCCTTGCTATTGTCGAAGAGCTGAAATAAATATGCTGTGACATTATCTCTGTGATGGGTAAGGATCTTGTGGTTCAGGCATGCCCAGACGATATAACTGGCCTAGGTACACGGTGCCACAAGTCATCCAAGTTTCCAAGGTATTCTCCAAACTGCTTTCCTACCAGGTGGCGTACAAGTTCTTAATTCCACACAGCAGTAGATGTAGTGCTTCTCCCTTCCCCACAAATCTCTCCAGCACTTGGTTATCAATTTGTTTTCTTGTATCCCTAGCCAAAGTGCTATATGGCCAGTAACGATATGAATCTTAAGATGTTTGGTTTCAGTTTGCCATCCTTAATTATAGATGATGTGAACACTTCTTAAAGATGTCGTTCTCACGCCATCTTTCAATATCTCACATTGTGCCGATAGTCTCTTCAAGTTCTTGTGTTCCATCACTATTAAACGTAGGCTCATTTGTTGTTTTTCGTTTTTTTTTAGTTAGTAGTTTATATATCTGAAATCAATGCTTTGTCAGATGTTCTATGGTGAAGTTTCCTCCCACCCTATTGAGGTTTCCTTCACTCACTGATTGTTTTTCTTGTGTACAGATTACGTTGGGGTTTAACTGGGTTCCCATGTTGTCAACTTGTTGACTTATTCTTTGTGCAGCTAGCCTGTCTCATATTTAGAGAAGTCTTGTTCTACGCCTATGTGCCTTGTAGCTGGCTGCCCAACATTTATCTTCTAATCACCTTCAGAGTTTTCGGGGTTCACATTAGAGGTACTTTTAACTCCATTCTGGAGTTGACCTTCTGCTGCACAGGGTGAGGGTAGGGGTTTAATTCATCTCTGCAAGTGGTTGATCCAAGTTAAAAAATTCTTTAGCATACAGATCTAAGCACAAGTTTCCCTTCAAATCTCTTGGTAAGTTCTTTTAAATTATAGGTCCTTTTTAATATTTTTATTATTTATAACATTACCTAATAGACAGATAATAGCAATCAGCTCACAGTAAGTAACCCAAAATATACATTAATTCTGCAAAGAATAACAATAGTTGAGTCTAAAACCACTTTACGAAGTTTCACTTTATACATGCTAACGCATTGATATGCAGGGTATAAAGATGGTAACATTACATTCTTTCTTATTTTTAAGGATACGTACATAACATAGTTTTCTCATGCAGTAATATGGTACAAATTATCAATGTGTGATATTAGTGTGTAGGACAATTCTAGACCCATTATAGAAGCAATCATTGTGAAATAGCACAGTCTTTGTTTCAGATACAACGAATAATTAATAATTAAAGTTGCTCTGTTATGCCTGCAAAATTCTGGGCGATTTGGTGTATAGCATCCGCAACATGAGGACAACCATTTCGCATTTCTTTTTTATCTGGACTGTGTCACTTCACTAAGCATAGCTTATCAAATGCTTGATCGATTCCAATCCCATTTAAACAGAGCAAATCTCATGATGTCATCTTTCTTTACTGCTGCATAGAACTCCATTGTGTAGATGTACCACATTTTTGTTATCCAGTCATCAGTTGAGGGGCATTTGGGTTGGTTCCAGCTCTTTGCTATTGTGAAGAGAGCTGCAATAAACATAGCTGTGCATGTATCTTTGTGGTAGGATGTGTCTTGTGGGTATATACCCAGGAGTGGTATGGCTGGGTCAGGTGTAGGCTCATTTTGAGCTTTTTAAGGGTTCTCCACACTGGTTTCCACAGTAGTAGTTGTACCAGTTTACATTCCCACCAGCAGTGGGAATGGGTGGATGAGTGTTCCCCTTTCCCCACAACCTCTCCAGCATTTGGTATCATTTGTATTTGTTGAGGTTTCTTTTTGTGTCCCAGTATGTGGTCGATTTTGGAGAATGCTCCGTGGGGCACTTGGTAGAAAGTATATTCTCTCATGTTTGGATGGAATATTCTGTAGATATCTGTGAGGTCCACTTGGTGTATTGTATTGTTCAGTTCTGATGTCTCTCTGTTTATTTTTTGCCCAGTTGACCTATCCAGGTGGCTCAGTGAGGTATTGAAGTCCCCCACTATTAGCGTGCTGGGATTAATCTGTGGCTTGAGGTCCTGAAGGATTGTGTTTATAAAGTTCAGTGCACCAGAGTTTGGTGCATAAATATTTAATATTGTGAAATCTTCTTGGTTAATTGTTCCATTGATAAGGATATAATGGCCCTCTTTGTCTTTTCTGATTAATTTTACTCTGAGGTCTATTTTGTCTGATATTAGAATAGCCACTCCTGCTTGCTTTTTGGTACCATTTGCTTGGAATATTTTTTTTTCCACCCTTTCACTCTAATGTGGTGTCTGTCCTTGAGAGTGAGATGGGTTTCTTGGAGACAGCATATAGATGGATTCTGTTTCCTAATCCATTCTTCCAGTCTGTGTCTTTTGATTGGGGAGTTTAGACCATTAATATTTAAGGTTATTATTGAGAGATGTGTGTTGTTTCCTTTCAACTTATTTTTCATTTGCATTCTTGGTCTAGGTATTTATTTACTCTGTTATGCTTTTGGTAATTTCTCTCTTGGGTTGCTTAAGGATAGCTCCTCCTTTCCTCTTTTCTTTGAATTGCCTTGAGTATTTTCTGAAGTGTTGGGTTTGTTTGGCATGTGTTCTTTCATTTTGTTTATGTCGTGAAAGATTTTTCTTTCTCCTTCAACTATGATTGACATTTTTGCTGGATATAGTAATCTGGGTTGGCATCTAAAGTCATTTAGCACTGGGAATACTTTCGTCCATGTTCTTCTGGTTTTCATAGTTTGCACTGAGAAAGCAGGTGTAATTCTGATGGGTTTCCCCTTATATGTAACTTGTTGTTTTTCTCTTGTGGCTTTCAGTATTTTGTCCTTGTTTTGAGCATCTAGTGTTTTAACTATGATATGACATGGGGAATTTCTTTTCTGGTCTTGTCTATTTGATGTTCTATGTGCTTCTTGTATTTCTATGGGTTTGTCTTTTTTCAGTTTGGGGAAGTTTTCTTCTATTATTCTGTTGAAGATCTGATCAATACCATTCTCTTGGGATTCTCCTTCCTCTATCCCTATGATGCAGAGGTTTGGTCTTTTCATAGTGTCCCACATTTCCTGGTTGTTCCATTCTTGTGTTTTTTTTTTTTTTTAATTTTTCATAATCTTTACTTGAGGTTTCTAGCTGTGCTGTGTTATCCTGTAAGTCTGATATTCTTTTTTCTGCTTCATCCATTCTGCTTCTGAGGCTTTTTCCCATCCTTTCCTGCTGATTGGATGAATGTTCAATTTCCTTTTTTATTTCATCCTGTGATTTCTTCAGCATTTCCACTTCCTTTTGGAGTTTTTCATTCTCTTCTTGTAGCTCCTTGCTTTGCTGGTCAGTTTCTTTTTTCCTTTCAGCCTGAGATCTTTTCAATGTTTCCACTTCCTTCTGGAGTTTGTCATTCTCTCCTTCTAGTTCTTTTCAGTTTGTATTTCTCGTCCTCTAGTTCTTTTCTGAGTTTGTCAATCTCTCCTTTTAGTTCTTTCTGGAGTTTATCATTCTTTCCTTGTAGTTCCTTCATGAGTTTTTCGTTCTCTCCCTTTAGTTCTCTGATTTGTTCTTTATAGTCTTTGAATATGTCTACAATTGTTCTTCTAAGGTCGGTGTCTTGGTTTCCTTCCAGGGAGATCTCGTTGGGATCTTCTGTAGGATTGGTTGAGTTCGGTGGGGATTTATTTTGAGCTTTTCCCATATTGTTGTTTTTCTGTTGTGTTTTGGGCATGTGTATTTGTTGTTGTTGTTGTTGTTGTTTTCTTCCCCCTTTGTTTATTTGTTTGCCTTCTGTTGCTAATCTCAAATGTTAATATGGAGGACTTGTTGGTCACTCAGTTTGCTTCCTGTTGGTTTCTTCCTCAGTTTTGGCTATGCAGCCTCAAATCACTGTCACTGCTGGATCCTCCCGACAGCAGTAAACTGCAGCACCAGCAGTTTATACTTTCTACCGCAGTATCAGTAGCTTGGGGGGGGGGGTTTGAATCCTTTGGCCCATGCAGCAGTCCCCACCTGGGCAGCTGGGCTTGGAGTGTGTGCCCCTGGCAGACCTTCTATCCACGCACGCAGTTCTTCTCTATGGTTCTAGCGTTGGGCAGTGGCTGCCAAGGTGGGCCACCAAAGGCCTACATGGCACAAACCCACCTGGGCAGCTGGGCACGGAGTGTGTGCGCCCCTGGGTGACCTCCTATCTGTGCACACAGTTCCTCTCTATGGTTCTAGCATTGGGCAGCAGCTGCCGAGGTGGGCCACCAAAGGCCTGCATGGCACAAACCCACCTGGGCAGCTGGGCACAGAGTGTGTGCACCCTTGGCTGACCTTTGGTAGTTCTTTTTAAAAAATATTTTATTTATTGCCAAGCATGGCAATGCATGCCTTTAATCCCAGCACTTGGAAGGCAGAGACAGTTGGATCTCTATGAGTTCAAAGCCACCCTGGTCTACATAGTGAGTTCCTGTACAGCTGGGACTGCAGGGAGACCCTGTCTCAAAAAGACAAAACAGAAATTTTATTTATTATTTTTATTTTATGCGTATGAGCATATTGTCTGCATGTATGTAAGTGTACCCATGTTGTACAATGCCACAGGGGTCAGAAGAGGGCATCAGATCCCCTGAAACTGGGGTTATGGATGGTTGTTAATTGCCATGTGGGTGCTGGGAACTGAATCTGGGTCCTCTCCAGTAACAGCCAGTGCTCTTAACTACTGAGCCATTTCTCTAGTCTTCAGAATTTGTGGTTCTACATCAATATCCCCATTGCTGGAAATATAAGCATGTGCCACCAGCTGGTTCTGTTCTTCTTTTGAGTTCTGTTTTTGTTTTATACTTTTTAAATGTATATTTTATTGAATTTTTATGGATTTCATATAATACATTTTAATCATATTTAGACCTCTCCTATCTGTACCACACCCCCATAACCCACCCATAGGATTTCACAAATTCTCTTTTTTGTTAAAGCCTATCAAGGCAAGTGTGTGTACACAACTGTCTCTCAGTGTGAGTTCATCCCCTAGAACCCATTTAGCCTATTTAGCATCTTTCCCTTAAAGAAGATCAACTCTCGCTCACCCAGCAGTAATCGGCTGCCAACAGTTCCTAGGCTAAGGTTGGGGCCTCCTCCCCATTTCTCAGTTCTATGCTGGTTTTTATCTGATTGAGTTTGCATGGGTCTTGTGCATGCTGACACTATTTCTGTAAGTTCGTATGAGCAAGGTCCCAGGAGCCTATAAGATTGTTTCCTTATGGTCATGTACCACCCCTGGCACTTAGAAGCTTTCTGTCCCTTTTCTATAGTGGTCCCTGAGCCTGGATGGGTGAGGTTTATTCCTATCCAGAGACATGCACTCTGCATTCTCTTATTCTCTACACCTTGTCCAGTTGTGGTCTTCAGTGTTACATGAAGAAGTCTCACTGATGAAAGTTGAGAGATGCATTAATATTCTCTCTCTATCCCTTGTTCCACTATGTTCCATGAGCCCTAGGGGTAGGGGTTCCAGTATTGATATGTCACTTCAGTAGGGTTGGGCAGACATTATTCTCTGTGATCAGTTGTAGAACTTTGTACTTGACTCATTCTGTTGCAAAAGAAGCTTTGATGAGTGGTGACTGGTACACTTGTCTCTAAATATAATATAGTAAGAAATTATGATTGTCTGGGGATGTAGGGTTTTCTCTAGGATCCAGTCATGTGTATTTGGGTATATTTACAGTGCCACACATGAGTTCCCTCCCATTGAGTAGGCTTTAAGTCCGTTTAGGTAGCTGTTTATTACCCCCAAGATAAAACTGCCACTACTGTACTGATATAGTTTGCTGTGCTCTGCTGTGCTGGTCATTGTTATGGTTACTAGGCTTTAAAGCTGGGTTGGGCCATTGACTGATTTTTGTCCCTTAGCCGCTTGCATAGTGTCCTCCAAAACTATGAGAGCTTGTCTTCAAGGAGGAGGCTTCCAGGTCAGTTCCTCCTCCACTGCTCCAAGTCCTGTGAATTTTATACTTTTGACAGTTTAACTGTAATATTTCTTGGAGATCCATCTGTTTTGGTTGAATCTGTGGGTGTCCTCAAAGCGCTTATAAAATGTTCACAGCAGTCTTAACTGCTGTAAAAGGTGGAAACTGATATATTGTCATTCTTTATTGGTCCTACCTTAGCAGCTGCCAAAACAATATTTCCAATTAATAGATCAGTGCGATCTCAAACCTGAGTTGATCCTCAAGCTGGAGCAAGGAGCTGCACCATGGAAGGAAGAAGATCCCACAGACCAGAGCCTCCCAGGTCAGTGGAGGCATCCTGATCAGGGATGCTGGGGGAGGAAGCTCATCAGACAGAGCTGTGTTGAGCTCTTCCCCCCTGATTTCCCCTTGTCCCACATTTGAAAATAACTGTTCTTGGGCTGGAGAGATAGCCTAGCGGTTAAGAGCACCGACGCTCTTGCAGAGGACCCGGGTTCGATCCCCAGCACCCACATGGCGGCTAAGAACCGTCTGTAACTCCAATTCCAGGAGAACTCCAGTTCCAGGGGAATCTGAGACCCTCTTCTGACCTCCACGGCATTGCACGACACGGGTGCACAGACCTGCATGCAAACAATACATTCATACACATACAAAAATAAATAAAAAAAAATTAAAAAAAATTAAAAAAAAAAAAAAGAAAATAACTGTTCTTAATCATACACTCATCCAAGGAGAGCTTTTCCATGTATACTCATCTCATCTTTACTCTTTTAAAAAATATATTTTCTTACATTTAGCAAATTCTGTTCCATTTATGGTATTTACTAGACATATTTATTGATGAGGTATATTATTTAAATTCTTACTTGTCCTTCCATTTTAATAGCCTATTTTGTTTACAGCATTGAATCATTTGTCATTTTCTCCCTCATAGACATTTGTCTATCATTATAGAAAAAAATAATAATTCAAGAAATAGATCATGAATACTATAATGTTGATAAACAAAATTTTTGGCATTGATAGAATAAGTACAAGAACATAAAATGTTTTCTTCCATAAAAATAATAGGAAATATCGGCAGTTTCTTTTAAATTGAGGCCATTGTTTTCTAAACTCATTATATAATACATAGATCAATATGAATTCTACATTTTAGAGTAGTTGCTATTAAATAATCCAGTTTTGGTGTTAGTTTTATGCTGAAAATGAAAAGATACTTCTTTAGGCTATCAGCTACGGCATTGACAAGAAAATGAGAAAAGATGCTGAAGGTCAAGTCATCCATATGAAAAACTGAGAATCTGTGAAACTGAGGAAACCCTGTGAGGGCTTGTGGATAGAGGAGATCTGGGGCTTCATATTACATTCAGGAGGTCTATGAAGCTCAAACCAACCATAGATATTTTGTTAAGGCTCGGTTTGTGAGTGACTGTAATAACTAGTTAGCCTTCTCCCTTTCTCTTTGAGGAATTAGTTTACAGATGTGGAAACTACTATCTCTTATGAAGATTTAATACAGTTAAAGCTCAAAGCACAAATAAACATGGAGCAGCATGATTTTTATAAGTTAGTGTGTATTTGCTCACACAGGTGGCATAATGCCCAAGTTCTTGGTGTCAGATGCATGCAGAAACCCTACATTTCTAGTGTAGTAGGTACAGTTTGGTTTGCAGAACCAAATCCTTGAATGTGGATTTTTCTTTTTTACATTTTACATTTAATTCATGTTAAATTAGGAATGTCAAGAACATGTATTCATGTATTCTGAGGAAGGTAAATTGTATTTGAACAATGTTGCAGTTATCTACTGCTTTTCCCCAAGCATGTATAAGAGCTGAACACATGGATACCAGTGATTTCTGTGAATTACATTCCTTCTTAGATGACTGATGAGTTTACTACACTTGCATCTACAAGTCCTAATCCAGGAAACCTTTCCATTTCTTTTATTTCCTTCTAGATCTACAGAATGTGAAGGATCTGAATGAGACCAGCCAGAACTATCAAAAGACACGTATATGCAGCCTTCCAGTGGACAAAAGCAGCATGTCAACTGAAGAGAGGGCTAAATTAGGACAGATTCTTAGTAGCTCAAACCATGCTTTAAGTGTGGCTGTAAAGAGTGGGATCTCTTCTAGAATGAGACCTGAAGCACTTAATATATGGGATAATCTGTTTCTCCCTAGTAAGCCCAGTGAAATGCCGGCTGTAGAGGAACTTGAGCTTAATGTACCTGGGGTGCTCCCCAGACTTCCTGAGCCTCTTAGTCTGCATCACAGTATTGAACATGGGCAACGGCGTTTTCAGTGTTGTGGACAGAGTGAAGCCTTCTACATGAAGAAAGTATTAATACATAACACTTTTCCTTTGGGAGATCCCTCTGGTAAGTTTAGGGAATATGGGAAAGGCTTAGATAAGTTAGCTCTTCCTGCCCAAGAAGGGACTCAGGTAAAGGAGGAAACTTTTGAATGTAAGGTATGTAGGAAATTGTTTTCTTTAAACTTTATGCTCACCCAGCATTTAAAAACACATACAGAAAACAAAGGTTTTATGAGCAGTGATTGTGAGCCAGTGTTCACTATACGATCAGACCTCACAGAACATCAGAGTGTGCCTGCGGGGGGAAAGCCCTATGCATGTAATAAAGAGAATTGTATTTGTCAGATACCAAAACAAAGTATTCATCAGAGAATCTATAAAGAAAATGACAGGAATGTGTGCGGGAAAACTGTTTGCCCAAAATTAAAATGCAGTGTTCAACAGAACCATCATCCAGTTGAGAAATCCAGTGAATGCAGTTTATCTAGAAAATCTGTTAATTCAAATGTCCATCAGCTTCAGGTATCTCCCAGATGTGAGGAAGCCTATGAATGTAATGCATGTGGAAAAACCTTCAAACATACATCAAACCTCTACTCACATGAAAGAGCTCATATAGGTGAGAAACCTTATGAATGTAAAGAATGTCAGAAGCCAAAACTCATTCTATATCAGCAAACTCACACATTTGACAAACGCCATGCATGTAATACATGTGGAAAAGCCTTTTACAAGAGAGGCAACCTATATGCACATCAGAGAATTCACACAGGTGAAAAGCCCTTTGTGTGTAATACATGTGGAAAAAGTTTTAACTGGAAGGCAAGCCTCTACACACATCAGCGAATCCACACAGGTGAGAAACCTTATGAGTGTAAAGAATGTAGGAAATCATTTAGTGTCAAATCATATCTCACTGTACACCAGGGAATTCATTCAGGTGAGAAACCCTTTGAATGTAAAGAATGTGGAAAGTCTTTCAGGCTGAAGCCACTGCTCATTGCACATCAGAGAACTCACACAGGTGAAAGACTGTTTGAATGTATGACATGTGGAAAAAGTTTTAAGCGGAGGACAAGCCTTTATACACATCAGAAAATTCACAGAAGTGAGAAGCCCTATGAATGTAAAGAATGTAGTAAAACATTTATTCTCAAGTCATATCTCACTGCACATCAGAAAACTCACTCAAACGAGAGACCCTATGAGTGTGACATATGTGGAAAAACCTTTAGGGAAAATCCCCATCTCCTTGCACATAAGAGAATTCACACGAGTGAGAAACCTTATGAATGCACGGTATGTGGAAAAAAGTATAGGCAGAGGCCAAACCTCTATGCACATAAAAAAATTCACACAGGTGAGAGACCCTATGAATGTAAAGAATGTGGGAAATCCTACAGTCTGAAGTTCCATCTTACCAGACACCAGAGAACTCACTCAGATGAGAAACCTTATGAGTGTGATGTATGTGGGAAAACCTTTAAGCAGAATCTTCACCTTCTTTCACATAAGATAAGTCACAGAAGTGGCAAACCTTATGAATGTACTGTATGTGGAAAAAGTTACAGGCAGAGGTCAAGCCTGTATGCACATAAGAAAATTCACACAGGTGAGAAACCCTATAAATGTAAAGAATGTGGGAAATCCTACGGTCTGAAGTTCCATCTTACTAGACACCGGAGATCTCACTTAGAGGACAACCCTTACGAGTGTGACGTTTGTGGAAAATCCTTTAAGCAGAATCTCCACCTTCTTGAACATAAGATAACTCATACAAGGGTGAAACCTTATGCATGTACTATTTGTGGAAAAGGTTACAGGCAGAGGTCAAGTCTATATGCACATAAAAAAGTTCACACAGGTGAAAAACCCCATGAATGTAAGGAATGTGGGAAATCCTACTATCTGAAATTCCATCTCACTAGACATCTGAGAACCCACTCAGGAAAGAAACCCCATCAGTGAATTGTGTGTGGACAGACCTCTGTGGAATTCCCTCCTAAATGCACACCAGAGAATTGCCCCCTGGTAGAGAAGCCCTGTGAATATGAAGAGTGAGGAAACTTTGAACCATTTGTCATGTTCTCATGTTCATTAGAGACTGCAGAGGTGAGAAACCCTGTCACTGGAATGAGTGTGGAAGGGTCTTCTGCCAGAGTGCAGACTGGGACAACAGAGATCTCACCACACGAGAGCACCTATATATTTAAGGAAAAATCTTCCAACAAAAGATGCACTTAATTGTACATCAGAGAACCTAGAAAAATGAGAAACCTTTTAAGTATAAAAATGTAGAAAAATCAACCATAATATACAATTCATTATCCATCAAAGCACATACAGCTGAGTGTAATGTATGTCCAAAACCTTTCCCAGATGTCATGTCTCAGTAGTCATTAGGTAATTTTCACAGAAAGCCCTGTGAATGGAAAATATTCCAACCATAAGTCATCCTTTACTGCGTACCAAAGAAGGCACACAGGCAAGAAACTATGAAAACACTGAAAGACAAAACTTCCATGTACATCAGAGAACTTAAAACTGAGAAACTTCACGAATGCAGAAACTGTAGAAAATATTTCTAACAAGCCATCCCTTACTGTGCATGGAAGAATTCCCATAATTCAGTATAATGTATTTAGAGAAACCCTTAAGAGAGGTCAAATCTCTACACTGAGAGAACTCTCACTGCCGAGGGACCATCAGAGTGTAATCCATTCTGGAAAAGCCTTCCAAACGTGAACATTTCCAAACATCAGTAAACTCAGGTTAGAAGCAGTTGAGGAATGTATTTTGGAAACCCTTTCATGAGTGTCAAACCCTCACTCGTTCAGGAGAGATGTGTGATCACTGCCTGTGTTTAGAACAGTTGCCTCCTATGAGGGAATCTTCAAGTACAAGTGACACAGAAAGATGCCAGAAAACTATCGATGTGGAAAATTCTCTGAGAAGTCACTCAGCAGGAATTCCTCTCACAAAGACAGGAAATCTTTTAGGTCGAGTGCTCGTGTGCTCTCTCAAGTTTGCTTTCTTTGCTGTACATGTCTCAGCCTGTTAGGCAGTGCATTACTGTTTGTGAGACCATGTATCTGAGCTTTTTCTTGGAACATAAGTGCAGGTGATGTTGATTATTTCACCCTGCAGCCCCCAAAATCGCAACAAATTCTCTCCAGGTGTGCATCTTTAGTTAACGTGAAGTACAAATAACCTTTAAAATGTTTTGGAAACCTTATATAGAAAAGTGTTGTGAGTTGAGAATCTGTTTGATTGGAGAAAGCTGTGGTTCTACACATTTATACAAATTTTCATTATTTTGAAAGAGACATAATGTGCATGATCTATTTGTAACACAGTAAACATTCAAATCCATTAATTCACTTTCAAAGATTGTTGGGAGGTGTTTGTTGATGTAGAAAATTCAAGAGAGGGGTACTTATTGCACTTTTCATTCTCATGCCACTTTATGGAGAAGAACAACTAATGTGACAAAATTCTCAGATTCTGAAGGTGTTATCTAGTAGCAATGTTCTATTAAAGAACCAATAGTATGTGCATTTCTCTCATGTGTGAAAGCTTTCCACAGAATTCAAAAGTCATGTTTCAGAAATCTTTAACCAAGGGAAATAATTACAATGGAATCTGTACACTAATTTTTGAAGAGAAACATATCTAATACTCATCATTTTTCACTATCTATGCCAGGAAATAAATATTGATGCTGCTGCCTGTCAATGTGCATTGATCTATATCCAGGAACATTTGTGGTACTGTATGCTTATAACAAAATTGCATTTGGGAGTGTGCTAGCACTGGCACCCCAGAGATGCAGCTGATAAGCCTGCAATGTGCTGAATAATACACAGGTTCATGCATGTAAATATATTGTGTCAGCCCTGTTCTATTATGGGACATATAAGAGAATTCTCATGGTTTCATATAATATGTTATTTATATCAGTAGTTTACATAGATGGTTTTCTGGCCTGTTTATATTATTATTATTATTATTATTATTATTATTATTATTATTGTAAGTACTGGTTTTCTAACATGTGATCTGAGAGCAGGCCACTGTGCCTCACAAGAGTATTTGCAGTGAAAACCACGAATAAGGAGGCCTTGGTTCACAGCTGGAGAGTGAATTGATCTGGGACAGTTTGAACAATAGTACTCATTTTCTCCTACACGAAGTTGGAGACTTTTTTTCTCATACCTTTCTGTAGGGCAGCAGCGTAGGTTTGAAGAGATGGAGCAAATGCTTTCCAACAAGATTCTCTGAATATCCATAAAAAAAAAAAAACTGACATGCCAAAATTCGGTAAAAATACCTGGCATGGCATGAAATGTGATCAAATGTATTCCCTCTAAACCTAAGGGTGAAAGGTATAGTTTACAAACATCTTATAGACTGGCAGGAAGCGCCCACAATGCTTTTGGGCTTCATGACACTCCTGCTTTTCCAAAGTTGGATCTCATTTGTTCCCAGTTCTACATACTTATTTGGAGATTTATTTCCCTAATTTCCTGAGAGTAGACTTTTCCACTGATCTTTTTTTTTTTTTCAGTAAAGTCAAACATGTGACCCAGCTCTTCATTTTTACATCCTGAGATAGTTCATGAAATGACTTAGGATGTTCCAAAAAGACAAATGGTGTCATAGTTGGTCTGTTGTTGCACATTGATCATTGTGGACATAACTTCTGTCTCCATATTGTGCCCTCTGATGTGTTGCCCTAGATTATCAGTACACAAAATGATAGCACCAGTTTGAGTAGTGTTACCCAGGGACAATGAAATGCCCAGTGTGGGATTTTTTTGTTTGTTTGTTTTGGTCTTTTTGAGACAGGGTCTCCCTGTAGCCCCAGCTGCCCTGGAACTCACTCTGTAGACCAGGCTGGCCTTCAACTCACAAAGAAAAGATCCCCTGCCTCTGCCTCCTGAGTGCTAGGATTAAAGGCGTGCACCACCACGCCTGGCTAATGTTTTTTTTTTTTTTTTTCAAGTAGTTACAATGGGCATCATGTTTATCTTGGTACATAAGAAGTAGCCACCAATTTACTAGCTGAAATCAGTATAAGAATTTTGCCAAGGTATTGTGGTGCATGCTTAAAAAGCCAGCACTTAGGAGGTAGTGGCAGGATCATGAGTTTGATGCCTATGTAAGGAATGATTTCCAATCCATACATGTACACACACACACACACACACACACACACACTATCCTAATCACATCATCTTCAATTAGGAATCTCTGCTGCCACTCCTGCCAACTAACTCTTCAGTATACAACTACTAGCTCTACTGACACATGGTAATAACCCCCTATGACAGTCATGGGCAAATACCATTATATGTGCAAGTTTAAAGAGAAAGTGGTGAAGCACCTACACAAAACAGAACACAGCAGGTTATAGTAATTCCAGATAACAGTAGATCATAGTCCAAAAAGGTATTTTAGATTTTGAGCAAAATAAACACTGGCAAATCTTTAAATTTGTTGCTGATACAACAACATTATATGTGTTTAACAAGTCTGGTAAACATATAATGAAAAATTACTCAAGGAGAGGGGCTGGAAACTAAAACCCTGTGGTTAGACACTAGGGCAGGAGCAGGCGTTTGGGGAGCAAGGAGGAGTGGATGGAAACACTCGTAAGTGGAGGTTTCCATAGTTCTGCTCTAGCAAACATCTGAACCTGTGGAGTTCCCAATGCAAGGCCTTTTCTGGCACCTTGCCACCTCCCCCAGAAGTGTAGTTGCAAAGCTGCTGGTAAGTGGAGTCCATTTGCTTGATCAGCCCTTTTTGGATACTAAATCTTTAGTATCCCAATTCTGCGTCCAAATCTGTTTCTCCTAGTTAAAAAAATTGCAGTGTGGGGGTGGGAGTGGAGATACAAATAATATTGCTCAAAAGAATAGACAAATCTTACTGCTAACAAGGCCTTGTTCTCTTGAGGTTTTCCCAAAACTTATGTACAAATACACAGTTATGCTTATGTATTTGAACATAAGTTTTGGAAAACTTATGTGCAAATAAGTTTTGGAAAACTCTACATATAGAGAGACTTCTAAAATGTTTAGGGCCACATTAAAAGCATACAGTTCACAATTTTGGACTGACTATTGATTTCATAATCTTCCTCACATAAGAACCACCTTCCTCCATTAATTACTGATTACCTGAGATGACACATCTACAAACACACTGATCCCATCAGGTACGGGAGCCTTTCATAGTTATAGGTGATTCTATTAATCTAGGCAGTTAAAGACTCCTGCTCTTTACTAGAATCCTCCAAGATTTCAGCATGTATCAGTTGTTACAATCAAATCACTAACCTCTTTAATAATATTTCCACATACTTTAGGATTCAAGAGTCAATCAGCCATCTCTTGGCTTTCTGATTTAATATTTCAGACTTGATGTGGTGTGCTTACTATCAGGGCTCTACCAAGTGTCAATTTTCTGCTCTCCTATCAAGAGGGGAGTGGTTACTACAGTCTTTACACATTCAGGTCATATCTGGGAGACAGTGCCGAGGAGGTTGAAGATAAAAGGCACAGGTTGCTTTTCCCTTCCCCATATTTGAGTTAGTACCTGAGAGACTTCTTTGCCTCATACAAGGGTATGCGATTCATTGTCACCTTGATTTTACCCTCCTTTACATTGAATCCTAAGGCCCAATCTTATGATTAAATCTTGTCCCAATAGGTTTGGTCCTGCTATAAGAACATACAAAAGTGACTCCCAAATTTTTTCAGTTTCTAATTACCGTCTTCTCAAACATCAGCGCCTAGCATTCTTCCCCCTTTTGCAGTCTGTACTTAAATGATGTCCACAGTAGAGGAGGTAGTAAAAGAAATCAGACCAAGATTTAAATTACTAAGAAGGTCATTTTCTCTCCCTCTGGTTCCTACCCTCACATTTCTAGGACTCTGTGGGACCTATTAGAAGGGAAGCCTGTTTGCTCTATTCCTCATCAGTGACCCTGATGGGGTTCATGTTTTCCTTTTTGCCCTTCTCAGCACTGAGAATGGAGCAAATAGCTTCTGGCTTTCTATGTAAAGTCTGCTGACCATCTTGGGATTTTTCACTTGCATGTTCCTTCTGAGTGTGCCCTCCCCTCACCCCACACACCCCATCTCTTCTTAGAGGAGTCTTGAACTGATTTCTTTCTCTTTTTTTATTTATTTATTTATTTATTTATTTATGTGTATGAATGTACTGTCTGCACGCAGGTCTGTGCACCTGTGTTGTGCAAAGCCGCGGAGGTCAGAAGATGGTGTCGGATTTCCCTGGAACTGGAGTTCTCCTGGAATTGGAGTTTCAGACGGTTCTCGGCCGCCATGTGGGTGCTGGGGATCGAACCCGGGTCCTCTGACAAAGAGCGGTCGGCGCTCTTAACCGCTAGGCCATCTCTCCAGCCCCTGATTTCTTTCTTACTACCTGCTCTACTGTGGACATCATGATCTTAGCCTTTTGCCTCAGCCTTTCTTCCTCTTCCCTTACAAACGCCTTTTTTTTCTTTTTTTTTTTTTTTTTTTGGTTTGGTCTGGTTTTATATTTTTGAGACAGGGTCTCCCTATAGCCCCAGCTGACCTGGAAAACTTACTATAAAGACCAGGCTGGACTTGAACTCACAGAAATCTGCCTGCCTCTGCTTCCCAAGTGCTGGGATTAAAGGTATGTGCCCCATGCCCTGCCCACAAACATGTTTTTTTTTTAATATAGAAATTAGGCATGGGAGAGATGGCTCAGTGGTTAAGAGCACTGGCTGCTCCTGCAGAGGACCCAGGTCCAATTCCCAGCACTCCCATCCACATGATAGCTAACAGCTGTCCATAGCTTCAGTTCCAGGAGTCTGACATTCTCTCTGACCTCTGCAGGTATCACACAACACAAATGCACTTGTACACATGCAGGCAATACACTTATACATAAAAAAATTTTTTTGAATGTTAAAGATAGAAATTCTGTATATTTATCTTACATATATGTGTGTGCCTGAGTGTTTCTACATGCGTCACATGCATGCAGGAACCTATGAAGATTAGAAGAAAGATCAGATTCCTCCCAAACCGGAGTTACAGGCAGTTGTGAGTTACTTTGTGAGTGCTGGGAACTGAACTTGGTTTTATGCAAGAGCAGCAATGATCTTAACCACTGAACTTCTCCATCTCTATAAACACTTTCTGAGCCTCTCCTGAAAAAAGAAACATTTACTTTTATTATGTGTATGATTGTTTTGCCTCCCGTGTAAGTACACCCATGTTGTGCAATGCCTACAGAGGTCAGATGCCCTGGAATTGGAATTATAGACAGCTGTTAGCTGCCATGTGGGTGCTGTGAACAAAACCTGGGTCCTCTGCAAGAATAGCCAGTACTCTTAGCCACCAAGCCATCCTTCCAGCCCCATTCTGAGCTTCTTTTAAGAATTAATCTTGGGCTGGAGAGATGGCCTAGCGGTTAAGAGCGCGACTGCTCTTGCAGAGGACCCAGGTTCGATCCCCAGCACCCACATGGCTGCCAAGAGCCATGCGAAACTCCAATTCCAGGAGAGCTCCAGTTCCAGGGGAATCCGAGGTCCTCTTCTGACCTCCGCAGCATTGCACAACATGGGTGCACAGACCTGCATGCAGACAGTACATTCATACACATACAGAAATAAATTTAAAAAAAAGAATCTTCAGGGTTGGAGAGATGGTTCAGTGGTTAAGAGCACTGGCTGCTCTTGCAGAGGACCCAAGTTCAATTCCCAGCACCCACATGGTGGCTAACAACCTTCTATAACTCCAGTTCCAGGGGATCTGACAATTTTTAAGAAAAAAGAATTAGTCTTCAATAGACCTCTCATTTCAATCCTATACCCTCTGTAGCTTCTTAGCAATGTCAGGGCAACTCTTAGTCACAAAGTGAATTGTTAAAAGACCCTGCTTTATTGGCTCCTTCAGATCTAATCCAGAGTATTTTCTCATTTGAACTCTGAGTCTCTGTAAGGTAAAAGTAGTCTCTTCTTTTTGTGGCTGGATTTCAAATGCTTTTAAGATGTGCTTGGGGAAGATTTTCTAATTCCTTTAATAATTTCCTGTCTCAGCACAGTCTTTAGGTTCATTGTTATCCCATTAAGGGTTTGTATTTGTGAATTCCCGCTCACTGAGGCAACTCCCTGAGGAGGGCACTGCCTTCCCCAAATATTCAGTGCTAACCTCCTAATTATGCCCCTTTCTTCTCGCATTAAAATGAGGTTCCAAATGGATTTCAGAATGAGGTGTAAAACTTGGGACCTAAACATTAATTCAGTTGCCCTGCTAAATCCACAGATCTTCTAGAAAGAGCTTCATGTCAAGTAAGAAGAAGTCCCTTACTTCTGTGCTGGTCAGGGGCATTTACAAACCCCATCAGCCCTTGTTCCATGGGCTTATGAGAGCATTTTTGGAGTGGGTTATTTGGAAGAAAGGAAATTTGGGGGGATATCTTTTACATTTTCCTATTTCTTTCCAGTGGCAAGAGTAGGGATCTGGTGGAGTCATGGGCAAATCTGGGCATGGGAGGCGGCTACGTGGGGTATTTCCTGTTCCCACTCCCCATGACGGCCTCCATTTTCTGAATCTCATCACCCACTGGATTCCCTGTCCTCCATCTTGTGAGATTCCTCCATTTGATGAGCTGATAGACTAGACAGAGGATGCCAAGGCTTTTTGGTTTTGCTTAAGCCTTTGTCAGTTTTCAGGGAAAACAGATCTAAACTATTTCAGCCAACAAAGACCATAATTTATTTCTTCTAAAGACAATGGGGGCTTTTTAACACTAACTTAAAGAGCCAAAGTTTGAGACATTCAAATTTTGTCTGAAAAAACTGAAGGTGTGGGAATAGTTTCCTAGGAACAAATAAAACAGCAATATTTTATTATTTTCTACTTATCCTTGTGTTTAATTCAAGATCTCTCCTCTAAAGATCTTAACATTCTTTGTTAAGAGAGGTTCCTTGTCTTTTTTCCCTTTTGTCCCTTAGATTTGGACTCTTATTTTTTCTCATTATTGAATTATCCCAGAGACTGAATCTTTCCCTTGTACTCATGTCCTAAAGGGGGTTCTTGTACCACAGCTCCCCACCTCCAGCCCCACAGTGATTTATGTGCCATCCCCATGGGAGGTTTCTCTTACTCAAGTCATTCTGTCCATCTTCAGCAATTTGGAGGATAGAAATGGGGATGAGAACTCCATACTTACTTTGTGTCTATGACACATCTCACTTCAAACCCTCCACCTCAGAAAACTGTCCCAACTGCCAAGCCAGAGCTGGATCTAATCTTCCTACCTTGGTGTACACACAAAGTTGCCTAGTTTTTCCACCTGCTTACAGCCGTTGTGGGGAGCTGGCCTCTCAGTACAGAGACCAGCCGGCTACTTCTGTAGCCCTGCCTGAGAGGTACTTCCACCTCAGGCCCTTAGCCTGGGACAATGAGACACATTTCCCACTCTTGGCTGTGACTTCCCACCTGCTCAGAGTCTGCTGAACCCTGGACAGGAATTTCAGGCTGATGGTTGTTGACCTATATTCAGCCTATGTCCACTCACAGCACCAGCTATCCAGATTGGTGGTCCATACTGGAACCTCTTTCCAACCCACTGGCCACCTGAATGAAATGCAGGCCTGCTTTAGCCATATGCACGCAAAAATTTAAAAAAAACATGGCTGGGAATTCTGTAATGATGTTAATGGGGAATTCAATTTATTATTGCTACAGCCTGCTTTTATAAACACCAGTCCCCAGAGCCAATCACAGGCCCCCCAATTCTGCACCACTGCACACCAGTGCCCCACCCAGCATCATGCACATAGGCCATGTTGTTTGCTCCTCCATGGGACAGGATCAGAGAAATCCCCTGATTCCCATCCAGATGGTGCCCTGAGGGGTGCTAGCTAAGAACTAGCTCCCAATTCAAACTGGATCTTTCTACACCCCTGTATTTGTTACTTTTCTATTGCTGTGGTAAAATACTATGACCACAACAACTCACAGAGGGAAGAGTAGGATTGGCTTATGTTTTCAGAAGGAAAAGAGTCAATCATGGTGGGGATGATGGGTGGCAGAGGTGGCCAGAACAGAAAACTGAGCCTATATCCTTAAGCACACAAAGGAAGGAAAGAGACTGGAAGTAGCTGAAGCTATGTTTCAAAGCCCACCCCTGTGAGAGCCCCAGGGACATGCTTCCTCTAATAAGGCCACACCTCCTGAAGGTCCATGATCCTCTACAAAGTGTGCCACCAACACCAAATATTCAAATACTTAGAGCCTATGGGGGACATTCTCTTTAAAACCACCCATTTCATTCTTGAGACCCCGTAGGCCATGTAATACACGATTCATTTAGTTCAACTTTAAATTTCTCATAGTTGGGGCTGGAGAAGTGGCTCAGCATCACAGAGCACTGGTTGCTGTCACAAAGAACCCAGGTTCTGTTACCAGCACCAACATGACTGCTAATAACTGTCCGTTACTCCAGTTCCATGGGATCTGATGCTCTGGCCTTCATGTGCATTGTACACAAGTGGTGCATTTACAGACAGACAGACAAAACACTCATACATGTAAAATAAAAATAAATTTTTAAAAAGTCCTCATCGTCTTTAAGAGTTTCAACACTGTTCAAAAGTCCAGAATCCAAAGTCTCTTCTGCAACTCAAGTCTGCCTTTAAACTGTAACCCCCTGTAACATCAGGAAGCAAATTATATACATTCATGATACAATGGCACAGAATACACATTCCAATTCCAGTAGTGAGAAATGGAGACATATTGAGGAAATACGAGACCAAAATAGGACCCAGCAAGACAAACACCAAATCCTGTAGCTCTATGTTGATCTCTAGGACTTTAGTTTCAAAGGGATCAGTTCACAGCTCTGCTGCCAGCAGCACATATTTCACTCGTGGGCTTGCTCCACTCCCTGTTATACAGCTCTCATTGAAACTATCTCACAGCTCTGGCATCTTTGAGGTTCCACCAAACCCAGGCTTCACTTTAACAGCTTCCCAAAATGGTTTCTTGGGGTCTCTTGGCCTCCCAGGGTCTTCCTTATGCAGGAACTCCCCTACTGCACACTGCTTGATGAGAAATAATTGATTATTCCTCATTCTTCCATCTTTCATACTTCTAAAGCCAGCAGCACACAACATTGCTAAGTTCTAGAACCAACTTGGAATGGTCCTTGACACCCTTCATATTATCAGCAGCTTTTATATTGTAGCTATAACCATACCACAGATTCAAAGTTAGGCTGTCTTGACATTTCCTCCCCCAAAGAAATTAGCCCATTACCTTTTAATTTGGCCTAGGTGACTCCTTAGGCCTTAGGCAAATGGCAGCCAGATTCTTTGCAAAAATTGTTGTTTAAGTCATTGTGTCTATCTCCTTCTGGAACATCTTGAACTAGGGCTCTGCTAGAATGGCCCATTAAGCTCTACATACAGCATTCAATGCTTTTCAAGTCCAATTTCCAAAGTCTCCCATATGTCTCCAGTAAACAACATGGCTAGGTTCTTCACAACACCCCCCCCCCTCCTGGTACCAATTTCTGTATCAGTTACCATTCTGTTGCTGTGGTAAAACACCATGACCAAAGTAACTTGGAGAAGTCGAGTTCATTTGGCTTATGGTTCCATAGGGATACGGGTCCATCATGGTGGGGTAACATGGCAGCAGTGGTGGCTGGAACAGAAAGAGGAAGGCTCACATCTTGAAATGGGGATAGAAAAGAGAGTTACAGATAGCAAAGCAGTGACATGCTTCTTCCAGCAAGGTCATACCTCCTAAAGTTCCTGTGACCCTCCACAAATTCCACCTGACCAACTATTCAAATACCTGGAGCCCATTGGGGGGGACATTCTCATTCAAACCACCACACCCCTCCCTTAATAAAGACTTTAAGAGACTCTGAGTATAAAAATCAGGCACCAGTGCACACAAAATGGTGGGAATCCTGTTTAAGAATGAATCAGCCATTTAAAAATATTTTGTTTATTATTTTTATTTTATGTATATAAGTGTATAGCCTGCATGTGTGTGAGTACTCCCATGACATACAAAGCCCATGGAGCCAGAGGAAGGCATCAGGTTCCTCTGGAGTTACAGACAGTTCTTAGCCACCATGTGGGTAGCCCAGAATGAATTAGTCTCATTTTTATAGTTCCTAAATACAAGCCCCTTCCTACCTTTTTCTATTTCCTAGATGCTCCAGGAGACAGTTTTAATGGCTTCTCAGCAAAGTCTCTCAGCTTGGTTGCCTCATCTTGTTTCTTCAACTTTTAGTTCCACTTTCTGAGAGCACAAAGCCTTGCAATCCCATCTTTCAATATCCTGTTTTCACAAGCTCAGACTTTTTTTATACAGTGTCTCACTATGTAGACTGGGCTGGCCTCAAACTCACAGAGATCCTCCCTTCCATTTCTGTCCAAATACTGAAATAAGGAATATGGTGCCATGCCCACCTAGTCATACAAACTTCTGAAAGTACTAATAATTGTGATCCTTAAAGTCTTTGAAAATGATTGTATTCTTTTTTTGTCTTTTTGAGATAGGGTCTCCCTGTAGCTCTTGGAACTCACTATGTAGACCTGGCCTTGAACTCACAAAGATCCACCTGCCTCTACCTCCCAAGTGCTGGGATTAAAGGCATGTGCCACCATGCCCCGGCCTGATCTTATTCTTTACACTAATGAGCTGCAATGGCAGGTTGGAGCAAAAGCAGAATGAACATCTATCCCCAGTGGAAGACCACGAGGAACATGAGTCAGTATTTGTCAGCTTGATCCTGTTAGGAGAGACAGGATCACTCTAACCAAGTGTTAATGGATCCTAGGTGTCTTAGTCAAAGAACTGATGAAACACAAATACCAAATCATCAATAAATCTGAAAGAAAAAGTACAGGATACATTGCAAATGAGCAGCAAGCTAGTTGGACTGGAATGGCTGAGACCATACGTTACTGTTTGAGGCTTCCATTTATCGGATCCAGGAGAGGAGAATTTGGTTGCTAAGTGGGGTAGTATAAGTGGTTCTGTTTCGATTGACAGACTTGGATTATGTCTTTACTACATAAGTCCTTTCCCATGGTGCATCTGATTTTAATAATATATATACCCAGGTGTGCATGCACATTAAATAGGTGATAGTTTCTAAATGTTCACTCAGAGTTTACCGTACTATGCATGTACCCCAAACTGGATCAGCCTTGACTGGCCCACACCTCCCATTTCCAGTATCTTTGGAATATGTTTGAATGGAAATGGTGAGTTTTCGAGGAGGTGTAATTTATTCCATTGTTTGAAGTGGGGTGCATGCGCAGCTCCATGCAAGTGAGCATATCCATTTGCCAAGTTGATTATTAGAAGAATATGGGTATATCTCGAGACAAGAAAAGTCCAGGTTGCTAGGCTATTCCTGTTCTTGTCTGTCTCAGCACCTCATGTTGGGACTCACCAGTTCAACCCAGCACTGCCTTGGGTGCCCCATGGCCAGTTGGGCTGAAAGTATAAAGGGCAGTGGCACAATGCTTGCAAGCAGCATGCCAACATTGGGTACAGTATGCAGTAGGACTCTGCCACTCTATCCCCAAGGAGAAACAGGAGCAACAGTATATGGAGCTGAGGAAGGGTAGGGTCAGGTCCTGGGCCCGTAGGTTCACAGTGCTGTCCCCAGTGCAGGGCCTTTCTTGAGTCCCATCCTTGGACTGATCCTGGACAGCTGAGGAGAGTGGACACTGAAGGCAGGAAAACAGGGTGGATTGCTGCCTTACTGTCCCCTCGGTGTCATGCCCACTGCTTTGTGATTCTTCCTTGGCCCCTCACTGATGAACCTGAGTCTCAGTTCCTTCATGTGACTTAACTGGATAGTGACAGTAGCTGCTTAGTTAGTTGTGCTGAGACCTGGCCCTGGAGTTTCAGCTTTTCTGAGGCCTTCCTTCAGCAGCCTCATGGCCCCACTGGGATGCCAGCTGGATGTATGTCTCTTGTTGAGAGTTATTCCTATAGCCCCAGACATCTGGTGAGTTACATCCTTGGGTGGAATGGAAAGGCCTCCCTGTCACTATCTTTAACAGTAAAGCTTGTACCAGGCAGCTCTCTGGGGACATTCTTCTGTCTTGCTCCACAAACCATTTGGGCTGGGACCATAATCACTTATTTCCTAAATGGGAAGCTTTAGGCAGCAGAAATAAGAACAAAACTAGGATTCAAGCCAGTGACACAGACTCAGGTTGCTGCTAACCTGGGTTCCTCACACCAGGCCAGATGAAACCAGACACCTAGATACTGTGCTTCACACCCAAGGATAAGGAAGAAGAAAAGGCAGGAAAGCATCACTGTGACATGAAGGCCAGTTACTAGCAGCCAGTCCTCATGTTGGCCATGAGCAGCCTGGTCTAACTCTCAGGGCAGTGGCAGCTGGATGGACTACCTGCTTTCCACTCTAAGGCAGAAGTTCTGCAGGGAGATGTGAGTTCACTAGACCTCATGAGAGTTTGCATGTCCCTCAGTTGTGATTGTCCAGTGTGCCATGATTAATCCTTGAGACCTCAAATCTCCCCAGAGACAAGCCTCTAAGGAACTGTCCAGATTGTGTTAACTAAAGGTGGGAAGACCTGTCCAGCTTATAGCAGCAGTCCATGGGCCGGGATCATGTATGGAAAGCAAAGGAAGAAACCAATTGGATTTTCATGTCTCTCTGCTTCCTGGATGTGGATATAATGTGAACAGCTCACTTCCTGCTCCTGGGCTATGACTTGCTACCCTGTCTTTCTGTGTCCAACTGGATTTTTTCATATCTAACCATCTGCATTAATTATACTGCAACTGTAACATATTTCTGCTTCTGCCTCTGGTAAGACCTCTTTGAACTCCTTGAACTTTACTGTGTTTATTTTACCTTATGGTAGCCATTCTGAAATGCAGATTGACAAATAGACAGATAGATTATAGATGATAGAATTGCTGTGTAATACATGCTTTGAGAATTAATTTTACTAATTAAGAAAAGAATCTCTATTAACCAATGGCAAACTATCAAGGAAAAGGAAAATGAGTTACCAAATTTCAGCCAGAAGAACTGGCATAGCTTGGAAATTTTTATTCATTAAATTCTGTCATTGTTGAAAGATAAGTCTCTTCATTTAAGTTTGGGACAAGCTGCACTCTTGAGTCTCCTTCACACAAATGTTGCCACATCTGCATTTGATTGAACCAGAGTCTGCTTTGTGCTTCTTTTATCCCCTTTTGTTTGCACACTTGATGAAATTGATTCACGTGCTGGTTTAAGTCCTTCAGATCTCATGAGCCTCTCATGCCTCATAAAGATCCTGACCCACCCTGGGGCTTAGGTTTGTCACTAAAACTACATACCAGTCCTGAGACACTAGATGATTTAACTTCCTTTTTAGTTCTCTGAACCCAGTCCTGTGGGCCTTGATGAACTGTGCATCGGACACCACCTCTGTAGTGCCTACTGTCCTCAGCAATGCAGGTCTCTCTGCTATTTATTGTCTTCCACTCTCCGATGTTCATGGCCATTTCAGCTGGTGGTAACCAAATATCCCTATTGGCTCATATGAGCCAGTTCATCAGGGTCTGATTTCCATTGTACTGTTTCAAAGTATGCAACTTTTCTTTAGGGAGGAATGGACAGACATTCTTCCCTACTTTCCCGACACACACTGATTCCATCTGCTCCCATGTCCCACAACCTCCTAAGCCAGGCTATGAGAGGCTTTTTCATGTCTTTGTTTGCAAGCCCTTCCCAATTAAATATTAGAGTCTGTCTTCTCCCTGACTATCAGAGTTTGAATTTCCCACATGGGGCCATTATTAAGGTCCCTTTCCACATACTGAGCCACGGATTTCTCTTTCTCTGTACTATAGGTCAAGCCTAAGAGGTATCCTCGATCATTTCTCAAGCCCTCCTGAGTATTAACTCCTATTGATTCTGCATTTGGATGTGAAGAGGGGCTCATTAACACAGATGATTTCCACTCTGTTTTCTTCCAGGCACACAGCCATTAGACATATCAAGTCAGCACTTCCATCTCATCTTCTCTTGTCCAATTTACTCACCAAGTCAGAGGTTGTAATTCCTGCTCTACATGAGCAAGTCTCACCCAGACAGCTTTCTCAATTTCAGATGCATGTCTCACTACACATAACAGTGGCTATCTGGTCACTCCAACTGCTTGCTAGCCTTCTCATTTCCCATGTGTGTACCCTAGTCTTTTGACACTTTTCAGACCTTCCCCATTCTGATACATCAGAGCCCATGCATCAAGCAGGCATGCCACCCAATACAATGCAGATGTCACTCAGGGAATTTGCATACCAAAGGACAGTCCACCAACAGAGGCTTAGCCCTACCTGCATGAATTTCTAGCCATAGCTGGGCCCATGCAACCACAGAAGAAAGCATCACCACAACCACATGGGGCAGAACAGCCATATTGGGATCGTCCTGTGGATGCACCATCTTGGGCATTTTAGTGCATGTCTTAGTATGTATATCAAGGGCCATGCACTCAAACCTCTGAAACTCATTGTGGATACTGTAGTGCCCCACATTGGACACCAGTTTATTGTGTTAACATTTCCTTGGGAGAAATGAACAAATATTAACAAAGGTAGGGCACTGAGGACAGATCAGAGTATACTGCCCATGTGGAACTCTGGAAATCAATGAGTTTAGAGTTTATTGTTCTTACTTACAGGAACTTGGATGAGGGGTCACTTGGAGGTGACCCCAAAACAGCTGCATCACCAAAATTCAGCCCAGGATTGACAGTGACCTTATGGAAGCTTCAGCTTGAGGTCCTCTTTCTGTTCATCTTCCATCATCTAAGTACCCTAACACCTCGCAAGATTGCTTCATCTAGAGGATCTAGGTGGGAGAGGGAATAATGGCTGGAATTCCAGAAGCATCTTGTTACTTTCACCACTTTCCCCTTGGAGTGTTCACAGTTCCTTTACCATAGTTCTAGCTATCACTGCATTCTTGTGCATATTTCATTGTAATGATCCCTAGCCAATGCTTTCTACTCCAAGACAGTGATGAGATGATCACGTTATGCCTGGAGGAAAGAGCCATGCTACAACAACCTAAGAGAAATGTGTTATGTAATCATACAGAGACATCATGATGAATGGTCTCATCTTAGCCACACTACAACATCCTAACTATGAGAAAGGTGTTATATTAACCATGTGGGGAAATATTGGCGAATGCTTGTATGTGTGCCATTCTCCAGTGACGGTGCATGCAGTAGTGAGTGATCTTTCATACTGTGTAATCAATTCCTTTGCAGACAATCCCAGAATTAGGATTCCTGGGTCCTATGGTAGCTCTACTTTCAGTTCATGAAGAACATTCTAACTCTTTCCATGAATTGGAAATGGTATGTTAGCACACACCTGTAACCCCATCAAGTTTTCATGCGAAACCTCAGGACTTAGCTTTCTTTCCCCCCAGTTCTGAAGTTATAGGCAAGTGCTATGTGCACTTATGTGGGTTCTGGGGATCCAAACACAGAACCTCACATTTATGCAGCAAGCGCTTTACCCACTGAGCCATCTCTCTAGCCCTGCCTGCCTAAGAATTTCTGTAATTTAATTTCTGTGAGTCCATGGGTTAATTAAGCCCCTGTAATTAAAAGATTGCATTACATCTTCAAAATAGCATGTTTACTAACCAAGCAGTGACTCTTTTCATTAACTTCTGGATAAACTCTGTGCTAAATTTCTTCTAATTAATAAAATTGTTTATGTTCCTTCATTAAGATCTGTTGTGCCAGTTCTCATGTGTAAAAAGACTGTGAAGGAGAATTCCTGAAAGAAGCTATAATGAAAAAATCTGGTTGTTTAGAAGTTCAGTGATAGGGAGAGATTGTGTTGTGGCAGGTCCACAGACACAATTATCTTGGGGGCATCTTTATCCCCCTTAATGGCCATTGATTGCCCTCTTCTGTATGTAACTCAACATCTTCTGTGACCATTATTAAATAACTTGGAATGTACAGACTCCCTAGTTTCCAATGAACCAGAAATCTAAGAAAGCACTTAGATAGCACCTGAGGCCTACACAGCATCTTCCCCTGTTGTTTCCACCAGTACATTTGAAAAGTGTTGTCTTATGACTTTTTTTGTTTGATTACTATGAAAAGTTCATGAAATTGTTATTTCATTGGAACTTGGCATTTGGAGAAAGCTAAGTCTGCGCTCATGGGCCATGGTCACTCATAATTAGCTCCAGAATAAACTGTATTTTTTTATTCTTTTGAGGCAAGAGCCTTTTTCACACAGGCAGGCATTTTTGCTGTAGTAACTTTGTAGAAGTCTTTTACAGGAGGCTTGAACCAGTGTCCCATTTACAAAGAGGAGGGTCAATACAGAGGAAAAAGTTTCTTCAGTGCTTCTAAGTGGAGCCTATGGTCAAGCAAGGCCTTTGACTTATCCTCACATAGATGGAACAACTGGTAAAAGGAAAGCTAAAGGAGCCAAAGACTGCTCCCAAGCCAAGCAACCTGAAGAATAGATCCTCAACTGATCTTGTGGTTAAAAAATATTGTTAATTTGGGCGTGGTCTTAAACACCCAGTGGGAAAGTATAGCCAAAGATTAAAGTGGTTGGTATATTTCTTTAAGAGTTCAAGGGACTGCATTTCTCAAACATTAGACTTAAGTCTATTTGAGATGTTATTTAGAAAATTATTTCTCACTAATAATTTTCTTGATCAAAAATGCCTCCTGGATATAAAACTTCAGACGTTGGTCCAATTCAACACTGCAGTACCTACCTACAGCCAACAGAGACACAGCCACTATTGTTTTAACTTAAATATTAAATGATGGCTAATTTTCTTTTCTCTCCCTGTCTAGAAGCCATTTGGGAGGGAACGCACACTGATTCTACACAATCCATCCTTGACGGTCAAAGAAAACTGACGAAGAGCCAAATAGATGGGTGCTCTTGGAAGCTTTCATCAAGAGATTCTAATGGACTATGATTTGGACATTCTAAATACCCCCTGTTCTGACTTTTCCTGGTCCCCTGCCTAGAACTTGTAATGCTAATATTACTTCTCCCTCAAATCTCCTCCTAGGTCCCAGAAAAGGACTTCTTTCCTCCCTATAACTAACAGTTATGCACTTTTGTTTTGTTTTTTTTTAAGATAGTCCTACTGAAGAGGAACCCAAATTGCCATGCCCAGCATCCCTACTCAGCATGGATGAAGTCAGAGTGGTCATCACCCCTATTCCCTATTGGCAATTAGGGTAAGATCTTCAGAGAGGGCCATGATAAGAACAGGAGGTAGAAACTGGCTAGTCAGTTTAAGTTTACCTTAAAGATCCCAAAGAAAATTTAAACAGCTTCCTTTTTGGCTAAAAGCCAAAATGCCTTTGGACCTCTTGGTATCATACTCCATGCCAAAGGCCAGAGATGCCAAAAGTATTTGGAGGCTATGATCTGATTCCTAAAATATTTAAGGGTTACCTCTTTGGTGTGTGTGGGGGGAGATGGTGTGATGTTATAATAGCAAAAAGCCACTTAAGATAAAACTGGGTGATAATACATATTAAAAAATCAACATTATAAAAGAGTTGATGAAAACATTGGATAATGAGAAAATTATGGAAATTTAGCAATAGGAAGCTTTAAGAACACTTGATAAGTTGAACCAAAAAAGATCAATGTCCAAAGCACATTAAAATCAAAGTGTCTGAGGAAAAACCAAAGACAGAGTTCTAAAACAGCAAAAGAACCACTAAGGTGGTGAGTGCTTGTTATTCCTGTAGTTGAGATATTGAATGTTGAAGAGATGGCTCAGCAGGCAAGGAAAATGGCAGAGAGAGAGAGAGAGAGAGATAAAGAGAGAGAGAGAGAGAGAGAGAGAGAGAGAGAGATTTTACAAATACAAAAACAAGAGAAATGCATTACATTACTTATTAAACAACACTAATTTCACTAAGAGTAAACTCCAACAGCAGAAACCACACAGGCCAAGAGAAATTAAGATGTCATAGTCCATGTGCCAAGAAATACTTCCAAGCAACAATGTCCTTCCCAGAACAGCTTTCAGAAAGATAAATGAAAGCTTTCAATATCACAAGTAAAAGCACTCACCACACCCAGAGAGCTGACAAGCAGTCCCATAGGACACTACAATCATGAAAACACAGGAAAGGGAGAAACTCAGGTGTAGACCAGATGCACAAAAGAGAAACTGAAGAGAAATGATTCCTATCTTTACAGGAATTCACAAGTATCAAAGATTTATTGGAAAGGAAGAAGAGAGAGTATGAAGAATACACAGCAACAACGAAAGCCTAGAGAGCAGCCCTTTGGCAAGAACATGAACTGTGAACGTAAATGGACTGTATTCTCTAATAGGAAGACATAGGCTGGTTGAATGGCCAGCAAAAAGCAAAGTTACATGGACATTTTGAGAGATGCTCCAAAGTCCTCTGTGACCTAGTTGACCTTGGAGGGCTAGGGGCAAAAAAAATTGTCCCTTTAAGTCCCTCTGACCACATTAGTATAGGCCTCCAGGTATGGTTATTAAACACCCAAGAAGGTTAGTTACACCAGTCTGATATTTTTAATTACTGGGTAGTATGTATCTAAAGCTTGAGCATAAATCAAACACTCTTAAATAAACCCTGACTATGCATATATTTTGTTCCTTAAGCAAGCCCTTATAATTGTTAACAGTGTTGGGTATTTTCTGTAAATTTCTACTTATTCTTCCTTACTACACTTTTTTTCCTTCATTTTTATTAGGGCTATTTTCTTTTAAGAATTTACTTACATGTTTTAATTATTTATATATTTTTATTGTATTGTTGTGTATTTCATACATAACACCTCAGTTAATCTTAATCACTTTTATACCCCCCTCCCCACTGGCCCCTCCCACAGGCCCCCCCACCGGCCCCTCCCACAGCTCCCCCCACTGGAATTCATACACTGTCCTTTCTGTTGAGGCCTATTGTGTCAAGTTAGTGTCTCCGGACATTCCTCAGTGCAAGTTCATCCACTAAGGTCTAGTCAGCCTAACCAGAGTCCCTCACTTTAAGATCAGCTCTTCCTCACCCAATAGTAAACAGCCGTCAATAATTCTTTCGCTAAGATTGGGCCCTACTGCTCATTTCTCCAGTTCCATGCTGGGTTTTTGTCTGCATAATTTTGCATGGATCTTGTGCATGTGGACACCATTTCTGTAGGTTCATATGAGCAGGCTCCCAGGAGCTTGTAGGATTCTATTTCCGTATCTCCTTCCTGACTCTTACAATTTTTCTGCCCCTTCTTCTGCAATGGTCCCTGAGCCCTTGGTGAGTAAAGTTTAACATAGGAGACCTGTCCAGGCACTCAGACTCTGCGGACTCCTGATCTCCATACTTTGGCCATTTGTACCCTTTTCTGTTCCTGGCCCCCCATTGTATAAGGGAACTTCATTAATGAGAGTTGAGAGAGTCACTAGTATCCTCTTTACCCCTTGTTTCATGACTCTTAGGTATAGCTGTTGCATTGTAGATGTGCTACTTAGGCTTGGAAAATTCACAATGTTGCGTGACCAGTTGTGGGACTCTGTAGTCATCTCCGTCTGGTGCAAAAAAAGCTTCTTTGATGAGTGGCAACTGGGATACTTGACTGAAAATATAAAGATTATATTATTTATATTTTAATATTTAGTTGTAATTATATATCATTTAATTGTTGTGGCATTGCTAAGCCACACTACAGTTATACCTGAAAAAAAAAAAAAAACACAAAAACGAAAACAAAAGTCCCAAGCCTTACTCTTAGCTTTTCAGTTTTTGGCCAAGAGTGGACCAAGTCTCTGTGAGTTTGTTCCTTCTGCTGCCTCGTGGAACTGTACTCTCAGCTAGACTTCATTCATACTTTTATTGAAACAGAAGCAGTCTTGCCAGCATCAATTTGGGTAGTAGAAGCTAAGATCCACCATTATCATCAGAGAATCTTGCCATTTTATTTCTAGGTCCAAAATATCTCAGACATGCAATATCAAGCATACTTCTGAATTATTCTCACTGTTCTCAATGAAAATAACATGCTGCTTTCAACTCTTTGATAGGCTTTGCTATTGTTAAGCACACCCACATTCATCACTCTCTTGGGTAGAGGGTAAAGTGGGGTCCTGAGGGACACATGTTTTGTGCAATGTCTTCAGAGGCCAGAAGAGGGCATCAAAACTTCTGGAACTGGAGTTACAGATGTTTGTTAGCCATTATGTAGGTGCTGGGAACTGAACTGGGTCCTCTGCAAGGACCACCAATGTTCTTAACCACTGAAACATCTTTCCAGCCCCTGAATATTAGTTTTTTAACTTGGTTTGAGACCACCGTTTTCCAAATTTGATACATAATTATAGATAGATATGAACTCTGGACTTCAGAATAGTCATTATTTTACATTACAGAATTCAATTTGGGTTTCTTGAGAGAGGGACTCCCTAGAACTTGATGTGTAGATCAGGCTTGCCTTGATCTCACAGAGATCTGCCTGCCTCTGCCTCCCGAGTACTGGAATCAAAGACATGAACCACCACGACTGGCTGAGAATTCAATTTTGATGTCATTAGTTTTAACCTTATATTGAAAACATAGTTATTTGGGCACTCACCTATGAAATTTATAAGAATATGAGACAAAATCCCGAAATGAAGTTGTGCATACCAAGGTATTCCAATGTCTGAAACTGAGCTGCATAGATTTATGGGTAGAATAGATCCTGGCTTGGTAGGACATCTTGGAAATCTTGGGCATTAGAGTCAAATGAACCAGGATCTCTTATTGAATGGTTCATATTTTATGAAGAGTTATAAAACATCAAGTTAGCCTTCTACTTTTCTTTCTGGACATGAATATCCTTCAATGGTTGTAGTATATCCCTACAGAACCTCCTCCTCCTTCTTTTTCTTCTTCTTTTTTTGGTCTTTTTGAGACAGGGTCTCCCTGTAGCCCCAGCTGGTCTGGAACTCACTATGTAGACCAGGATGGCCTTGAACTCACAGAGATCCACCTGCCTCTGCCTCCTGAGTGCCAGGATTGAAGGTGTGCTCCACCACACCCAGTGAAAAACTTTCTATTTCTTATGAGTATTAAACACAATGGATCCTCCAAAATATAAATAATGCATGGAGGAGCATAATGGTTTAAGTTGGGCTATATGTACCCAAACAACTAGGGAAATGACAAGAGTTTTTCATCTCAGAAGTAGACATGGAAAGTACAATTCCAACACCCTAGGTACAACATGGTGTACAGTAACAACCTACTGCAGCCAGAACTACATATCTTGATGTGTTATGTTTAATTAAAGTTAAATTAGGAGTGTGTAAGAAGGTAATTTGTATTTGAAAAACCTATTTATGTCTGCTTCCTTTCTTGAGAAATTTCAAGAAATAAACACACATGTGTGCTGTGTTGCTTTTCTCATTGTTTTGACAAGATATCTGGCAAAAGCAGCTGAAGGGTTTGTTTTGCCTCAGAATTGGAGGGCACAGTCCACCATGCTGGGGAAGTCACGGCTGGAGGAGCTCGAGGCTGCTGCTCACTTTGTACCCATATCCAGGAGCCAAGGGATGGTCTAGACCCCCACCCCATGGAACTGTGCCCAAGTCAGTGTGGGTCTTCCTGTTAGGTCGAACTGGACCCCAAGATGGAGTCACTGCTGACCTTGAGACCCCAACCTGGCAGGCAGCCTTCCAGGAAACAGAAACTAAACCACCCTGGTTTCTCAATAACCTCCTGATTCCAACTGCAATTATCCATTGCAACCAATTTTCAGTAGCAGCAGCCAAAAAACTAAAGAATCATGTAACTCAAACTTCCCCTTAACGCCCAGCCTAAAGTAACAAGAAGCTGCTGTTCTCTGATCCCAGAGGGAGACAGGAACATGGTCTATTCCCCCAATAAACTGCTGGGGTTGTCTTAGCCAGTGGTCCTCACTGCTCCCCTTTTTATACTCTTCCCACCTCAGTTAAGGACTCCTGGTAATCCTTCACAAATGTGCCCAGAAGCAGACCTAATCTGACTAGTCTTTCATAGGCGTGCCCAGAGACTTGTCTTCTAGCTGATGCTAGATCCTGTGATCCAGCCCCCCAAGTGAAGTATTTTTAAAAATACAGCTTTCTCTGGAACTGGAGAGATAACTCAAAATTAAGAGCACTGGCTGCTCTTGCAGAGGACCCAGGTTCAGTTCCCAGCACCCACATGGCAGCTGACAACTGATTGTTACTCCAGTTCCAGGGGATCCAACACCCTCTTCTGATCTCTGTGAACATTGCCTAATTCAAGTGCACTAACATACATGCAGGCAATGCACTCATACATAAAATAAAATAAACTACATAAAATATTTAAATACAGCTCTCAGGTCCTCTAGATGGCCTAGCAAATAAAGGTTCTTGCTGCCAAGTCTGATGATCTGAATTGAATTCCCAGTACCTATATGGGAACTTACCCCACAAGTTGTCTTCTGATGTCCACATGTGTTCTGTGGTATGTACCAACATTCCCAAATGTCATTACAAAAATAAACTTGAAAACACAGCTCTCTTCTCAGAGCAGATTAAAGGTAATTTATTCTGGAGCCAAATACGAGTAACCACAGCCTAGGAGAACAGACTTATGTATCCACGATTGGACCCCAAACTCCACATCCCAATTGGAAACAATTTCATGAAGGTTTTTTTTTTTTTTAGGAACAGAGCCACCAACGCCATAAATCAAAGCACTTTTCAATATATATTTGTGAAAAATCAAGTGGGCAAGTTGCATCGAGGTCAGAAAATCTTTGCTACAGGCCTTAGATGCTGTCTGGTGACATTCTCACCTTTGGCTTGGCAAAAGCTAGAGCACACGTTCCCAAGAATTGATTTAATCATCACAGGGATGTTAGATCACACACAGAGGTGGACAATAAATGATCTTTAAGGAGGATAAAGATGGCCCAAGATAATTTGGCTCCTGTGCGTATCCCAACCTTGCCATAATTGAAGCACTAATCAGTCACTCCGCCTTTGACAAAACAAATGTTCAACGTCTGGATTGGCTTCTTTCCAGAAACTTTAGTTCACAAATTAAATGTGGTAGAAATGTAAATAATCAACCAAGAGCAAATCTATCTAGCACAATGTGAAAAAATAGGATCAATGTCAACACAGAATTCTGTATTCAGCAGTGTTAACATCACAATGAGACACCAAGGACCTCCTAGAACTACAAAAATGTAAAAGAAAATGGCAGTAGCAGGCTCATGCTAGGTGAAAGCATAAAGGAGTGGTCTTCTAAAATGCTATACCAGTAACTGAAAACACAGTGATTCTTAGAGTTAAACATATACTGACTACTGACTTGTATGGCCGGTTTTTACTGAGGCAAAATGGAAATGGATATTTAAGTAATATTTAAGCTGTAGGGCCAAGCATGGTGGTGCACACCTTTAATCCCAGCACTCGGGAAGCAGAGGCAGTTGGATCTCTGTGAGTTCAAGGCCAGCCTGGTCAACATAGTGAGTTCCAGGACAGCTGGAGGTACAGGGAGACCCTGTCTCAAAATACGTAATTAATTAATCAAGGCGTAAATTGAAAATTCATATCTGTTTTGTTTACAATGCACAAAAGGTAGAGATGCTCCACAGGTGACTATGCAGACCCAGCCCGAGGACCATTAGGGGGCTGTAGTTGTGCAGAATGAATACGGAAGTGGACTATAAGTGTCGAAACCCACTGAACAGCATACTACAAAGTGAATTTTACTCTATTCAAAATTGTAACAACCAGCACAGCCTCCAATGGTAGTGCAAGGCCGTTGTCCCTGCAGCTCAGGAAGCTGAAGCCAGCCATCAACCGAGTCCAGGATTTCGAGATCCAGCACAGGCCACATAAAAAAAAAAAAAATTCAAGGTTGGAGAGATTACTCAGTGGTTAGGAACACTGGCTGGTCTTGCAGAGGATCCAGGTTCAGTTTCCAGCACCCACATGATGACTAACAACCGTCCCTAACACTAGTTCCAGGGAATCTGATCTCCTTGGGCATCGCACGACACATGAATGTGTAACACTCATACACGTAAAAATAAACTTATTCTAAAAAAAAAAAAAAATTAGCCAAGTATGGTAATGCATGCCTTTAATCCCAGCACTCGGGAGGCAGGCAGATATTTGTGAGTTCAAGGCCAGTCTGGTTTGTGTAGTGAGTTCCAGGCCAGCTGGGGTTACAGGGAGACCCTGTCTCAAAAAGACAAAAAAAAAAAATTAATTGAAATGTTGGTGAATTCAAACTGACAATGACAAATGAACCCAAGTATTAGAAATGTGTCACACAACTGCATGGAAACAGTGATGATGAAAGGTTTTAGTGACTTTGGAAAATAGGCTTGGAGTGAACACAGACCCAAGAGCTGACATCGAACTCTGTATTCTAATTGGGAAATATATTTCTCATAATATGTGTTAGAAATTCTGAAAATTTACATGGAATACAATGTGAAAAAGTATAGTCCAGCCTCCTACATAGTCCAAGCAGGGTAAAATGAGCAAACGGAACATACTACAATCAACCTGAAATGCTAGATCCCAGATACCAGCATTAGCATGATTCTGTGTCAGTAGATCTGCACAGATAGATAGATTACTAGGATTATCTTCAACAAAAGGAATCAGGAGTCCTTGAAAAAATAACTAATTCTAGCTCTAGGAATAAAGCTATAATATGATCCTTGAATGTTTTGTAGCATCAAAACTAACATTCGGTTAGTAGAATGCTTCCCTATTGCTTGCATAAACAACACCCTCAGCAGATCCTCAGGTGGGGAGCTATACCAGTAATGGTAATCCCAGCACTCAGGAGGAGCTGGGAGACAACTTCCTGGTAGAACAGGAGAAGATGTTCCAGAAGGGTTGAAAATATTTAAAAAGAAGACTATACGAATGTATTTATTTGTCAAAAATCAAGGGCTGGAGAGATGGCTTAGTGGTTAAGAGCACCAACTGCTCTTGCAGAGGACCCAGGTTCAATCCTCAGCACCTACATGGTGGTTCAGCTAAGAACTGTCATTAAGCCAGGCGTGGTGGTGCATGCCTTTAATCCTAGCACTCAGGAGGCAGAGGCAGATGGATCTCTGTGAGTTCAAGGCCAGCCTGGTCTACAGAATGAGTTCCAGGACAGCTGGGGCTATAGAGAGACCCTGTCTCAAAAAAAAAAAAAAAAAAAACGTACATCAAAGATTTGGCGACTTTATCATGTGTGCATATGTGACTGTACAAAAAAATTGAGTGGAAAGGTTGGGAACGACTACAGCACTGAAGAAATGAAGAGAAGCACCTAGCCAGTAGGTGTTGAAGCTGTGAGTTTAGTTTTATGGGTATATTTGTATACATATGTTTATATTAAAACATTTTTGTAATAAAATACTTTGTAAAAAGATAAAGTTGCTCTAAGTGTTGTGGCGCATACCTGTCGTTCTAGCACACAACAAACGCCAGTGGTCCTTGTGGAGGTGGGAGGATCAGAAGGTCAGTTGGAGTTTGAGGCTTGGGTTACATGAAACTACACCTCAAAAACAAACAAACTCGGCTGATCCACAACACTAGCTCTTCGGGGCTTGAGTACTGAGCTGGGTTAGTAGCTCAGTAGTAGAGTACTTTTCCAAAATTCACCAAGTTCTAGGTTTCACATCTAAGACTGGACAAAAACTGCTCTTAAAAAAAAAAAAGTTAGCCGGACATGGTGGCACATGACTTTAATGCCAGCACCTGGGAGGCAGAGCAGGAGTTAGTCTGTGAATCAAGAAGCCGATTAACAAGTAAATGCTTGCCAGGTATTAGGGCTACAGGGAGACCCTGTCTCAAATTTAAAAAAAAAGCAAAGCAAAACAAAAAAAGATCTTGGAAACCTTGTAGACCATCAGAGCCAAGCCACCTAAGTGTTGTGAGTGTGCAACAAGCTGCTTCTTCTTTGTTGTACACAAGTGTGCTTGCTCATTGTTCAATAATTTGCTGAGTTTTTTGACTTGGGTAACCCAATAGATCTTTTCTTTTTTTTTTTTTTTTTTTATCTAATGTGTATGAGTGTACTATCTGCATGTAAGTTGGTGCACCCATGCCGTGCAATGCTTCGGAGGTCATAAGAGGGTGTAGGATTCCCCTGGAACTGGAGTTAAAGACAGTTCTCAGCCGCCATGTGGGTTCTGGGGATCAAACCCGGGTCCTCTGCAAGAGCAGTCGGTGCTCTTAACTGCTGAGCCATCTCTCCAGCCCAATCCCATAGATCTTTCAATTGTTATCTCGGTCTTTTTGTTTGTTTGGTTTTTGTTTTTTGTTTTTTTGAGGCAGGGTCTCCCTGTAGCCCAAGCTGGCCTGGAACTTGCCCAGGCTGGCCTTGAACTCACAAAGATCTACTTGTCTCTGCCTCCCAAGTGCTGGGATTAAAGGCATGTGCCACCGTACAGGGTGCTATGTCAGTCTTATAAGTTGTAAACTCTACATTTAATTTTAAAAGTAGTAATTTATAGGGCTGGAGAGATGGCCTAGTGGTTAAGAGTGCCAACTGCTCTTTCAGAGGACCCGGGTTCGATCCCCAGCACCCACATGGTGGCTGAGAACCATCTATAACTCCAATTCCAGGAGAACTCCAGTTCCAGGGGAATCTGACGCCCTCTTCTGACCTCTGCAGCATTGCACGACACGGGTGCATAAACCTACATGCAGACAATACATTCAAATAAATAAATAAATAAATAAATAAATAAATAGAATGCGAATTTTTTTTTTAATTTTAAAGTAGTAATTTATAGAGAAAAAGAAAAGGGGAGAGGGGAAGAGAATGTTTGTGTATGTGAATGTGCTTGTGTAAGTGCAGGCACCCAAAGAGTCCAGAAGATAGCACTGGACCTCCTGGATCTAGAGTTACAGGCTATTGTGAGCCATCTGATGTGCATGCTGGGAACTGAGCATGGTCTGCTTCAAGAGCAGTATGTGCTTTTTATTGCTAAACCATCTTTCCAGCTCCTAGCTCTGCATTTTTTATTATGCAACTCTTCCCTGCACAGTGTTCCAAACCATGATGTTCGCCAAGATGGCGACACTCAAAATAGTGCCCTTCCCATACACAGTAGGGGGCTTGTGAGACTGGGTTCAATCAAGAACAAAATCAGTAGGAAAGGTTTTGACAAGGAGTTGGGAACTGCTCTGGTTCCCCTTCAGCTCCACTAGCCTGGCAATCTCTATCCAGGGAGATCAAAGGACACCACTGCACATAGCTAAGAGACAGAATTTATTTCAGAATAAGGTGAAGTGAGGTCAAGGGTGAAACTCGGCAAGAACCAAGTGCCCACAGCCTCAATTAATGCTAGAAAACAGGCTTTACATCATAGACAGTTCTGGTATTCCAGTTTCTGCAGCAGCTTCCTAAGGGGTCATTTTCTATTCAGGATACTGACAGGCATATTTGGATTAACCTATAAGAGTGGAACAATAGTATGTCTTTGATCTTATAATCTTTTGAGCAGGTCAGAGTCCATCTGTACAGTACTAGGTACCGCTGCGGGTCAGAGTCCAGCTGTCTAGTACTAGGTGCTGTGGGTCAGAGTCCACCTGTCTAGTACTGGGTACTGTGGGTCAGAGTCCAGCTGTCTAGTATTGGGTACTAAAGGTCAGAGTCCAGCTGTCTAGTACTGGGTACTGTGGGTCACAGTTCAGCTGTCTAGTATTGGGTACTAAAGGTCAGAGTCCAGCTGTCTAGTACTGGGTACTGCAGGTCAGAGTCCAGCTGTCTAGTTCTAGGTACTGCAGGTCAAATCCACCTTTCTAATACTAGATAGTGAAGGTCAGAGTCCAGCTGTCTAGTACTAGGTACTGTGGGTTAGAGTCCAGCTATCTAGTACTGGGTACTGCAGGTCAGAGTCCAGCTGTACTAGTACTGGGTACTGCAGGTCAGTGTCCAGCTGTCTAATACTAGGTACTGTGGGTCAGAGTCCAGCTGTCTAGTACTAGGTACTGTGGGTCAGAGTCCAGCTGTCTAATACTAGCTACTGTGGGTCAAAGTCTAGCTATCTATTACTGGGTACTGCAGGTCAGAGTCCAGCTATCTAGTATTGGGTACTAAAGGTAAGAGTCCAGTTGTCTAGTACTGGGTACTGCAGGTCAGAGTCCAGCTGTCTAGTACTGGGTACTGTGGGTCAGATCCAGCTTTCTAATACTAGGTACTGCAGGTCAGAGTCCAGCTGTCTAGTGCTAGGTACTGTGGGTCAGATCCAGCTGTCTAGTCCTGGGTACTGCAAGTCAGATCCAGCTGTCTAGTACTAGGTACTGCAGGTCAGATCCAGCTTTCTAGTACTACTTACTGCAGGCCACACTGCGCGCCACAGCTCAGCATCCACGTAAGAACTCGGAGCGCGATCCAGTCCTAACGTCTGTACTAAAGCCGTGGTTCAGGGTTCTGAGCTCCAAGTGTCCTCCCAGGGAGCAGGGAGAGTGCAGGCTGGGTTCCCAGTATGCTCCACCCACCACTCGGGCTCCGGAATTATTCTACAGGTCACTCGGTCCGCAGGGGCTAGGCGGACTGTTTGCACTTCCGCTCTTTTTCAGGCTACGCCATCTTGCTTCCGGTTTTCCGGCTGCAGCTTGTATTCTTCCCCGCCCCTGTGGAGATCCCTAGGGAGGCCGACTCTGTACTCCTGGTGAGTACAGCTGCGGGCCAGGAACCTGCTGGAACCGGCCCGTCGCTGCTGCTGGGTCCTAGGTTGTGCCGTGTGCAGATGCTGCGGCGTTGAGCTCTCTGTCGCCCTCGGTCCAGACCGTACTGGAGACTTCAGGGTCTGTGCTCACCTTTCCGGTCCTGACCCAGCGGTGGGCGACTGTGTGGTGTCTAGAATGTCACCTGTGTGTCAGGTGTCTAGGATTTCACCTGTGTGTCTGGAGTCTAGGATGTCACCTGTGTGTGTGGAGTCTAGGATGTCACCTGTGTGTCTGGTGTCTAGGATGTCACCTGTGTGTCTGGAGTCTAGGATGTCACCTGTGTGTCAGGTTCTAGGATTTCACCTGTGTGTCTGGAGTCTAGGATTTCACCTGTGTGTCTGGAGTCTAGGATGTCACCTGTGTGTCTGAAGTCTAGGATGTCACCTGTGTGTCTGGAGTCTAGGTTGTCACCTGTGTGTCTGGTGTCTAGGATGCCACCTCTGTGTCTGGTGTCTAGGACGTCACCTGTCTGTCTGGTGTCTGGGATGTCACCTGTCTGGTGTCTAGGATGTCATGTGTGTCCTGGTGTCTAGAATGTCACCTCTGTGTCAGGTGTCTAGGATTTCACCTGTGTGTCTGGAGTCTAGGATGTCACCTGTGTGTCTGGAGTCTAGGATGTCACCTGTGTGTCTGGNCACCTGTCTATCTGCTGTCTAGGATGTCACCTGTCTGTCCTGGTGTCTAGGATGTCACCTGTCCTGTGTCTAGCATGTCAACTGGGTCCTGTGTGGATCATCCTGAGGTGTGGGGTTGAAGGTCGAGGGAGTGGTGGAGCCCCAGGCTGACAGGGCACGCTCGCATCCTGATCATGTAGAGGCTGTCCAGTAGTTATCTACGTGGTGTTTGTACTGTCTCTTCACTTAAGTGCAATTGTAATAACTATATTTTTTTTTTTTTGTTATTTTTTCTTTTTGAGACAGGGTCACTCTGAACTCCAAGCCTGTCTTGGGAACATCACTATGTAGGACCAGGCTGGGTTTTTTTGTTTTTGTTTTTTTGTTTATTGGTTCTTATCAAGCACCTAAGGTCTCACTTGTAGTCCCGGATGTTTCCTGGAACTCGCTTTCTGTTGACCAGGCTGGCCTTGAGATAATCACAAAAGAGTCCGCCTGGCCTTAGCTGACTTGAATCTCACAAAGATCACACCTAGCCTCTCCCTTCACTGAGTGGTGTGCACATTTGAAGGGGGTGTGCCACCGTTCTGGCTTGTCTGTAGTTCTTTAACTTTTCCTAGTGAGAAGGACTAAAAAAATGTTCTCTTACCTGCACATAAGGTACCTTAGGAAAGACGCACTGGAGTAAGGAGTATTCCACAGACTTGAACCAATGAATTTTTTGTGCTTACTTATAGATTATGTGTGACCCCAAACAGCTCCATCGCCACCAAGGAGTACCCCACTCATCGATGCGATAAGCCGATGGTGGCCCCTCATTTGTATTTGCCTCTCATGATTGAGTTCAACTTGTCCATTTTTGTTATATGTTCTTAGTCGATCTCACTCCCAAGATGCTTCTAAGTTCGGGTGCGAAGGTGACCCAGTTGACAGTACTGTTTGGAATTCCAGGTGAGGATCCCTGAACCCTCCTCCACTCCTTCACCTGTGCAGTATCAGTAGCTGCATTTCCACTATCATAGCCTTCCTAACACTATGTACTGTGGCCTCCTGGTCAATCTCTGTTCCAAGATAGGGGACTGGATGGCAAATTAACCCAGAGGAATGAGGTGGAGTACCCTAGAGAACATTGGAGTGCAGCAGTTGCGAACAGTGTGGTTTCACTTCTGGTGAGAACATTTGTTCTTCCTGAATCCTGTGGTAATTATGTGTTTAGGTTTGTAAGGATCCTTGACACTGTTTTTTAGTTTTTTCCTTTTTTCTTTTTCTTTTTTTTCTTTTTTTTTTTGTATTTTTGAGGCAGGGTCTCCCTTTTAGTACCAGCTGTCCTGGAGCTTGCTTTGTAGGCTAGGCTGGCCTTGAACTCACAGAGATCCTCCTATCTCTACCTCCTGAGTGCTGGGATTAAAGGCGCGTGCACTGCCAAGTTCCTGTGGGAAATATCATTTGAAGTGCCCTTTGTCACACTGAAGCTCCACTAGCTATAGCAAGTGAAATGGCTAAGTTCACGGTTGTTGTGGAAGAAATTGACAGGAAGGCATGGGTGCCAGCAGACAGAGTGTGGTGCTGTATACTGCAGAGTACTGTGGTAAATTCTGTTCATTTTGCCTGTACAGTTTTGGGCCAAAGGGTTTAGATTGCACAAAGCGTGTTTCTTATGAGATTTAAACATGTGTTGTGATTGGAGTCTTCTTTGGTACATTTGTATTGACTGGAAACTTAAGTAATATTAGCCACATATTTGTCTATAATTTTTGTGTGTGCATAATGTTCATTAGACATCCATCCTTTAAATATTGCATTATTTCTTCATAATATAGTTACTAAGCAAATAGCAAATAATGTAATTAACCTGTGAATAAATTATGTTTACTCTCTACCAGTTAATAAAATTGTTCTTTCGAGTGGATCTGTGGTGCTGCTTCTCAAGTGTAGCAGATGATTTCCACAGAGCAAGGCTTTATTCTTGCTGGTTTTCTAGCTTTTTTCCTCAGCACCTGTACAGAGGTCTTTTCATATGAGCGCCTGTTGACTTCTGTTCACCTTCTTTTTCAGCTATGATCGCATGATGCTCCACATGCCTCAGAGAGTTAGGAAAATGAACCTGGCTGTGGTAAGTAACATAGTTATTCCTTGCCTTGTTTTACATTGTATTTTAAGATATTTGTGAGAGTTACTTAATTAAAATTGAAATGGAAGATAAAGATAAAAGAAATACACAGGATAATATCAGTGTGTCAACATAACCATATTATAAGGCCTTAGAGATACCAGTGTGTCAATATAACTACATCATAAGGCCTTAGAGATACCAGTGTGTTGACACAACCACATCATAAGACCTTAAGAGATATCCATGTGTTGATATAACCACATCATAAAGCCTTAGAGATACCAGTCTGTCCACATAACTGCATCATAAGGCCTTAGAGTCATGTCAACTATATGAAGTTGGCTTTTGGTTTCTCTGAAGCTGTACTACAGAGGCCTATTTGTTGTAGGCCTGGGATTGACCCTGCGAAGAGAACAGGACCACTTCTCATGGCCTGTGAAATCTCAACAGGCTCCATGGACACATGGCACAATAATGTGGACCATGCTTTACTCCCAACCCAAAGATAAGCACCACATTTGGCAATGGCCAGAGTTCTCTACAACTAAAATAGATTACTCTAGAAGGATTTCTGTACTTGCTAAAGTTGTGTCGTTCCAGACAGCTTTTGGAAGATCAAAACTAATGCACGAGCAAAAAAAAAAAATCCTCCAATTCAGGTGATATGTATGTGTGTATGAGCAATACAAGTTGGAGAGAATAACAAAAGAACTGGAAAAAAAAAAAACTCTGGAAAGACTCAGAAAAAGATGCAAGACATGTATGGCAGAGTGCACAGGAACTCAGGTGGAATGGGGGGCATGGAAAGGGAAGTGACTCTAAATTCTATTGAGAAATTATTTATGATGTAAATAAATTAAAAAAAAAGAATTTTCACATGAAAATCATCAGTAGTTTCAAATATGGCAGATTTAAGTAAAGCAGGTAGAGAATAGTGTTAGCATTTGACTATAATTTAAAATAATGAAATGTTGAGAAGCTGATTCATGTGGAAATTCTTCCATTTCAGTTTTTTTGTATGTGTAGGTTTGTGTATATATTTGTGTGTGTGTGTGTGTGTGTGTCTGTCTGTCTGTCTGTCTGTGTCTCTGTGTGTATAGGTCTGAAGTTGATGTGTGTGTATGTGTGTGTGTGTGAGTGTGTGTAGGTCTGAAGTTGTGTGTGTGTGTATGTGTGTGTGTGTGTCTGAAGTTGATGTGTGGGTGTGGGTGAGTGGGTCTGAAGTTGATGGGTGTGTGTGTGTGCGCGTGCGAGCATGTGTGCGCATAGGTCTGAAGTTGATGTTGGATGTCTTCCTTGATGGCTCTTTATTTATTGAGGCAGGATCTCTAGGGTCTCCCACTGAACCTGAAGCTTGCCAATTCTGGCTAGTCTAGCTAGCTTGTCCTGGGTATCCTTTGTCTCTGCCTCCTGAGTGCTGGGATTACAGGCTGCCTCCACATCTGCCTGACTTTGATGTGGTTTCTGAGGATCCAGACACTTCAAGGGTTTTATCCCCTGAGCTATCTCCTCAACACCCTCACCTGTTCCAGTTTCTGTCATGACCCTGTTGATGCTTGCTTGCTTGCTTGCTTGCTTGCTTGCTTGCTTGCTTTCTTTCTTTTCTGGGAACATAAGATCATCGCTGTGTTCTGCATTGTTCCCCCTTCATCCTACTGAACACTTCTGTGCTTTGGAGCTCTGTGATTTAACTCTCCTATTTCTCTGTGGCTTGTACCTTTTCCTCAGCTTTCAGATCATAAATTCCCCTCCTGTAGAGCTATAAAGGGACCTCGAGCTCTCCTTACCAAAATGAAAATTGCATTCTCCACTCTTCCCTGTTGGTATTGTTCCCAATCTACCAGGTGGTCTTTACACTAAAAACTGGGCACACATGTGCACACACACACTTGCACATGCACATGTATATGTATGTAGATACACCTATGTGTGTATTCATTTTTTGTGTGTCTTTGAGTCAGGCTCTCATGTTGTCCATGGCCTTGAACTGGTTATTTAGCTGAGGATGACCTTGAACTTTAGACCCATTTGTCTTCACTGCTCTAGTGCTAGAATCACAGGCATACTCCACCATGCCTGGTTGAACTATACCAATAAACTAAATATTGAAACTCTCTGTTTTCCCAGAATAAATTTTAGTCTTCTGCAGTTCTTGTGTTCATATCTCTTCCCCAGTCCCTGAATATTAGTATTTTTCAAATTCTGCATTTACTAGCCTAAGTTTCTTTAAAGCCACTTCACTCAGTTTGATGAGGTTAGGTACCATTGAAACGTAATTCTTTATGTTCTTTGTGGTGCTTTGTTGTGAGCTCGTTTCTCTAGTTCCTGTTTGACATCCACACATGTGATGACAGAAACTTCAAACAAGTTTGTGTAATATCAGCTGTGGCTCCGGCCCATGGCAGTGACTGTCACTTATCCCAGCTTCAGTGTATGGTGTCAGTTCCTGTGCTCCTGTGTATGTAGACAGCTTGGAAACAAACTCCCATCTGTACCATAGGTGGGTAGAACAAAATAGTATAAATCCTGTTTTTATTTTACTGTTCTTTGTTTTACTCCAAGATGGGTTTGGCTACACAGACCTGGAACTCCTGCTTCAGCCTTCCAAGTAGGCATTGCAGGTGTTTACTGTGGTGTCTGGCTCTGATTCGGTGGGGGGTTTTTTTGTTTGTTTTTTGTTTTGTTTTGTTTTGGTCTTTTTCAGACAGGGTCTCCCTGTAGCTCCAGCTGTCCTAGAACTCACTATGTAGACCAGGATGGGCTTGAACTCACAGAGATCCACCTGCCTCTGCCTCCCAAGTCCTGGGATTAAAGGTGTGCACCACCATGCCCAGTGATTCTGTATTCTTAATGCTGTTTCCTGATAGGGAGATCATAAGGTGTTTTATCCCTTTTCTGCCTCAAGCCTAGAAACTGCATCTTAAGACACAGTCACACAGAGGAATAATCTCCTGTATTCCTGTCTCTGACCCAAGGCTGAAGGCTTGGGCTGAGGAGAAATGTCTCACTCCAGGGGTTGGTGTCATTTGAGGATGTGTCTGTGGACTTCACCTGGGAGGAGTGGAAGGACCTGAATGACACCCAGAGGAAGCTGTACCGGGATGTGATGCTGGAGACCTACAGCAGCCTGGCCTTCTTGGGTGAGTGAAAGTCTGAATTGTCTTGTTGGAAGCAGATTCCTTTAAATACAGAATGGTTTCCAAGGGTTGTTTGTTTTTCTGTGCTGGTGCCTGAACCTAGAGCCTTGCATGTGCTAACCCAGTATCCAGTACTCTACCACTGAACTTTATCTCCAGCCGTTTTTTTTTTTTTTTTTTTGGTCTTTTTGAAACAGGGTCTCCCTGTATCCCCAGCTGTCCTGGAACTTACTATGTAGACCAGGCTGGCCTTTGACTCAGAAAGATCTGCCTGCCTTTGATTCCCAAGTGCTAGGATTAAAGGCATATGCCACCATTCCCAGCCCATTTTTGTTTTTTAACTGACACTTAGTAATTGTGCATAGAGAATGGTATCAATTCACTAATATACATAATGATCAATAATTTGCAAGTCTGTAAGCTCATATATAATTTCTTTTTATTGAGGGCATTTAAAATGCTCCCTATTGTTTTCAAGTCATTGTTGCACTCTACTGTGTAGAGTAGTAGGAGTTGTCTCCTGTCCAGCTGCATCTCTTAACCATCTCCTTTTCAGCCTTTTCTCCCACACACCCGTCTTAGGTCTGGTGACCAGATGTTCTTTCTGTTTCTTTCAGGTCAAAATTAGCTTCCAACTATACATGTGAATATGCAGTGTTTGTCTCTGATCTTGATTTCCTTTATTTAACAGGACCATCCTTCAGTCACATCTGTGCTCCTGTTAGAGAACATTCAGACCTTTAGTAGCTGAGAGATGTCATCCTGTATATGATTGACATGTTTTCTCATCAGTTCATCGGGGGATGGACACGTAGCACGTCTTCTGTATGTGAGGCTGCAGGTGGATTTCCTGGGAATGGGTCTACATTCTCCAGGTTTTGTAGTACTGTGTGAGGGCTCGTCTATTTCTTTTGTAAGCTCCATGCTGTTTTTTGTAGTGCTTGTTGTTTACATATCTAGCAACAGTGTATGGAATGTCTGTTCTTGTTGCCTTTGTGAGGATCAGGTGCTGTGGGGCTCTGGATTCACCGCTGGCTTCTCTGTTCCGCTGTGATATTCTCTGTGCTTTTTTTCTGGTACCGTGCTGCTTTAGTTACTTTCTCTTTGTTTTGAGTTTTGAGGTGAAGTCATACTACAACTTGTGCATTGTTCTTCTTGTGCAAGGTTGTTTTGATTATGTAATTATTTAAAATGTATGGCAGTTTTAGAATATCAACTGGTATTTATTGAGGACTATTTTGAACTTGTGAATCACTTTGGGTAGAACTCACACTCACGGAGATATGAGAAATCCAACTCTCTCTGTGGCACTGATAAACCGCTGTTCAGTTCTGTTTAAGAACAGTTTATGTCACTGATAAATTCTTGGGGCCTATCAGAGAGACTGCTGGGAGTACTGTTTGGGTTAAAAAAAAAAAAAACCTCTCTGTCAAAATAGACTGTTGAGCTCATGTGGAGAGCTGGCTGGGAGACCCCTCCTGCCCTACTTCCCCTAGTATCCAGCATAAGGTCCAGTAAAAGGCTGTGTTCAGAGGTCTCTTGCCAGAGTGGAATGGAGTGAGCTGAGCTGGTAACACAAGGAACAGAGTGGCAGAGGCCGAATCACAGCAACACTGAATCCCAGAAACAAGTCCTGCTGATTTCATCTCCTAGTATCAAGTCCTGACTGCTGCTTTAGTTTTTGTGCTTATTCTTATGTGGTAGTTTTTTTTTTTTTTCTTTCCTCCTCTGCTATCCTCTACTTTTCTGTGGTGGTTTTGGGGGATGTGGGCAAACTCGGGAACCCGGGGTGTCTCCTCTACTGATTCTGCCAAAGCCTACAGGGTTTGCCAAGTAGTGTTTCAATTGTTGTTGTTTCGATGCATTTTTAAATTTTCCATTTGACTTTTTTTCTTGATTCCAGTGGTCAGTCAATAATGTTATTTAGATTTTATGCATTTGTTTGGTTTTAATTTCATCAAGATTGGTTTGTTTGCTTTAAGATGGGCTCTTGGTATGTATCCTAGATGGCCTTAAATTGTTCTCCTCCTGGAAATCACTCTGTAGACCAGGCTGGCCTTGAACTCACAGAGATCCACCTGCCTCTGCCTCCCAAGTGCTGGGATTAAAGCTGTGTGCCACCACACCTGGCTTGGGCCTGATTTTTGTTAGCCATTTTTGCCACCCTCCACCATTTGATTGGAGCATACAGTCCATTTACATCCGTAGTTAATGTTCTTGCCAACATGCGGTTCTCCGGGGTTTTGTTGCTGCCATGTATTTATTCATGCTTTCTGTTCTTTTCTTCTTTTCCCATCAATCTTTGTTGTTTGGTGAATTCCTGTAAAGATAGGAGTCAGTTCTCTTCAGTTTCTCCTTTGTGCATATGCTCTGTATTTGCGTTCATCCGTTTTCATGATGCTAATGTCTTGTGAGAGTTTTATGTGGCTTTCATTCTGTCCTTTCCAGTGAGGGTGGTCTTAGGGTGATAGTTGCTATCATGTGTTAACAGCGAGGGTAGTCTGAGGGTGGCAATTTCTATCGTGTGTTGCTTACATTTGAAAGCCTTTATTAACCTTGTTTTTTGCCTTTGACATTTTGACTGTGATATGCCTTGGAGATTGAACGCTTTTGCTTGATTCTCCTAGCTGTGCCTAAAACTTCTGTACCAGAATGTTTACAACTTCGTTTTTCAGTTGTCGCCATTTCTCTCATTGAATTGGTTTTCATAGAAGTCTGTTTCTTTCTTTTCTGCTGGACTCTCCATGGTGTGGATGCTCCCTTGCTCGATTCTATATCCTGTCTTAAAGACTTTTTTGATCTTTTACATTTATTTCCTTTTCTTTTATTTTAAAATACCTGACTTAATCCTCATACCTTCTTTTTACTTTTGAAGCTTTCAACTGAATTGTTAAAAATTTTTATTAAAGACACTCTTCCTTTCTATAAATTGATTGGTCCTTTCTGTAGTCTCACTGCCCAACTTCTTCAGCATTCATGAATTGTATTTCTGACTATAGCATGTTGTCTCTATTCTCTTGCATCTCCTTACATTTTCTTTAAAAACTTGTTAATTAAGTGTCTGATTCAACCCGTGAGGAACACAAATGTAAGTTTTCTAACAAAGTATTCACAAGTCCCATTATTGCTGGGAGCCTGAAAACAGTATTTTGTCATTTGAGGAGGAAAACTTGGACATTATTTCCTATTAATAGATCAGTGCAATACCAAACCCGAGTTGATCCTGAGGTTGGAGCAAGAAACTGAGCCATGGAAGGAAGAGGAGTCCCCATACCTGAGCCTGCCAGGTCAGTGAATCCATCCTGGACAAGGAGACAGGATGATAAGTGCTACCACATGGTGTGTGGCATTCTTTTCACTTGGCTTTCCCATGTCCCAGTATGAAAAGGTTTATTCATCTGACATCTCCTGCATCACAGTTCATCACTTAGACAGCTCAAGATAGGAACTCAGGGCAGGAGCTGAAGCACAGGCCATGGAAGAATACTTCTCACTGGCTTGCTCTCCTGGCCCATGTCCAGCCTGCTTTCTTATACAATACAGGACAACCTGTCCAGGGATGGCACCACCTGCAGTGAGCTGGGCCCTTCCACATCACCCAGCAATCAAGAAAATACCCCACAGACATGGCCACAGGCCACACCAATAGAGGCAATTCCCTAGTTAAGGCCCCTCAACCCAGGTATGTCAAGTTGACACTAAAGCTATCCAGCACAAATGTATAAGTCAAGGGGTAGATTCCCAGAGGTATTGGGGAAATACCTGCATTGTTGATCTCAGAAGTTGGAAGGAAAAAACAACAATGTGTAATTTCACTATTGTGGAACTAGGTTGGTATCCAGAACTAGATCCTTGAGTGCAGTTAGTACTTCTGATGTCTGTATCTGTTGTGGTTAATTCAGATAACATAGCAGTGTGGAGACAGCTGTTTTCCTTTATAAGAAAGAAGATCATTTGTATTTGGAAAATCCTATAGGTTCAGTTCTGCAAGAAAATGTAAGACCTAAGCACTTATGGATACCAATGCATTCTAATTTTTCCTGGCTAAGTGAAAAACAAATGGATTATTCCTGACTCCTACAAGTACTGACTCAGGAAAACCATTTCACATATGAAGGAGCTGCAAAATAGAATGAGACCATACCTACTGGTTTATTTTTATTATTTTTATTTTAAGTGCATGAAACTTTTGCCTGCATGTAAGTGCACCCATGTCATACAGTACCCACATAGATCAGAAGAGGGCATTGGATTCCCTGGAACTGGAGTTATGGATGGTTGTCAGATGCCCTGTGGATGCTGGGAATTGAACCTGGGTCCTCTGCAAGAGCAGCCAGTGCTCTTAACTACTGAGCTATCTCTTTTTAAAAAAATTTTTAAACATTCATTTTTTTTTTTTTTGGTCTTTTTTAGACAGGGTCTCCCTATAGTCCCAGCTATCCTGGAACTCACTCTGTAGACCAGGCTGGCCTCAAACTCACAAAGATCCGCCTGCCTCTGCCTCCCAAGTGCTAGGATTAAAGGCGTGCACCACCGCGCCCGGCATTTTTTATTTTTTATATGTATGAGTGTTATACCTGAATGTATGTAAGTGTACTCCTGTCCTGCAGTGCCCAAAGAAGCCAGAAGAGGGCATTGGATCTCCTAGAACTAGAATTACACATGGTTGTTAGCTCTCCCGTGGGTGAGATTCTCCTGGGATTCAAACCCCAGTCTGTAAGAACACCCAGTGCTCTTAACCACTAAGAGCCACCCCTTACCTACTGTTTCAATAAGTAAAAAGCTACAGACACATCAAAAGAAATGGCAGATGAAAGTAACTAATAAATGCTACAGCTAGACCTTAGGAATTTTCAACATCACACCATGTTTGGAAAGAAAACAACTTAAAACAACAAGCATAAACATTATACGTTGTACTTGTATATTTTGAAATATTCATTAGGAACAAAATCCATTCTCATCAACTTGCGGACCTAGAGTTCATGTCCACCCATACCTATCATCATTTCTCAATATTATGTAATCTTTTTAACAAGAGAATTATTTTTATTTTATGTGTATGAGTGTTTTGCCTGCATATATGTGTGTGCACCACATATGTGTGCCATATGTGTGCCTAGTGCCTGAGGACGCCAGGAGAAGGCATTAGAACCCCTGGAACTGGAGTGGCTGTGAGCCATCTCGACCTATTTTCTAATCTTATGTCTTTAGGAAGGCCCTTCTCACCTTTGTGTTGGGATTCTAACAGAGTGGCTTCTGTGTTCATGGGTATGGCTACTTTTATTTCTTTCCAGCTGTGCAGAATGTGAAGACTCTGGACAGGACCAGACAGAACAATCAAAAGAGATATTTGTGCCCTCTGGCCATCAACAACTCATCAACTGAGGAGAAGGTTACATTAGGGAAAATATTTAATATGAGCTCAAACCATGCTTTACATCTGACTACAAAGAATGGGAACTCCTCTGAAATAAGGTCTGAAGCATGTAGTTTATGGGGAAATGTGTATCTTTCTAATGAGCCCATTGAGATGCAGGCTATAGAGGAACTTGATCATCTTAATACAGTCAAGATGTCCTGCAGACGTTCTGAGCCGCTTAGCCTGTATCATAGTGTTGAAAGTGGACAACAGCATTTTCCATATTGTCAACATGGTGAAGCCTTCAACATAAACACTGCATGGACACATAAAGTGTTTCCTTTAGGAGATCCCTCCAGCAAGCTCAAGGAACAGGGGAAAGCCTTTGATGAGTTAGCTCTTACTGCCCAAGAGGGGATTCAGGTAAGGGAGGAAATTTTTGAGTGCAACATGTGTGGTAAATCATTTTGTGATAAGTGCAACCACACTCAACACTTAAAAATATACATAAAAAAGAAGTGTGGTAAATGTACTGATTGTGAGCCAGTAGTCAGTACAGAACCAGACCGCATAAATCATCAGAGAGTACATCCATGGGAAAAGCCTTGTGGATGTAACAAAGATGAGATTCATGTCTGTCAGACATTGAAACAAAGTGTTAATCAGAGTCTCTTAAGCAAAGAGAGTAATTATGAGAAAAACTTTCACCCAAATTCAAATTTCAGTATGCATCAGAGACCTCACACAGGTGAGAAGCAACATGAGAGCAAGATCGCTACAAAAATCACAAACAAGAAGTCTGATGTCCACCGGCCTCGAAGACGAAACAGATCTGGGAAGACCTATGAGTGTAAGGTATGTGGAAAACCCTTTAAACATACCCAGAACCTTTATTTACACTACAGAACGCACACTGGTGAGAAACCCTATGAATGTAAAGAATGTAAGAAATTTTTCAGTGTGAAGTCAAATCTCAGTGTGCATCAGAGAACACACACAAATGAAAAACCCCATGAGTGTAATGTATGTGGAAATGCCTTTAAAAGGAGGTGTGACCTAACTATACACCAGAGAGTTCACACAGGTGAGAAACCTTACGAATGTAAAGAGTGTAGAAAAACTTTCAGTATAAAGTCAGGGCTCATTGTACATCAGAGAATTCATACAGGTGAAAAACCCTATGAGTGTAATGTATGTGGAAAGCGTTTTAACCAGAAGTCAAATCTCTCCACACATGAGAGAATTCATACAGGCGAGAAGCCATTTGAATGTAAAGAATGTGGGAAATCATTTAGTGTCAAGTCATATCTCACTATACATCAGAAAATACACTTAGGTGAAAAAGCCCCTGTGTGAAATTTAGAAAAGTCTGCCAGAAGTCAGTCCTTGACAAACATTGGAGAGTTCACAAAGGTGAGAAACCATATGAATGTACAGAATGTAGAAGAAATTTAAGTCGTTTTTCTTTTCTCCACGTACATCAGAATTCAGAGGTGAAAACCCCCTAAGAGTGTAAAGAATATGGGAAAGTTTTCCATTTTAGGTCACGTTTCATAGTTCATTAGTGAACTCAAACCAGACAAGAAATCCTGTCAGTGTAAGGTGGGTTCAAAAGCCATCTGCCATTGGAGAAACCATTAGTCATTGGAGAAGCCACATAGGCAAGAAACCCTTTGGGTATAAAGTATGGAAAAACACTGCTGGAAATCAGTTTTCAGCAAGGACTGGAGAATTCATAATGGTGAGAAATCCTATGAGTAGTTATATGAAAAGCCCTTTTAATCAGAAGTCCCACTTATGCAAATTTCAGAAAATTCACAGAGATATGAAGAATGCAGACATGTGGATCACTGAATTCAGAGTTTGAGAAATACTTTTCAGTGTAATCTTTGTGGAACAGTACCTGTAATGTAATCCTAGAAATCATCAGAGAGGCACTGTGGATATAAGGGTTTTAGGAAAATTTTCCAACAAAGATTATATCAAGTAGAGAGCTATCAGTGTAATGGCACACACCTTAATCCCAGCACTGGGGTTGGGGAGGGGGGACAAGACAGGTGGATCTCTGTGAGCTATGGTAAAAGAGAAGCTTCGTGAATGGAAAGGGGAGGAAGTCTCCACAGAAGATGCAGCTCGCCTCACACTAAATCACACATACAGCTAGGTAACTATTTGAACATGATGTATGTAGAAAACCTTTTCCCAGATGTCAGAAACTCAGCAGTCATTAGGTAATCACAAGTGAGAATCTCTATGAATGTGGAGAACTTTCATCTATAAGTCCTCCTTCACTACATACCAAAGATGACGCATGAGATGAGTCATGTCAATGTAATGTATGTGGGAAACCTTTTATAAATCCAGCCGGGCATGGTGGTACATGCTTTTAATCCCAGTACTCGGGTGGCAAAGGCAGGTGGATCTCTGTGAGTTCAAGGCCAGCCTGGTCTACATAGTGAGCTCCAGGCCAGCTGGGACTAAAGGGAGACCCTGCCTAAAAAAAAAAAAAAAAAAACAAAAGACATCCATGTCCATCAGAGAACTACACAGAAAGGAACCCTAAGAATAGAAAGGCTAAAAAAATCCTGTGAATTTAAAGAGAGAAAATACTTCATGTTCTTGCTGTATATGCAAGAACTCACATGGGTAACAGTACTCCCCTGTAGGTGAGTTTAATGAGCAGAGAAACCCTGAGAGTGTAATATGAATAGACAGGCCTTTTACCAAATGGAAATGCTCACAGCTAGGAGTGCATGAATATAATGTAGTGGATGATCCTTTTGTAGGATATTGACCTCCACATTCATATGAGAGAGGAATGTTGGGAGTATAACGTCTGTACCATAACACCTCAGGAGCCATTTGCATTGACATGGGACATCCTAATATTGTGACATCCTAAAAGGTTATATATATGGAAAACATTAGCATGAGAAGTCATGAAGCAGGAATTTACCTCACAAAGGTTAGCAGTCCTATAAGCAGAGGGTTCTTGTTCACTTGCTGAAATTTACTTTCTCACTCTGTGACTCACAGCCTGTACTGTGCAGTGTGTTTGAGAGACCATGAACCCGAGCTCTATAAGAATGTTAATACTTGGGCTGGAGAGATGGCCTAGTGGTTAAGAGCTCTGACCTCTCTTGCAGAAGACCCGGGTTCAATCCCCAGCACCCACATGGCGGCTGAGAACTGTCTTTAACTCCAGTTCCAGGGGAATCTAACACCCTCTTCTAACCTCCGCAGCTTTGCACGACATGGGTGCACAAACCTACATGCAAGCAGTACATTCATACACATAAAAAATAAAAAATTTTAAAAAAGAGTGTTAATACTTGTGTTGACTTGCCTGGCATGGTGGCACACACCTTTAATACCAGCACTTGGTAGGCAGAGGCAGAGGCAGGCGGATCTCTGTGAGTTCAAGGCCAGGCTGGTCTACATAGCAAATAAAAAAAAAAACAAACTTGTGCTGACTCATTTCTCACCTACCTCATCCCCTAAATCTTGGAATAAGTTATCCCTGGATTTTTATAAATAGCCTAAAGTGCAGATAAAATTATCTTGGGGGAGGGACATATATAGAACAACACTGATTTAAGGATATTTTTATTGAGAATAGAGGTCTTTCTGTGAATTGTATGAATGACAGCATTCTACATGAGCTGTTTGCAACACAGTGCAAAGCCATTGTAACTAACTCATTTTAAAAACTTACTCAGACGGGCTGGAGAGATAGCCTAGCGGTTAACAGCACCGACTGCTCTTGCAGAGGACCCGGGTTTGATCCCCAGCACCCACATGGCGGCTGAGAACCGTCTTTGACGCCAGTTCCAGGGGAATCCGATGCCCTCTTCTGACCTCTGCGGCATTGCACAACACAGGTGAACAAACCTACATGCAGACAGTACATTCATTACACATACAAAAATAAATAAAATTTAAAAAAAATTTAAAAAAAAACTTACTCAGACAAGAGACTCTTAGTGTTAGAAAATTCACTCAGGAGAGGGACCTTTCTTGCCTCCTTTCTATTCTCAAGCCATTTTGTGGAGAAAAAGAACTCATGGGAAATTCCAATAAATTCTAAATGTCTTACCTGACACCAGCATTGCATTGTGAAATCTTTCCACAAAACATCCAAATTCATATGTATCCAAGATAATTCATGAAGTGAAATTGTCACAATTTTGTAGTGTTATTTATAGTATTAAAAGTATTTTTAAGGGGCTGGAGAGATGGCTCAGCGGTTAAGAGCACCGACTACTCTTGCAGAGGACCGGGGTTCGATTCCCAGCACCCACATGGCAGCTAAGAACCGTCTTTAACTCCAGTTCCAAGGGAATCCGACACCCTCTTCTGACCTCTGCGGCATTGCACGACACAGGTGCACCAACCTACATGCAGACAGTACACTCATACACATAAAAATAAATAAATAAATAAATTTTTTAAAGTATTTTTAAAATCTATATGCCAGGAGATAAGCATTTATGAAGCTGCCTGATGGGGTGGCTTAGGCTAACACCTATGGTGGTTTCAATTGAAGTTTGAGAGTGGCTACTGGCACTGGTTGGTACCAGGGATGCAGCTGAACTGCCTAAAGGCTGTTGCATCTTTTCCTGGAGAGACATGAACAGATGTCTACTCACCCCCAATAGGGCATAGACCCAAAAGAAATAATTCTGTTGAAATCTAACTTGACAAATCCCCTGAGTCATTAGGGTTTCAAGAGTATATAGGTGAGTATATTTATAGGAGAATGGATGGTTCAAATAGAGCTGCATTACCAAAAAGCTCACCCCAACACAGGTGAAAATTGAAACACTCACAGGCAGCTCAGTAGGTCACTTACCAGGTCAGAGCTCTCCTCTTTTTTCCAATAGTCCTTACCATTTTTATAAGTGTGGAGAAGAAAGGGCCTTGTGCATCTTGTAACTTTCAGGGACTCCTGAGACTTAAAGGTTTGCTTCCTGATTTTAGTGAGCCTTCTTCTAGAGTGGAAATGCTTCAGTTCAGAGGATATTACACAGTCAGACACAACATACCATGGTGCTATGTAAGGTTGGAGCATAAGATTTCATCACGTTAGCAGATGTTTTCTGTGTGCAGGGGTATGCAGGAAATAATACACTTACTGTAATATATATTATAATTTACATTAAAACTTAGCACATTAAATACTATATCCTGTTTACATCTTGTTAGTCTCGAGCGGCTGTATTTTCTTACTCTTGTAATATATCTGAGTGTGTATGATTGTTGTTGCCAACTGTCTGCCAAGTGTTTTTGTAACATGGTGATATCTTAAAGGGATCCAGTGTTTGTAAAAGAAAAAGTATCTGCATATAAAAATGTGAATAAAGGTATTTTCACAGCAATCTATGGCCTGGTTTAGATATTTGTGTACAGTGGTAACCATTTCCCTCCTACTCATAGAAATAGTCTTAGAGGAATAACTTCCCTTTCATTCCTCTTTCTCATCTTAAAATAGGGCACCAACATATATCCAGGTCTATGCTGTGTACCTAAGGAATATGTATGCTTGCATAAAAGGCATAGAATCTGCCTCAGAAGTTCAAACCAGCATGCCTAGATTAAATACTTCAGATGTTACCTGGGACTGATAAATATTGTATTATCTAAACATGATACTGAAAGTCGTGGTTTACAAGCATATTCTAACACATTGGAAGGAGGCTGCAACACAATGCAGTTTGACTATGCAACACCACTTGGTACTTTTCAAACTGTGTGGTTTGGTTTGGGTCCCACTTTTGCATACTTATTCCTGGATTTATCTCAATTGTACTTATAATTAGCTGAGATCAACCTTTCCTCCAGTGTTTGTTTTGTTTTGTTTTAAGTCAAGCTCATGACACAGCTCTGTTGGCATACTGGGAGGTTTCCATAACATCTCTTAGAATGCTCCAAGGAGACAAATAGAAACATGGAGGAGCCAGGCATGGTGGCGCACACCTTTAATCCTAGCACTTGGGAGGCAGAGGCAGGCGGATCTTTGTGAGTTCAAGGCCAGCCTGGTCTATAGAGTGAGTTCCAGGACAGCTGGGGCTACAGGGAGACCCTGTCTGGAAAAGACCAAAAAGAAAAAAGAAACATGGAGGAAATGGATGTTCTGTTGCACATTGATCTTTGCGGTGCTGCTGTCTGATTGGTAATTTTGTCCTACAGATGTGATTCCTGTGGTTGTCCAGACACCAAGTTGTACAGCCAGTGTGGATGATGGGAATTGTAGTGAGGCTATTTTCAGGCATTCGGGGCATTTACAGAAAGCATCAGATTTCTACTAGGAAACAAGCAACAGGCACGTACTTTGTGGCTCAAATAAGCTTTCTGAGCATGGTAGTATATCTCTATAGCCCCAGGACTTGGGAGGCTGAGACATGATACTGCATCTGAGTCCAACATGGGTTACATAGGGAGTCAGCTGTTCACATACCCTGGCTAGCCTCCCTCCCCCATTAGGACAGGGAAGTCAGGCATCGCTTCTACATCTTCCACTAGAAGAAGCCCTGTCCCTGGTGATGCCTTATTGGCAACTCCCAAATTATAATGAGGCAAATTCCAAGTGTACAAATGTAAGGGGGAAAATGGTTATATGCATAAGGAAACATACAAAACATGGACATATTATAAATATTCCAGAGAGTAGTTAACCATAAACCAAAATTTCAGAATGAGAACAAAACTTTATTTGTATAAAGTTAGAGCAGTGTCGGCATGACACAAACCTAAATGTGTGTGCCCCATAGCTTACATCGTGAAAACCAGGATGAGCAGAATCTTCACCATTAGTCACATTTTGTGTTGCTGTAACAAAACATTTGAGAAACTCAACTTAGAAGGAAATGCATACTTTGCTTTTTCCCAGTGGTTAAATTCTGTGTCTGGTTGTCACCATCTCTTTTACATCATCTGGCATACCTGAAATCAGCCATGGGGAGATGTCCTTTACCTCCTCGCAGATAGAAGTCAGAGAGATGGATAGGCAGAGTAAGATGGACCCTTCACAGATCACCCTCAGTCCTCTTGCTTTTTCTAAGTTTGTCCTGCCTTCCATTGTTTAATCAATTACCAATTGTCTACACATTCTTAATCCAGCAGTGCATTAAACCATGTATTAGATCAGAGCCATGGTGATCTTATCAGGCCTAGGAATGGTCCTAAAGCACAGACGTGATTTCTTGATCAATTCATCTGTCCAATCAAATTGTCCAGATTAACCATCACACCAAGGAACATCCATTTTCATTGCATTCAGGATGAAGTATAAAAATAAGCTCATGCCGGGTGTGGTGGTGCATGCCTTTAATCCTAGCACTTGGGAGGCAGAGGCAGGCGAATCTTTGTAGTTCAAGGCCAGCCTGGTCTACAGAGTGAGTTCCAGGACAGCTGGGACTACAGGGAGACCCTGTCTCAAAAAGACCAAAAATAAAAAAATAAAAAAAAAAATAAGCTCATAAAACTGGATGCCCTGAACTGTCATCTCTTTCTTCATTTAGTGTCTTCATGCAGTAACCATCCAGTAACCCCAATAGTAACCAGAGGCTAGGAAGGATGGGTGGAAGGGATGGAGAGAAGATGAGTAGTGGTTTAAGTTGAAGTGGGTAAGAGGCAAAACTTCCAATGGCTATAGCACAGAATGGTGTCTAGTCAAGAATCTAAATTGTGTATTTTTAAACAGGTAGCTGAGATGCTCTTGAATATTCCCAACACAAAGAATGACCATTTGAGGTAATGAGTGCCAGGTACTCAGATCACTACACATTTGTTTAAGTACAGCGTTACCTCCCCAAAGTAGGTATAATTATCAGAGTTTACACAACACACACACATACACACACACACACACACACACACACACACACACACACACACTGAAGAGAATTTTTTTTCAGATCATTGTGTTACAGGAAATTTCTTTGAAAGCAAAGAGACCGAAGCACCCACAGGACAGTGGAGAAGTTGCTTACTCTGTACTTATGTGTGAGGGTCCCAGAAGCAACAAAGCTGACAGCATGGAATAGCCGAGAAGATAGGCCTGGAGGACAAAAGAAAGCCTGTGCTAGAGTTTCGCGAACTCACCCCCGCCCATCGAGCAAGGAAGGCTAGCTTCCGCGTACTAACATGATAATTAGGGACTATGCTAGGAAGGGAAGGGATTGGATTAATTAGGGACTTGTAAATTAAGCCTCCTAAAAGGACCAATTAGGAAGGGACACATACCCCAGTAGGAAAGCCAGCACGGCTTATAAACCTCTGTAAACCTGCAATAAACCGGGCTTGAGCTGTAACACTCTGACTCGACTCCCTGTCGTGGGTTGGGCAGCGCACTTACTCTCCCCAGCCCCACTCCGTCGTGGGCCGACAGAGTGAAGATCTTCGGCGGCGAGGAAGCTGGAGAGGGTGGTCTTTGCCAACCACCTCTCTACGACCCCCGCACAAAGCCTTTTAGAATCTTGGACCCCAAAACAAAGGATGGATGAGTTCTATATAGTCAATTATATTCCATCACTTTATAGGTAGCACCTGGGCTATATGTTTCTTTTCATGATGGGCCATGGTACCTCAGGAAATTCCTTCCTCAATTCACTTGGCTCTGTTATTCCTTTCAGGTCTGAGTCATTCATGATTTTATGTGCAATATTTTTCATCTGTAAAGCATTAAAATCTGTCCTCCAAATTACTGAAATATGTTTATGACATTTCCTCATCTTAAACTTACCTGTTATATTTTTTCTGTTGCTGTGCTGGATAGCTTTAGCGTCAACTTGACACACCTGGGTTGAGGGAGCCTCAATTGGGGAACTGGCTCCATTGGATTGGCCTGTGGCCACATCCGTAGAGTATTGTCTTGATGGTCAAGCAGTATGGGAGGGCCCAGCCCACAATAAGTAGTGCCACCCTGGGCAGGTTGTTGTGTACTGTATAAGAAGGTGGGCTAGGCATGAGCCAGGGGAGCAAGCCAGTGAACAGCATTCCTCCATGGTTTGTGCTTCAGCTCCTGCCTCCAGGTTCCTGCCCTGAGTTCCTGCCTTGGGCTCCCTGAGTGATGAACTGTGACCTGGGAGATGTAAGCTGAATAAATCCTTTCCTCCCCAAGTTAGTGTCGGTCAGAGTGTTTTGTCACAGCAATGGAAGACAAACTACAACAGATGCTTTATGAAATTAAGACATAGTCATGGGGGCTAGAGAGATGGCTCAGCCATTATGAGCACTGGCTGTTCTTTTCAAGTTCTATTCCTAGCACCCACATGGCAGCTAAAAACCATCCATTCCAAGGGAATCCAACACCCTCTTCTGACCTCCAATGGGCACTGCACAACATGGGTACACTTACACACATATAGGCAATACACTCATACACACAAAAAAAATTTTTAAAAAACATATTCTTGGTCTCCTTAAGTTTTTTTTTTATGTGTATGAATGTCCTGTCTGCATGTAGGTTGGTGCACCCATGTCATGCAATGCTGAGGAGGTTAGAAGAGGACATTGGATTCCCCTGGAACTTGAGTTAAAGATGGTTCTTAGCCGCCATGTGGGTGCTGGGAATCGAACCTGGGTCCTCTGCAAGAGCAGTCTGGGCTCTTATCCACTGTGCCATCTCTCCAGCCCCAGTCTCCTTAAGTTTTAAGGCGAGATGACAAGGGAGCACAGATACAGGGAACTCAGGTTTGGGATGTAGAAATGACTTGTTTGTAAGGCACTTACTATACAGAATGAGGACCCAAGTTAAGATTTCAAACCACTGTAGAAAGCCAGGCATGATGGCACACACTGCGGGTGAAGACAGGAGGACCATGCGAGATTGCTAGCCAGCTAATTCTTTTTCCAATCAGTGAAGTTGGCCCAGTGAGTGACAACAGCACGAAAATATGGAAGAGAGTGATAGAAGACTCCAGATGTCCTCTGACCTCCACACCACCCCCACATACATATAAACATACACCACGCATACACAAAAAGAAAATCATGCCATTGAATACATACTTGACAAGTTCTCCAGTGTGTGGGTTGGGAGAGAGCCACCCACCAGGGCACATTGTCCTGAGCTTGTGATGTCAAAAGCAGAGAACTGGAAAGAAAAAAAAAAAAAAAAAAAAAGCGTCTGCTTAGGAAGTCAAACCATGCCACCACTCAGGCACCTTCGTCCTTTGAGAGTGGGGTCTCACCTTCTTCTCTGAAAAGGTTTTCTAAAACAACTGCAGACTCCATCTCATGTCGGCCTCAGCTTTTGCTTAAGGGTAAGTTCTCATCCATTTGAAGGGCACATGAGAACACAAAATAGTTTTTCAGATGGGAAATGGATTGATGAAGTGGCGACTCAAGTATGATCACAAAGAGCTACTTGAAGATCTAAGTAAAGGCAGTGGAATCCAGATCAGAGGGAATGGGCCCAGTGAAAACTTGATTTTGAACATGTTTTTCATCTATGAAAGAATTTTTGTGCTATTTTATACAGCTTCCATGGGAAAAGAAAACCAGTATACTTGGAAGAACTCATTTAATACAGGAAGCAGACTGAAAATAGGCACATAACAAGAGCTTTATGGTCTCCCTGTGATAGGGTGGTTTCTAGAAATGGTTGCTATGAGTGGACTCCATAGTGTCCTGACCTGGGTTTTGTGGTGTCAGAGGGGCTGCATTGTGGTATTGAAGAGTCACAAAAATGGTATCTGGTACCGATTATTTTCTGGGAAGTTTTATGTATACATGTGAATTCAGAAAGATCTTCTACAAGTTTAAAGTAGCTGTTGACCGCCCTCTTTTTTTTTAATTTTTAATTTAATTTTATTTATTTCTGTATTGTGTATGAATGTACTGTCTGGCATGCAGGTTTGTGCACCCGTGTCGTTGCAATGCCGCCGAGGTCAGAGAGGGGTCTCGGATTCCCCTGGAACTGGAGTTCTCCTGGAATTGGAGTTTCAGACGGTTTTTTCACCCGCCATTGTTGGTGCTGGGGATCGAACCCGGGTCCTCTGTAAGAGCGGTCGGCGCTCTTAACCGCTAGGCCATCTCTCCAGCCCCCTGACCGCCCTCTTTTAAGAACAGTGAGAACATTGAACACTCATGAGAAATTAAATTCTTCTCTTCACACTTAGGTTGGTGTCTAAAATTCCCTCTCTCCCCTCTCTTCTTTCTGTGTGTATTTATTTATTTATTGTTTTTTAAAACAGAGTTTCCCTGTAGCCCCAGCTGTCCCAAAACTGTATAGACGAGGCTGGCCTTGAACTCACAGAGATCCACCTGCTTCTGCCTCCTGAGTGCTGGGATTAAAGGTGTGTGCCAGCACAACTGGACTGTGTGTCTTTTTTAATATTGTATTTATTATTTTTCTTTTCTGTGTACAAGTGTATATAGCCTGCATGTATGTAAGCGTATTCATGTTGTGCAATACCTGTGGAGGTCAGAAGAGGGTGTAGAATCCACTGGAACTGGAGTTATGGATAGTTGTTAGCCACCTCATGGGTGCTGGGAATGGAACCTGGGTCCTCTGCAAGAACAGCCAGTGCCCTGACTGCTGAGCCATCTCTCCAGCCCTCCTCTTTAGGACAGGGTCTCAGGCAGCCTAGGCTGACTTTGAACTTCTGCTCCTCCTATCTCCACCCCCAAGTGCAAGAATTTTAGATGCATATCTACAATCCATTTTTGAAAATTCTTTTTTTTCTTTTTTTCTTTTTTTCTTTATATTTTTTATCAAATCTGTACCCGTGTCCCCCTCCCCGACCCTATCCCCCAACCCCACCAGAGCTCATGCACTCTGCCAAACATGCTTTTCATCTGTTCCTCAGTCTTTCTCAATATTCTCCATGTGGAAGTTGACTATTTTGGAGCAGAAGTTCACTGTTTTCAGTCAATTCTTTGATGCAGTCCTTCCTGTTGTTTTTGTTGTTGTTGTATTGCTGTTGTTGTTTCCAATATGCATCCACTCCCAACTGCTTTGGAGACAAAAGCTCAAGGGCCATGCACCAAGAAAGACTTCAAAAACTAGGTAATTGCAACTAGCATCCACAGATCGAGGGGATGCCATTCGTCGTTTTCTGGGACGTGTTACTTCACTCCCACCATGATGTCCTCTAGCTCCAGCCATTTTCCTGCCAAATCTCCATTATGTTCATCTTTCTTTACTGCTGCATAGAACTCCATTGTTGTAGATGTACCACATTTCTCCCATCCACTCTCAAGTTGAGGCATTTGTTGGTTTTCATCTCTTTGCTTTGTGAAGGAGGCTGAATAAAAAATGGCCATGCATGTATCTCTGCTTGGTGGGGTGAGGTCTTGAGGGATACATGCCTAGGAGTGGTATAGCTGTGTTTGGGTGGAAGTTCATCCAAGTTTCCTCCAGGGTTACTCCACACTGCTTTCCATTAGTGGCTGATGAGTTTTACATTCCCCATGCAGTGAGATGGAGTGTTCCCTTTTCCCCACAACTCTCCAGCACTGCTGGTTCTATTTGTTTTCTTGCTTATCGCCGTCTTTTTTTTGAGTACAGCATGTTACTTAAAGTGGTTTTGATTTATTTCCTTAATGATTTAGTGACGTTGAACAACCTCTTAAGGTGTTTCTCACCATCTTCTAATCTCACTTGTGAAGTCTCTATTTCAGGCTCTTTGCTCTTCATTATTGAGTGGGTCATTGGTTTTCTTCTTTGTTTTTTGAGCTAGGTTATATATTGCTGGAACATCAATTGCTTTGTCAGATTTGTCAGTTTTCTGAGGTAAAGGTTTCCTCCCCACTCTGTGGGACTTTCTCTTCATTCCTTGTTGTTTCTTTTGATGTTACAGAAGCATTTTTGAGTTTAATGACCGGTCCCATTTGTCCAATTGTTGCCTTAATTTTGCTCAGCTGTCTTGTCTGATTTAGAAGTCTTTTCCATGCTATTGTCTTGTAGTCTGCTGGCAACTTTTTCTCTATCACCTTCAGAGTTTGGGGTTTACATGTTGGAGGTCTTGGATCCATCTGGTGATTGAACTTTTGTACAGGTCGAGCAGGGTAGGGATTTAATTTATTTCTTCTACAAGTGTGTAATCCAGTTTTGCAACACCACTTGCTGAAGATTGCTGTCTTTTTCTCCATTTGTGCTTCTTGGGCCCCTGCTCAAATATGAGATGGTGACATTGTATGTGTGAAGTTTGGACTTGAGTTTTGTCCCATTGGTAACAACGGTCTGTTTTTGTGCCAGTACAGGCTGTTTTTATGACTATAGCCCTGTAGTATAGGTTTGAAAGTCTGGTATAGAGATTCCCCCTGTGTAGCTCTTTTCAGTCAAGGCGTTGTTTGGCTATTTGGGGTCTTTTGTTTTTCCAAATGGATTAGGACTTTTTTTTCCAAGCCGTGAGAAGAAACTCTTGGGAATTTTATTGGGATTGTGTGTTAAATCTATACAAGAGTTTCAGTAGAATGGACCATTTTTATACAATGTTTAATGTTCCCAATCCATGAGCATGGGGGTTTTTCCATCTTCTGATGTCTTCTTCGAATTTCTTTCTTTTAACAGGTTTATAAACTTTTTGTTGTAGAGATCTTTTGGTGTCTTTGGTCAGATTGTTCCTCAGGATCATTTTTTTTGGAGGCTATGTGGTTGGGAAGGTCTCTTTGCGGAATTCTTTCTCCAGTTGCTTGGTTCTTGGGTTGTAACAAGAAAGGCCATTTGATTTTTTAAGGTTAATTTGATCCTTGCCACTTTCTAGCTGACTTTTAATCATGTCTAGGAGTTTTGCGGTGGCGTTTTTTAGCATTCTTAATGTAAACAATCATATCATCAGCAAAAAGGTATAACTTGACTTTTCTTCTTTTCCAATTTAGTACTCTTAATTATCCTTTTCTTGCCTTATTGCTCTCAGTAGTGTTTCAAGCACTATCTTTGAAGAGGAGTGGTGCGGCAGTGGGCAGCCTTGCCAAGTTCCTTACCTTTAAAGGGAATGGTTTCTGTCATTTCCCCATTTAGGATGATATGACTGTGGGTTTCCTGTATATGCTTTGATTACATTGAGGAATGATCCCTCCAATCCAATTCTTCAGGACTTTAAGCATGAAGGGAGTGCTGGATTGTTGTCAAAAGCTTTTTTCAGCATTCAATTGAGATGGTGTGGTTTTTTTCTTCATTCCATTTATTGTTTGATGATGTTTATTATTTTCATATGGTAACCATCCCTGTCATCTTCTGGTATAATCCAACTTGGCTTTATGGGGTGTATGTGATCTTCTTGTGTGGGTCATGATATCGCAATTTGCCAGTATCCGTTTAGAATTTTGGCATCTGTGTTCATTTAGGGAGATGGTTCTATATTTCTCCTTTTTAGTTGATCTTTGCCTGGTTTTGGTATAGAGTGATCTGGCTTCATAGAGGAATTTGTGAGAATTCCCTCTTGTTCCTTCTAACAGTTTCTAGTAATAATGGTTGTAGGTCTTTTTTGAAATGTATTTATAGAATTCTGCCATTGAAAAAAAAATCGCGGCCTGGGCTTTTTTTTAGTTGTGAGGTTTTTTATTACCTCTTTAATTTCTTCATGTTATATTGTGGACTGTTTAAGCTGTGGATCTCTTCTGGTTGAAACTTTTGGGATTCCCAGGATTTCAGATATTCATTCCATTTTCTTCTAGGTTTTCAAAACTGGTAAATATAGGTTCTTGAAGTATTTCCCCTTGAATTTTCTGGATCTTTTCCTTGTCTGTCATGATATTTCCCTTTTCATCACGATTGTATGTGGAGTTGTTCCTTTTTTCTTTTGGTTAACTGCGATCTAGAGGTCTGTCTATCTTGTTTATTCTTTCAAAGAACCAAACCTTGGATTCATTTATTTTTTGTCTTATTTCTTTGTTTCTATTTCATTGATTTCTGCTTCTGATTTTTTATTTATTCTTGCTGTATGTTCATTTAGGGTTTCATCTGTTGTTTGCCTCTTGTATATTAGTCACTTTTCTGTTGCTGTGATTAAACACACATGACCAAAAGGGAACTTATAAAGGAGAGTTTATTTGAGGCTTACGATTGGACGGTTCCAGGAATTAGAGCCATTTGTGATGGGAGGCTGCAGCGAACGGAGCAGCAATGCTGAAGGGTCACATTCCAATGAGCACAGAGAAGCCAAGAGAGAGAGCACTGGAGACCACGAGGCTTTGTTAAACTCCCCAAGCCTGCCCCCCAATAACGTACTTCCTCTAGCACGGCCACACACCTTCTAAGACTCCAAAAACAGTGCACATCAACTGGAGACAAAGGTGCAATAACTTAAGCCTATGGGGGACACGTCATTCAAACCACCACACCTTCTAAGTTGCTTTTAGTTGTTAGATCACTTCACTTGTGCTCTTTTGTGTCTTTCTAATGTAGGCACCCTGGGGTACTTAAATTCCCTCTTTAGGACTGCTTTTTAAGGTATTCCCATAGGTTTGGTTGTGTTGTATTGTTCATTGTCATTCAGTTCCAGTAATGCTTTTATTTTCTTTCTTTATCTCTTCCTTGACCCATTCTCTATTCAAGATGTGTTGTTTAGTCTCGTGTGTTCTTGTAGGCAGTAGGGCTTGTCCTGGTGTTGATGTTGAACTTTATTGCACTGTGGTCTGATAGAATGATGCATTAAATTATTCAATCTTTGTGTATTTATGGATCTTCTGTCTCCCAGTATGTGGTCGATTTTGGGAGAATGATTTCTGTGGGGTGGCTGAGTAGAAAGTGTATTCTCTGTATTATTGGTGGAATTTGGTTAGAGTGTCTTGAGGTCTCATTTTTGGTTGTATATAATTTGTTCAGAGTCTCTCTGTTTATCTTTGTCCGTGACCTATCCAAAGGACTCAGTGGGTGCTATTGTAATCTCCTACTATGAGTGTATTGGTCGTTAGTGTGTGCTTGTGTTTTCTGGAGATTATGTCTTATAAAATTGTGCAAATTTTGGTGAATATGTTCAGATTTAAATCTTGAATTGTTCCTTTGATAAAAAGTAATGGCCTTCTTTGTCTTTTCTAATTCTTTTTTAATTTGAAGTCTTTTTGTCTGATATTAAAACAACACCTGCTTTCTTTTTTGGTACCATTTGTCTTTGGAATATTTTTTCCATCCTTTCACTTTAAGATGTTGCCTGTCCTTGAAGGTAAGATGTGTTTCTTGTAGACAGCATATTGATGGATTCTGTTTCCTGATCTAATCTCCCAGTCTATGTCTTTTGATTGGGGAGTTGTATAGTCCATTAATATTTAAGGCTAAATGAAAGATTGTTTGCTTCACACTGCTTTCCTTTGGCAATTTATGGTTTTCTACTTCTGCATTATGCTTTTATTTGAGTTCTCTTTCTTAGGTGCCTGGGGATGTTTGCTCCTATGTCTTCTTCCTTTGAAATTGCTTCAAAGTGTTCTCGAGAATTTTGGTTTTCCAGACATGTATTCTTTCACCTCATTTAATGTCATGGAAATGTTTTTCTCTCTCCTTCATATGAAACAACATTTTTGCTGGGTATAGTAACCTGGGTTGGCATCTATAGTCCTTTAACACTGGGAATGCTTTGCTCCCAGGTTTCTTTCTTGTTTTCATGTTTTACATTGAGAAGTCAGTTGTAATTCTGATAGGTTTCCCCTTATAGGTCACTTGTTGTTTTTCTCTTGTGGCTTTAAGGATTTTGTCTTTGTTTTGGGTGTCTAGCATTTTAACTATGATGTGGTGTGGAGAACTTCTTTTCTGATCTTGTCTGTTTGGAGTTCTATGTGTTTCTTGTATTTGTATTGGTTTGTCTTTTTTTTAGTTTGGGGAAGTTTTCATCTATTGTTCCATTGAAGATCTGATCAATACCATTCTCTTGGGATTCGTCTCCTTCCCCTATTCCTATGATGTGGAGGTTTGTTCTTTCCATAGTGTCCCACAGTTCCTGGTTGTTCCAATTTTGTGTATTTTTAAATTTTTCATAATCTTTCCTTGAGGCTTTTAGTTGTTCTGTGTTATCTTCCAGGTCTGATATTCTTTGTTCTGCTTCCTCCATTCTGCTTCTGAGGCTTTTGACATTCCTTTCCTCTTGATTGGATGAGTGTTTGATTTCCTTTTTCATTTCCTCTTCTGATTTCTTTAGTATTCCTACTTCCTTTTGGAGCTTCTCAATCTCTTCCTGTAGCTCTTTGCTTCACTGGTTGGGTTCCTTATCTTTTTCAGCATGGGATCTTTTCAGTGTTTGTACTTCCTTCCAGAGTTTGTCATTCTCCCTCTAGGTCCTTTTTGAGTTCTTCATTCTCTTTTCTTTGTTCTTTGATTTGATCTTTATAATCTTGTAGATCTTTAAGTATGTTCACAATTGTGTTTCTGATATCTGTGTCCTGGGCCATCCCCAGGGAGATCCCATAGGGTTGGTAGAGCTTGGTGCAGGATTATCCTGCCCCTTTCCTGTGTTGTCTCTTCTTTGTGTTCCTGGCATATGGGCTTCTCCTTGCCTGTGTGCCAATGTGACTCCCAAATGCCTCTTCACTGTGTTGAAGGCTTGCTTTGCTTCCTTCAGATGCCTTTGTAATCCCAGTTGGCGGGGGGGGGGTGCTCTTTAGCCCACACCCTGGTACCTATGCTTCAGCTGGTCTCAGGAGATCTCGAAAATTCTTTTTTTTTCAGAGTCTCACTATGTCCACCTACCTCTGCCCAAGTGGTGGGACTAAAGCCATTCACCACCACACCTAGCCCCAACTTGTGAAATTCTTAACACATTTGCCCAATAAAAATATTGTTTTACTGCTAGGTTATAGAATATGTCTACTAAATGAAGCATGTGTAGATGTGTAGCTGCAAGTGTAGCATCTAATCCTTATCCCTAGGTTAATGTCCATCTTGAAATGCAAATGTATTCATTCCATTCTGAAAAGTTCCAATGTCTAATCTAATTCCAGCCTCATTCAAAACTTCAAGTGTATGTTGGCAAGATGATAGCAGGTAAAGGTGCTTGCTGCCAAGCCTGATGACCTGAGCTCAATCCCTGTGCATCCACATGGTGGAAAGAACATTGTCCTCAGACCTCCACATGAGTGCTATATGGAGGCATTCATCTGTGCATGTGCATATGAACAAATATAAAAAATAATTTAAGAATTCAACTTCACCTTTGCATTAAAGAGTGAAGGAAAAACTCTGCCTACAGTTAGCATTTTCTTTAAAAATTTTTTTGTTTTTATTCTCTGAGTGTTTTGCCTATATTATGTCTGTATGCGCACCACATGTATGCTTGGTGCCCATGGAGATCAAGAGGATGTTGGGTCCCCTGGAACTGGAGTTCCAGATGGCTATGAACTGCCATATGAATGCTATGAACCAACCCTAAACCTTCTAAGAGCAGTATGGTGTTCTTAACTGCTGAGCTCTCTCCAGCCCTATTTGTTTGAAAAAATGTCTTATTGTTCAGCTCCATGGCCTGTAAGAGGAGACCCTTGGTTAACCTCATGGGCCTCAGATCTTCTCAGAGCACCCACTTCACAGAAATGTGATGTTAAGAATGTTCTAAAAAAGCTGGGCATGGTGGCCCACACCTGTAATCCCAGCACTCCAGAGGCAGAGGCAGGCTGATCTCTGTGAGTTCAAGCTAGACTGGTCTACATAGTGAGTTTCAGGCCAGCTGGGGCTACAAGGGAGACCCTGTCTCAAAAAGACAAAAAAAGAATTGTTCTAAAAAGGACATTTCATCTCAATGGCCATCTTGAATCCCCAAATCTGAGACCTTTCACTGAGTGCTGGGGTACGTACTCCAGAAGCTGAGATGGCTTCTTCATGTGGAGTGCTTTCTGCTGACTTGGAGGACATGAGGTGTGTTCTGGCATCTCTGGTGCCCTCTGTCCAGTAGCCAATGGGACCATCCTCCAGCTGAAGCCTGCCCAGCATCTTGTGAAATGGTCTGTGTTTTGCCGAGCCAGCCTCTGTGCAATTGTTTTTTTCTGTTTTACAGGTTGAGACTGGTTGGACTACTTAAAAGGGCAGTGCTGCCAGACCAGTGTTATTTGTTGTCTTCAATGTCCTGGCATCATCCTTGCTACAGGGCCAGGGAGATGCCTTCATGGAAAGTCCCACTCCCAGGATAGGCGCTGTTGTCCAGTAAGGATGCGAGTGTCTTGTGTGTAGCAGTTTCTTCTGAACTGAAACATTCCATCCTTGAGGAAGGCTCTGTTAAGATTCATGAAATGGTTAAAAAGCTTCTTCTTACCACTGTTTTCTGTGGGTTTCACAGTGAAGAGCCCATACCTGAGGTCAGCCTCTCAGGACGCCCCTTTCCTGCTATAAAGAGGAGACTGCACAGGGGTCAGCCCTGAGGACACAGCAAGGAAATTCAAGGAAGCACAGCAAGGAAACCATGGCACTTTCAGTCATTTCAAAATTGAGTCGGGAGGCCTTTGAGCACCAAGAGCTGTGCACACCAGATGCCACTGCCTGGGAAAGTAAGTCTGGGAGTGCAGAAAGGACAGGAACACTATGCTTGGCTGGAGCCTGCTGCATCAGCCTCTTTCCTGGAGGTTGCAGCAGGGAGACTCCTAAATGGATGCACAGCATGCACAGCAACTGATCGAGTGTGGCCCGGTGATGCTAACATGCATGAGGACAGCTTCTCTGCACCAACTACCTTTATTTTCATGTGACAGGAATTATTTTTTTCAGTTTCTCAAAACTTCCCCTTAAAATTCATAAGCCATCTGAGTATCTTCCATACTGTCTATAACCTGTACTTTCCTGAACTGCGCATTTCAGGTATGAAATCAAGTTCTTCTTGCAACTGTAGAATCTGTAGTGATGGACCATGAATGATCCAATCAGTTCACTGACTGAAGTCCCCAGTGCTTGCATTGCTTAGGACACAAATCCAGGCATCCCTATGAGGCTGCTGTTCTCCAACTAGGTCAATGCAGTCTTAGGGCCAGGATGTGAGTCCTTTGGTCTCAAAACCCTACCTCCTTGTTCAAGTTCCTATGTTTAAGTGTTGTGACCAGAAGCAAGGAGTGGTAACACTTATCTAAATGACTTCAAAGGAAGTGTTCTCATCCTGGTTAGTACTAATGTTACTAAAGCAAGCTTTTGTTCTGTGTCAAACATGTGAATTCAGTCTCTTTTAAGAATGCCACTGGTGGGCAGCATGTTTAACACCAGCCTCCTTCATGACTTAGTTCTGATGGTCATCAAAGGCTGGCATGATCCCATGTTCAGGACAGGCATCTGGGGAGCTTCTGAAGCACAAAAGGATTTGTTTGGTCATTGAAATGGAAGGAAAGGAGGTTGCAAACCAAGCTGTCTGTTCAGAGCTGCCATCCTGCCACACCCATGGCTTCTCTAGAGGTGGGCTGGGTTTATGTAGTATACAGAATTAAGGAAAAGGCCTGAGAGGGAAAGGACATTTTACATTTAGTGTGTGCCCATGTGTGTGCATGCTCATCAAATACATCCCATAGTGTGTGTGTGGAGGTCAGATAATAACTTGAGGAAGTCAGTACTCTCCCCTTCCACCATATGGGTCCAGGGGATCAAACTCAAGATTGGTGGCAAGTGCTTTTAGCTGCTGGACCATCAAGGGTACAGGAAAACACAGGTTACTGTACCATGGAAAAGTGCTTGCTTCATTGATGAGTGAACCCACAGAACTTAGAACTCCAGTAACCAAGCACCAAGTTCTAGAGACAGATCCTTACCCAGCTCACTGGATGGGAGACCCTCAAAAGGGCAAGACATTCTGCTCTGTCCCAATTTGAAACTCCTGCCTCATGCGGCCGAGAATGACAGTCCCTTCCTATACTTCAGCATCAGCTCAGCCCTTAGAATCAGCCACTGAAGAAAAGCAGCACAGGAAGCCTGCTACCCGGGTGCACTGGACAGTGGGTACCCACCTCACGGGGGAGAGAAGTGGCAGCATCTTCCTAGATGGGGGCAGTTATCTGTCAAAATCAAAAGAATCTGCAATGATCACACCCTAGGCCAAGTATTGTAAAAATATTTTATGAGTTTGTTGGTTTCTTTCAAATTTTATGTGTGACATATTTAAGATAGGAAAAAGCCATGTGAAAATCTAGACAAAGTAAAATCTAATGAACTTGATATTATTTTCCTTTTTTTGCACATCACAAATTTATAATTCTAGAAATGTCAATACTGATCCTTTCTCTATTAAAATATTCTATTTTTTAGTATTTTTATTTTGTGTATGAATGTATTGCCTGCATGTATGTACATGCACTCATGTCATGCAATGCTTGCAGAGGTCAGAAGAGGGCGTCAGGTCCCCTGGAACCGGAGTTTCAGGTGGTTGCTGCTGCCACTGAGTAATGGGAACCAAACCCAGGTCTTCTGCAAGAGCAGCTAGTGGTTTTAACAGCTGAACCATCTCTCCAGCCCCTGATCTCTTCAGAAACTTTTTAGAGCATCTGGAATTTATTTTCCCAAAAATATGACTAAATTTGGGGAACTGGAGAGATGGCTCAATGAAAATGAGCACTGGCTTACTCTCACAGAATACCTGGATTCAGCTCCCAGCACACCCATGTGGTGCCTAACAAACATCTGTAAGGGGATCTGATGCCCTCTTCTGGTCTCCATGGGCATTGCACACATAGGTGCACTTAAACCATACAGGCAAAACATATACATGAAAAATAAAAATAAAATTTAGTCAGGCATGGTGGTGCACGCCTTTAAATCCTAGCACTTGAGAGGCAGAGGCAGGAGGATCTCTGTGAGTTCAAAGCCAGCCTGTTCTACAGAGTGAGTTCCAGGACAGCAATGGCTACAGGGAGACCCTGTCTTGAAAAGATAATAATAATAATAATAATAATAATAATAATAATAATTAATTTAAAAGGGCCAAACACGAGTACCTTTTTATTTTCCAGAAAGTTTTCAAATAGAAATTTTTAAATTTTGGACTTCTCAAGACAGGTTCTCCCTGCAGCCCCAGCTGGTCTGGAACTCCTTATGTAGACCATGCTGGCCTTGAACTAACAGAGATCCACCTGCCTCTGCATCCTGAGTGTTGGGATTAAAGGCGTGCACCACCATGCCTGGCTTAAAATGGCATTTTGCCACAGTTTTGTTGCAACTTATGGATACCCAGACTACCCCCTTTATGCATATTCATTCCTATTATTTATGTTGTTGGTGCCATTACCAACCTGTTTAGAATACTTCAGAGAGCTATCGGCTGCAATCATTTTCTCTACTTGTTTGCCTGATTTAAAATAATTTCCTAAACTTCTCATGTTCCCAGGAAACCCAAATTTCTCATTAAAAACTCTCCTTATCTTATTCATTTTAATATATTTTACAAAATGTTATTTATATGTACACATATAAACCATTTATTGGTACATAATTCGATTTTGGAGTTCGGTGTGATATTTCAATATGTGTAATGAGCAGAGTAATTGGAATAACCATCGCCACAAACATTTATTCTTTGTGTTGGCAACATTTAAAAACCTCTCAAGTATATGCCATGAGATATGCAATTGCTCGCAACCATCTGTTCCCTCTTCCCTCCATTTCTTTTATTTAATTTTTATTTATTTATTTATTTTTGTATGTGTATGAATGTACTGTCTGCATGTAGGTCTGTGCACCCGTGTCGTGCAGTGCCATGGAGGTCAGAAGAGGGTGTCGGATTCCCCTGGAACTGGAGTTAAAGACGGTTCTCAGCCGCCATGTGGCTGCTGGGGATCACCCAGGTCCTCTGCAAGAGCAGTTGGTGCTCTTAACTGCTAGGCCATCTCTCCAGCCCCACTTCCCTCCATTTCTGAACATGCTACCCACTCTCTCTTCACGGCCCTTTCTCCACCTTTCCCAGCTTGGTAAGCAGTCATAATTAGGGCTTTTGGTTTTGGTGTTAACTTGAAAACTGAGGATTAGTTCCCATTTGCTACTTTGATCTGGCTTTCATTCCCACCCCTTATTTTCGACATCTCATTCCTAAAACCAATGAATAGAAATGATTGGGTTTTTTTCACTGTGCCTGGGGGTTTCGCTGCTTTCAACTGTTTAGTCCTCACTGTATGTGGGCTGATTCTGAGTTAGAAGGCATGTGGAAACTTTTAGATCACCAACAAGATGGATCTTTTGGCAATATACATTCTGCTCCAGCTCTAAAAAATGTTTTCCCCTGACAGTTAAAGCCTTTGAATAAAATATTCTCTTAACTTCTTCTGTAATGCCTTGGCATTTGAGACGTATATCATTTTTTATTTTTTTTTTGAGTTTTTTTAAAAATTTTATTTATTTTCTATGTGTATGAATGTACTGTCTGCATGCAGGTTTGTGTGCCCATGTTGTGCAATGCCGCGGAGGTCAGAAGAGGGTGTCGGATTCCCCTGGAACTGGAGTTCTCCTGGAATTGGAGTTAGACGGTTCTCAGCCGCCATGTGGGATCGAACCCGGGTCCTCTGCAAGAGCAGTCGGCGCTCTTAACCACTAGGCTATCTCTCCAGCCCCTTGAGACGTATATTTTAAGATTAGCATTTCTGAGATGCCCATGGAAAGCCAACAGAGCCAGCGGGACTGTCTCTAAGCAGGAACCAGCAGAAGAGGTAGGCGTGGCTCCTAGTCACATGGTAAGTAGATGTGTTTCATGTTTTCAAAGCAGGATCTCAATACATAGCTGGGCCTGCTCTTAAACCCATGATTCTCCTGTCTTGATGGGCATGAATGTTATTTTGAGCTGGTAAGTTGATGGCAGTATCTTATCCACCAATACAAATCTACCTTTCCATAGATGGCACCTGAGCAATTCCTGGATTGACGATTTGAGACTTTCACATCATTCAGGTCCACAGCTTTCTTCCCTAACAATCTCAAGCAATATATGGGAAAGCCACAGTACACAATCAGAAGAGAGGTTTATAAAGCCCAGTGTTGTGCAACAGATGAGCCACCTCCCTCCCATGTCCTTGTGGGACTTTTCCCAGATATGCTCTAGTATGTGTATGCCTGGGTCGCACTTGTCTCCCAATGACCATCAGAAGAAGGGGTGATATCAACTACTTATGTTTAAAAGTTCAAACAAAATAAAATCTTGGGAATGGAGAGATGGCTGAGTGGTCAACAGCACTAGCTGCACAATCATGAGGAACTGAGTTCAGATCGCAGCACCCATGTTGGGCATACTCAGCATCCTATTGCATACTCAACATCCTACTGCATACTCAGCATCCTAGTGCATACTCAACATCCTACCGCATACTCAGCATCCTACCGCATACTCAGCATCCTACCGCATACTCAGCATCCTACCGCATACTCAGCATCCTACCGCATACTCAGCATCCTACTGCATACTCAGCATCCTACCGCATACTCAGCATCCTACTGCATACTCAGCATCCTACTGCATATTCAACATCCTACTGCATATGCAGTATTCTACTGTAGCCTCTTATCAGTTAGTTTTCTAAATTCAGATAACCATGGCTAAACCTTCCTATTGTTTACCACACCTTGGACACTATCCAGACATTATCTATTAAAATGCATTTATTTAGTCATGCGTGTGTGTATATGTGTAGGCATAAGTGTCACAGTGCATATATGTATGTCAGAGGGCAATGTGGAAGAGTTGGTTCAAGAGTTCCTTCCATCCCATGGGTTCCAGGGTTTTCAGGCTTGGCACAAGCACCTTCCCATTTTACCAGCCCAAAATTTTGAGGCAGACATTATTATCCCCCTTTTTAATATGAAGAAACAAGCACAGTGAGATTAGGCTCTAAATTCATGGGGTACCACAATTTACTAAATTGCCCAGATAACACTCTCATGCTATTAGCCTTGCCTACTGCAAGGCACACTCAGTCACTGCAAAAGGAAATTCACCCTCATCACACAGCATTTGGCCCACACACACCCATGCTTCTGAACTATTTAATGAGGAATATAAAGAATTTTTTCCAAAGAACTTTTAACTGAACTGGATGAAATGAGAACAGTTCGGAGCTCTTAACATCATCAGGGGTCAGCTGTGAACAACTTGGGGGCTTGACTTGTGTGTTTCTATATGGATAGTTCTCTCACATCAGCTGTCAGCTTTTCTATCAGCTTCATACATTAGAAAACAATCATGTGTGAGCTGAAGAGAAGGCACCATGGGTGAGCTCTTACAGAGGACCTGGGTTTGGTTTCCAGCACCCATATATGTTGGCTCACAACTGTAATTCCAGTTTCAGGAGATAAGATGCCCTCTTCTGATCTCCTTGGGCATTAGGCATGAGCATGGTGCACATACATACATGTGGCAAAACACTTATACACATAAAACTTTGTTTACTTAACAAAGTTCATATACATTTACAGTAAGAGAAAAGGGACAGCACATAGTACAATATTTGAGACAGTATGTAAATGTGCAAAAATGCTATGAGATGTGAAAATTTTTGGCTTACATATGCTGGATTGAAACTAGGGTTTTGTGAATGCTAAGCATATACTCTACCACTGGGATACTCTCCCAACCCAGTTACTATGCTTAATATACAAAATGCACCTAGTGTAATTATGCTAACTCCCATCACAGGAATTTTCCATTAATACAAAATACTCAAATATATAAATAAATACAAGGGAATGTTCTGCATAATACAGGCTGTTTAAGAAGCATGCCTAGGGGCTGGAGAGACAAGTTCCAGAGGTCAAGAGTTCTGTTCCCAGTGTCCATATCAGGTGGCTTCCAATCACCTGTAACTCCAGCTCCAGGGGATCTTATGCCCTTTTCTGGTCTCCACAGGTACCTGTACACACATGCCTGGCCCCACGTACTACACACCAAAATGAACTCCCAAAGTCCAATTATAACAATAACAGATGTTTCCAGACACCAATATATTCTGATAGGCAATATTGTCACTCACAATTTTTGGTGTTTCCATTTGGAAATGAATATTCAAATAACAGAAACTAATAGTTTTGCTTCGTTACAAACTTCTGAAACAAACCAAAATTGTTGAAATCTTTCACACATTACCTTATCAACATTTAATTCTCAGTTTGTTGCACAGGCTTTCTTTGTGTGAAAATTTTGGAATGTTAAAGGATAAGTTCCCTTTGAAAGCTTATTAAGTGAATTAGCTATGGAGGGTTTGGATTGTAATCAAAACCATGTACAATGGTTCAAGAAAGTATTCTTCAAATAAACTAAAAAGTATTTGGGGATAAAGATGGGCCTCTGCTCTAATAAATTATACTTGTATTAAGTTAATAACCTTCTATAAATGGCTGCCAAGGCTACCTAGCAGGTCATGTTTACTTCAGGTCTAGAGTCCATGAGAACTCATGAGGAAAGAACGGAAAGTGTTTGCATAGGCCAGGCTCCAAGTAATGATCATCTCATGTATCCACATTCTACTGTAGAGCTGTTGCATGCTCTGATACATAGACTACATAACAGAAGCTGTATTCCAAAGGCAGCCAACCTGTGCCATGCAGTTTCTCTGCAGGAGGTTATTATTGCCTGCTAAGGTATGCCTCCTCATAAAACACTGTTCACATTCATTATACTTTTAGAATGTCTCCTGTGTGTAAACTATCTGATGTCTGGTGATGCTGGTTTCTGCTAAAAAAAGCTTCCAACATTTATTATAGGAGTTCCCTCATGTGAGTTTTCTGATGTACAATGAGGGATGACTTATGGTAGAAAGTTTTCCTACATTCTTGACATTCAAATTGTTTCTCAGTTTCATGAGTTACCTGATGTCTGTTGAGGTATGATTTCTGATAAAAGGCTTTTTTACATTTCTGGCACTCATAGGGCTTCTCACCTGTGTGAGTTCTTTGATGTACAGTGAGGTGTGACTTACTGTAAAAAGCTTTCCTACATTCTTCACATGAGTAAGGTTTATAGCCTGTGTGGCTTCTTTGATGGACTGTGAGAGATGACTTGTGAAGGAACGTTTTCCTGCAGTCTTCACAAGTATACGGTCTGTTACCTGTGTGATTTCTTTGATGCCTGCTGAGACTTGATTTCTGGTAGAAGGCTCTCCCACATTCTTTACATTCATAGGGTTTCTCACCAGTGTGAGTTCCCTGATGCATGCTGAGGTGTGACTTACGGTGAAAAGTTTTTCCACATACATTACATTCATAAGGTTTCTCACCTGTGTGTGTTTTAAGATGTACAGTGAGATTTGACTTACGACTGAATGTTTTCTGACATTCTTCACATTCATATGGTTTATCACCCGTGTGACTTTTCTGATGTATAATTAGGTGTGACTTGGAGTAGAAAGTTTTTCTACATTCTTCACATGCATATGGTTTATCACCTGTGTGAGTTCTCTGATGTACATTTAGGTCTGACATGCAATAGAAAGCTTTCCTACATTTTTTACATTCATAGGGCTTCTCACCTGTATGAGTTCTCTGATGTATAGTAAGGGATGACTTATGGTAGAAAGTTTTCCTACACTCTTTACATCCATAGGGTTTTTCACCTGTATGAATTCTCTGGTGCCTCTTGAGGTGTGACTTCTGGGAAAATGACTTTCCACACATAGTACATCCATAGGGTTTACAACCTGTGTGGGTTCTCTGATACCTGCTGATGTTTTGCTTCTGGTTAAAGCTTTTTTCAGATTGGTGAATTTCCCCACAGGGTCTTGCTCCTCTGTGGATTCTCTGATGCACACTATGCTGTTTCTTTTGGTAGAGGACTGTCTCACACAGATAACATCTGCAGGGCCCTCCTCCTGCGTGTAGTCTCTGTTGCTTAGTGTGGTATGATTTCTTAATGAAAGGTTTCTCATAATTGCTACACTCATATTTCTGTCCTTCATGCATTTTCATGTGATTAGTGAGCTTAGACTTTGTACATAACATTGTCCTACATATACTACATTCAAATATTTCTTCCCTTACCTGAGCCATCTCTTGGGCATTAAGAGCTAACTTATCAGAGACTTTCACATATTCGCTGAATTTACTGGAAGTATGTGTCACGTGAAACCTCTCATGTGTCCATAATGCCTTTGTGTTGCAGGCTTCTCCTTGCCCACAACCTTGAAAATGCTGTTGAGTACTTGGAACCTTGTGATGCACAGTGAGATGCTCCAGGTGTTGGGGGGACTTGCTAGTTATAGGATGACCATCAAGCTCCACTCCAGCTGGCCTGTCATCAGGCCCATTAGGAGGAGATACATTCTGCCACACATTATGTGCTGGAGGCCTCATTCCTGAGGAATTTCCATTCTTTACAGTCAGACTTGAAACCCATTTAGAGTTCATATTAAACATTTTTCCCAATTCAAATTTCTCCTCAGTTGATGTGTTCCTGTTGGTGATTACAATGTGCCACAACTGTCTTTCTTGGTTGTCCTGGCTGGTTTCTTTCAGTTCATCTACTTTCTGGACATCTAAAAGAAAACAGAAGCAGCCAAATTCATTTCATGGCAAACAGTGAGAAGCTGCCTCCCATCCTCATTACATGGTGATTCCAAAACAATAGTGTTGATATATGATACATGCATTCCTGTCCCTAATGAATCTAAAAAGAATAAGACTTTATGATGTAAAATCAAATGATTTCATTGGTTGAAGATGTTTTATTCATTTGAAACACAAGCAGATTTTTAATCAAACATCAGTCTGCCACCTTGCTAGAGGTGTTGGCACATTTACACTCATGTGCTATTTGTGTTCCCTGTCCCTTTAGTTCCCTTTTACAATTCATCTTAATTTTCTTCTATTTCAGATTTTTATTAAGCTACCAATTTCCAAATCTGTGTGTCTACTAAACCCATAGCCACTCAAGTCTAGACTTCATGCCTACCTATGGATTATGTATATCAAATTTGGAAAATAACAACTTTGACCTTAAACTAAATGAGTAATAATCTTAAAACTGCACTCGCTTTATACTTTTCCTAAAGGAAATGTCATTTCTTTTTATGATAAAACATTCTCTCTTTTTTGGTCTTTTTTTTTTTTGAGACCCTTTAGCCCCAGCTGTCCTGGAACTCTCTATGTAGACAGGGGTGGCATTGAATTCACAGAGATCTGCCTACCTCTGCCTCCCCAGTGCTGAGATTAAAAGCATGCATCACCAAGCCCAGTGTGATAAAACATTCTTTATGGCTCTTATTCTACAACCAAATATTAGTGTTTCAGTTGCATTTCAACAAAATTTATCTCCTATGTGCTGATGTTCTTGTGTTATTATTATCTACGTACCCCATTTCAAAAGTTCAGTGCCTGAGAGGTTACCAAAGAAATATGTGCTAAAAGAACTAACATAAGCCAGGCGAGGTGGCACACACCTTTAATCCTAGCACTTGGGAAGCAGAGGCAGGCGGATCTTTGTGAGTTCAAGGCCAGCCTGGTCTACAGAGCAAGTTCCAGGACAGCTGGGGCTACAGGGAGACCCTGTCTCGAAAAAGACCAAAAAAAAAAAAAAAGTTAAAAACCCCAAGTATTGGGGAGCATGGTGGTGCATGCCTTTAATCCCAGCACTTGGGAGGCAGAGGCAGAGGCAGAGGCAGGCAGATCTCTGTGAGTTCAAGGCCAGCCTGGTCTACATAGTGAGCTCCAGGCCAGCTGGGACTAAAGGGAGACCCTGCTTCGAAAAGACCAAAAAAAACAAAACAAACACAACACACACACACATACACACACACACACACACACACACACACACACACACAAAGAACTAACATAGGCACAAAGGCCTGGGGTGAGAGGACAGGCTACGAAACACAACTCCTTCCACCTCAGAAAGAAGTTACACAAAGTGTTAACCTATCAAACATAGCAACTGAACTCGGGGAAAAATATGTAGCAAAACAAAAAAGTGAAGAACGATTGACATGTAAGCACAGGAGGTACTCACATCTAAAAGTGTATCCTGCAGACTGTATACAGGAAGTACTGACATGGAAGAGCACTCCCTGCAGACGGTACACAGGAAGTACTGCTATAGAAGAGCACTCCCTGCAGGCTGTACACAGGAAGTACTGCCATAGAAGAGCACTCCCTGCAGACTGTACACAGGAAGTACTGACATGGAAGAGCACTCCCTGCAGACTGTACACAGGAAGTACTGACATGGAAGAGCACTCCCTGCAGACTGTACACAGGAAGTACTGACATGGAAGAGCACTCCCTGCAGACTGTACACAGGAAGTACTGCCAAGGAAGAGCACTCCCTGCAGGCTGTACACAGGAAGTACTGCCAAGGAAGAGCACTCCCTGCAGACTGTACACAGGAAGTACTGACATGGAAGAGCACTCCCTGCAGACTGTACACAAGAAGTACTAACATGGAAGAGCATTCCCTGCAGACTGTACACAGGAAGTACTGCCAAGGAAGAGCACTGTGGTGGTTTGAATGTGTGTCCCCATAGGCTCTAGGTATTCAGACGTTTGTCTCCAGTTGGTGGCGCTGTTTTTGGAGGTCTTGGGGTTTGTGGCCATGCAGCAGGAAGTGTGTCACTGGGGGCAGGCTTAGTGAGCTTAACAAGCCTCTCTGGTCTACAGTTGCCCTCTCAGTTTCCTGTGTTCTTTGCGAGATGTGACCCTCGGTTTGCTGCTCCAGATCTAGCTGCCACACCTCCCGCCACAATGGACTCTAATTCCCTGGAACCGCCAATCGTAAGCTTGAATAAACTCTTCCTTTTATAAGTTGCTTGGTCATGGTGCTTTATCACAGCAACAGAAAACTGACTAATACAGTTATTGGTACCAGGAGTAGGGTGTTGGCTGTGAAGAACCTGACCATGTGTATGTTTGGAGAAGTGTGGAAGACTTTGGAACTTTGGGCTGGAAAGGCTGTTGACTATTGTAAGCAGAGCTTAAAGGGCCATTCTATTGGAGGCCTGGAAGAAAGCATGGCTGCAAAAGATGTGGTTCCAGTGAGTAGTTTAGTGGAAGGAAAAATAAAGATTTAGGCAGCAACTGGGATATTTGATAAAGCAGTACTGGCAGCAGTTTGCCCACAGCCCAAATGCTTGCCTGAGTGCTTAAGTTGAAAAGCAATGGAACTGATGGTCTTTGGGAGGATATTTCAAGACCGCCTAATGTAGAAATGGTGTCGATGGCTTTTAATGGTGAATATATATACATATCTACAGTGAAAAAGGCAGATGGGCAGAAAGAAATGCAGAATGTACATTGTTGGATCTGAAAACTGCACTAGGAAGGAATAAAGGGGGGCCAAGGCAATGGGAAGGAGAGGCTCCCTTTATAAGGAGATACTAAGAGGCCTGGAATTAAAGTAAAACCAAGTGCAAGAATACCCTTCAGGCAAGACACACACCCAACTAAACCTCCAGTTTGAAGGAATCACTGGCAAAGTTCGAGCAAAATTTGATAGAATGTTGTTAGAAATAGGAGCAGTGTCCATCCGAATCTTGCAGCCAAACTCGGCGTTTTCATTCATGTGGTGCTGGCTATTAGAGGCATGAAGTTTTCAAAGAGTGAAGGGTTTCAGTTCTTCCTCCAGGTGTCGAGAGGATGCTGCCAAGGTCAGGCCAGAGCGAGCCAGGGGGTCCCTGTCATAATAGGCCCTGATATGGCCGGTAGAGCCATGCTGTGTGAACTGGTTGGCATGCGGAGACCCCAAGACACTTTTGAGATGCCAGATACATGTAGATATTGCCAAGAGCTTGCATACTGTGGTAGTATCCACCTAAGAAAGAATATATGTTTGCAAAGCAAAGCTGGAAGAAGCTGCAGCTGTCAGCCCTTTGGAAGTCAAGCCCAGAAAGTGCATGTGGAGCTACAGGACTTTGCAATTTGCCCGCTGTTTTTCCGTCTTTGTTTTGGTCCAGTATGTCCTCACGTTACTCTATTCCATCCCCTTTTGGATGAGGAATGCGTATTCAGGTTCACTGTATGTGTTGAGTATGTAAATTTGCCGCTTTTGATTTTTTTTACAGGACTAACAATAACAGAGATTGGCCTGAGTCCAAAAGAGACCTGATGTGGCTTGATATGGCATTAAGGATGGTAAATGATGTGGACTTTACGGTCGGAAAATGCATTTATGGCATTTATAAGTTGTTCAGTGCCTATGGTGGTCTAGGGCCTATGGAATGTGGGGTTTGAATGTGTCCCCATAGGCTCTAGGATTAGACATTTGCTCCAGTTGGTGGCGCTGTTTTTGGAAGCCTTGGGGTGTGTGGCCATGCCGCAGAAGTGTTGTCACTGGGTTCAGGCTTAGTGAGCTTTAACAACCTCTTGTGTCTACAGTTGCATCTCCTTTCCTGTGCTCTTTGCAAGATGTGACCCTCGGTTTGCTCTCCAGATCCAGCTGCCACCTTGCTCCTGCCACAATGAAACTCTAATTCCCTGGAACCGACCAATTATAAGCTCAAAAATCTTCCTTCTTATAAGTTGCTTGGTCATGTGCTTTACCACAGCAACAGAGAAACTGAACTTAATACAAGCACTCCCTGTAGACTGTACATAGGAAGTACTGACATGGGAGAGCACCCCTCAGACTGTACACAGGAAGTACTGACATGGAAGAGCACTCCCTGCAGACTGGACACCGGAAGTACTGACATGAAGAGCACTCCCTGCAGCTGTACACAGGAGTACTGCCAAGGAAGAGCATCCCTGCAGGCTGTACACAGGAAGTACTGACATAGGAAGAGCATCCCTGCAGACAGTAACAGGAAGCTACTGACATGGAGAAGCATTCCCTGCAGACCGTACACAGGAGTACTGACATGGAAGAGCACTCCCTGCAGGCTGTACACAGGAAGTATTGCCAAGGAAGAGCACTCCCTGCAGACTGGACACAGGAAGTACTGACATGGAAGAGCACTCCTTGCAGACTGTACAGGGAAGTACTCCCAAGGAGCACCTACGATGACACAGTACTGCTGAAGATCCTGCAGACTGTACACAGGAAGTACTGACATGGTAGAGCATTCCCTGCAGACTGTACAAGGAAGTACTGACAGTGGAAGAGCACTCCCTGCAGACTGTACACTGGAGTACTGACATGGAAGAGCACTTCCCTGCAGACTGTACACAGGAAGTATGACTGGAAGCACTCCCTGCCAGGACTGACACAGGAATACTGACATGAAGAGCTTCCTCGCTGTACCAGGGAAGTACTGACATGGAAGAGCATTCCCTGCAGGCTGTACACAGGAAGTACTGACTGGAAGAGCACTCCCTGCAGACTGACACGGAAGTACTGACATGAAGAGCATCCCTGAGCTGTACACAGGAAGTACTTACATGGAAGAGCACTCCCTGCGACTGGACACAGGAAGTACTGACATGGAAGAGCATTCCCTGCAGGCTGTACACAGGAAGTACTGACGTGGAAGAGCACTCCCTGCAGACTGTACACTGGAAGTACTGACATGGAAGAGCATTCCCTGCAGACTGTACACAGGACGTACTGACATGGAAGAGCACTCCCTCAGACTGTACACAGGAAGTACTGACATGGAGAGCATTCCCTGCAGACTGTACACAGGAAGTACGACATGGAAGAGCATCCCTGCAGCTGTACACAGGAAGTACTGACATGGAAGAGCATTCCCTGCAGACTGTACACAGGAAGTACTGCCAAGGAAGAGCAATCCCTGCAGGCTGTACACAGGAAGTACTGCCAAGGAAGAGCACATCCCTGCAGGCTGTACACAGGAGTACTGCCAAGGAAGAGCATCCCTGCGAGCTGTACACAGGAGTACTGCCATAGGAAGAGCATCCCTGCAGGCTGTACACAGGAGTACTGCCAAGGAAGAGCATCCCTGCAGCGTACACAGGATTACTGACAAGGAAGAGCACACCCTGAGACTGTACACAGGAAGTACTGCAAGGAAGAGCATTCCCTGCAGGCTGTACGGAGTCTACGGAAAGCACTCTGCGATGTACACTGAGTCTGCATAGGAAGAGCATTCCCTGCAGGCTGTACACAGGAGTACTGCCAAGGAAGAGCATCCCTGCAGGCTGTACACAGGAAGTACTGCCGGAAGAGCACTCCCTGCAGACTGTGACACTAGGAAGTACTGACATGGAAGAGCATTCCCTGCAGGCTGTACACAGGAAGTACTGACGTGGAAGAGCACTCCCTGCAGACTGTACATGGAAGTACTGACAGGAAGAGCACATCCCTGCAGCTGTACACTGGAGTACTGCAGGAAGAGCATCCCTGCAGGCTGTACACAGGAGTATTGCCAAGGAAGAGCACTCCCTGCAGACTGGTACACAGGAGTACTGCCAAGGAAGAGCACATCCCTGCAGGCTGTACACAGGAAGTACTGACAGGGAAGAGCACTCCCTGCAGACAGTACACGAGACTGACAGGACAGTGCACCCTGAGATGTACACAGGAAGACGCTGAAGACATCCCTGCAGGCTGTACACAGGAAGTACTGACGTGGAAGAGCACTCCCTGCAGACTGTACACTGGAAAGTACTGATGGAAGAGCCATCCCTGCAGGCTGTACACAGGAGTACTGACATGGAAGAGCACTCCCGGACTTTCCGAGATATAACGCACTCCTGTACTGACAAGGAAGTACTGACATGGAAGCGCACTCCCTGCAGACTGGACACAGGAAGTACTGACATGGAAGAGCACTCCCTGCAGACTGTACACTGGAAGTACTGACATGGAAGAGCATTCCCTGCAGGCTGTACACAGAAGCTGACGTGGAAGGACTCTGCGCTACACTGGAAGTACGCATGAAGAATTCCCTGCAGGCTGTACACAGGAGTACTGCCAAGGAAGAGCAATCCCTGCAGGCTGTACACAGGAGTACTGCCAAGGAAGAGTCACTCCCTGCAGACTGTACACGGAAGTACTGCCAATGGAAGAGCACTCCCTGCAGACTGTACACAGGAAGTACTGACTGGAAGAGCACTCCCTGAGACTGTACACAGGAAGTACTGACAGGAAGAGCACTCCCTGCAGACTGGCACAGGAAGTACTGACAGAGAGCACTCCCTGTGACTTGTACACAGGAAGTACTGACATAGGAAGAGCATTCCCTGCAGACTGTACACAGGAAGTACTGACATGGAAGAGCATTCCCTGCAGACTGTACACAGGAAGTACTGACATGGAAGAGCATCCCTGCAGACTGTACATGGAAGTACTGCCACATGGAAGAGACTTCCCTGCAGACTGGACACAGAGTAGCAAGAAAGATCCCTAGGCTGTACAGACTCAAGAGAGCACGCAGACTGTACAATACACTGAAAGCATCGAGCTTAAGAGTGCGACAAGAGCAAGAACGTCAAGGAATGACTGAAGACACCAATAAGGAAGACGCTGAAGACTCCGCGCTGACGGAAATAGGCTGAAGACTAGCACTAGTAAAGAAGTCTGACTGAAAGCATGCAACCTACAGAATGAAGGCAAACTCCCTGCAGAGTACAGGAGTACTGCTAGAGCCCCTCACGTACAGGAAGTGACTGGAAGAACTGAATGCAAGGATACGCAGAAGACTCTAACGCCAGTACCTGAAGCACCCTGACTGTACCAGAGACATGGAAGAGTGAGACTTAAACGAGCTACTGCGAGACCCTTAGATGCAAGAGTATCTGGAGCACCCTGCAGACTGGTAAAGGAAGACACATGGAAAGCATCCCTGCGACTGAGGACGACTGGAAGAGCACTCCCTGCAGACTGTACACAGGACGTACTGACATGGAAAGATCCTGCAACGTCGGATCGACTAGGACTCCCTGAGACTGTACACAGGAAGTACTGACATGGAAGAGCATTCCCTGCAGGCTGTACACAGGAAGTACTGACGGAAGAGCACTCCCTGCAGACTGTACACAGGAAGTACTGACATGGAAGAGCATTCCCTGCAGGCTGTACACAGGAGTACTGCAACTGGAAGAGCACTCCCTGCAGACGTACACATGGATGTACGTGCACAGGAAGAGCATCCTCGCAGGCTGTACACAGGAAGTATGACAGGAAGAGCACTCCCTGCAGGCTGTACACAGGAAGTACTGCCAAGGAAGAGCACTCCCTGCAGACTGTACACAGGAAGTACTGACATGGAAGAGCACTCCCTGCAGACTGTACACAGGAAGTACTGACATGGAAGAGCACTCCCTGCAGACTGTACACAGGAAGTACTGACATGGAAGAGCACTCCCTGCTGACTGTACACAGGAAGTACTGACATGGAAGAGCACTCCCTGCAGACTGTACACAGGAAGTACTGACATGGAAGAGCACTCCCTGCAGACTGTACACAGGAAGTACTGACATGGAAGAGCACTCCCTGCAGACTGTACACAGGAAGTACTGACATGGAAGAGCATTCCCTGCAGACTGTACACAGGAAGTACTGACATGGAAGAGCATTCCCTGCAGACTGTACACAGGAAGTACTGACATGGAAGAGCATTCCCTGCAGACTGTACACAGGAAGTACTGCCACATGGAAGCACTGCAGACTTCCCTGCAGGCTGTACACAGGAAGTACTGCCAAGGAAGAGTCACTCCCTGCAGGCTGTACACAGGAAGTACTGACATGAAGAGCACTCCCTGTGACTGTACACAGGAAGTACTGACATGGTAGAGCATTCCCTGCAGCTGTACACAGGAAGTACTGACATGGAAGAGCATTCCCTGCAGGACTGTACACAGGAAGTACTGACTGGAAGAGCACTCCCTGCTAGACTGTACACATGGAAGTACTGACATGGAAGAGCATTCCCTGCAGACTGTACACAGGAAGTACTGACTGGAAGAGCACTCCCTGATGACTGTACACAGGAAGTACTGACATGGAAGAGCACTTCCCTGAAGCTGTACACAGGAAGTACTGACGTGGAAGAGCACTCCCTAGCAGACTGTACACAGGAAGTACTGACATGGTAAGAGCATTCCCTGCAGACTGTACACAGGAAGTACTGCCAGGAAGCGCACTCCCTGACGAGGCTTTCACAAGGAAGTACTGCCAAGAAGAGCACTCCCTGCATGACTGGACACAGGAAGTACTGCCAAGGAAGAGCAACTCCCTGCAGGCTGTACAAGGAAGTACTGACATGGAAGAAGCATTCCCTGCAGACTGTACACAGGAAGTACTGACATGGAAGAGCACTCCCTGCGACTGTACACAGGAAGTACTGACATGAAGAGCACTCCCTGCTGACTGTACACAGGAAGTACTGACATGGAAGACACTCCCTGCAGACTGTACACAGGAAGTACGTGACATGGAAGAGCATTCCCTGCAGCTGTACATCAGGAAGTACTGACATGGAAGAGCACGTCCCTGCTAGACTGTACACAGGAAGTACGCCATAGGAAGAGCACTCCCTGCAGACTGTACACAGGAAGTACTGACATGGAACAGCATTCCCTGCAGACTATACACAGGAAGTACTGCCATAGAAGAGCACTCCCTGCAGGCTTACACAGGCAGTACTAGCGCAGGAAGAGCACTCCCTGCAGACTGTACACAGGAAGTACTGACATGGAAGAGCACTCCCTGCAGACTGTACACAGGAAGTACTGACATGGAAGAGCACTCCCTGCTGACTGTACACAGGAAGTACTGACATGGAAGAGCACTCCCTGCTGACTGTACACAGGAAGTACTGACATGGAAGAGCATTCCCTGCAGACTGTACACAGGAAGTACTGACATGGAAGAGCATTCCCTGCAGACTGTACACAGGAAGTACTGACATGGAAGAGCACTCCTTGCCGACTGTACACAGGAAGTACTGACATGGAAGAGCAGTCCCTGCAGACTGTACACAGGAAGTACTGCCAAGGAAGAGCACTCCCTGCAGACTGTACACAGGAAATATCTGATGACAACTGTTACCAAGACTAGGATCTGTGGAACCAGTGAAAGCAGTTTGACATGGCAATGCCTGGTGAAATTTCTCATCCTGTCTACCTGTCCAGGGTGCATTCACTGACCTGGCAGACTCTGGTGTGGGACTTTATCTGCTCTCCATGGCCCAGTTCCCTGTTCCAACTTGAAGATCACCTCAGGTTTGGTAATGCAATGACCTGTTAATGAGAAATAATGTCAGATTTCTACCAGAATGCTAAGTCACACACACTGAAGAAAAATACAACCTTTTGGAACTGAGTGATAATCAGATCGATCTGAATAATTTGTGAGAAGTTTATACTCATTCTTTATGGTCTGGAATCTTTATTAATCTTTATTAAGCAGTGTTAAACTAAGGAAAAACTAAAAGCTGGGACTGGTAGGACAGGCCTGTGATCCTGGATGGCTGTGAGGCTAAAGCAGAGGAACATTAGATCAAGGTCGTCTGGGCAACTTAGGAAGATTCTGTCTCAAAATAAAAAGTAAAAACAGTGCTGGCTGGTTCAGTGATAGAGCACTTTCCTAGTGTTGTACAAGGCCCTAAACTGATCCCCCACATGAAAATAAAGTAATAAATAGATTGGGGAAAAAAAAAAAACTAAAGAATGCCAGGTGTGGTGGTCCACACCTTTAATCCCAGCAGACTGTACACAGGAGGAAGAGGCAGGGGGATCTCTGTGAGTTCAAGTTCAAGGCCAGTCTGGCCTACATAGTGTCTAGGACAGCTGGAGCTGCAGGGAGACCCTGTCTCAAGAAGAGCAAAAAAAAAAAAGCTAAAGAACCTGGAGCTGTGGTCCTCTCCTGTGAACCTAGAGATACAGTCCCAACCTGACAGCCAGAGCTGTGGTCCTCTCCTGTGAACCTAGAGATACAGTCCCATCCTGACAGCCAGAGCTGTGGTCCTCTTTGTAAGCTAAAGTTGTGATCCCCTCCTATGAGCTGGAGCTGTGGTCCCTTCACATGAGCCTGGAGCTTCACTCCCGTACCACGTTCCAGGGTTCTACATTCATTGGTGGGCTTGTACCACAGAGTGGAGGATAGAGAACTTCCGTTGGGCTGCAGTTCTGAGTGGCTGCATTCCCCACAGGCCCCGCCCCTCCCAGTTCCCGGGTTGTGCATTACAGTGGCTTTGCCTCTTTTGTTGGGAACAGGAGAGGTCTCTGTTACTTGCAGATTCTGGTCTTAGGAGGACTAATTCTCTAGAATGGCCCGCCTACCCACCTCGCCCCCCAGGGGCAGCTGTGCTCCTCACTTCGCACACAGTCCTGGGCATCCAGGCCCTGATGTTGGTCCTCTCCCACTACCAGTCACCAAGAAGTTTTCCATTATTTTCCTATTACTCTTCTGCACCCCTAGGGTACCTTCACCTATGCCCTACAGAAACTGTAAAATACCTAACTGAACTTCTACAGATAAAATCACAGTCTGGGAATTTTTAAAAAAAAAAGAAAATACTGTAATAACTAAATTGATATATTTCTCAAAACTGAAAACATGAAATTATATTTTAGAACATAAATTTGCAATTCTCTATGTCTACTGTAGTTCTTCCTTACTATTTATTGAGAAAACTATACTACCAAGCTTCAACAATAATGTAAAATCCATCACTGTTGCTATAATGTGTGTTTGCCATTCATTTCTTTTTTTTTCCACATAAATTTATTTTTATTTTTTTAACAAATCTAGACCCGTGTTCCCGCCCATTCCCCCACCCCACCAGAGCTCATGCATTCTGCCAAAATGCTTTTCATCTCTTTCTCAGTCTTTTTCAATATTCTCCATGAGGAAGTTGACTGTTTTGAGCAGAAGTTTCACTTCTTTTCAAAGTTCCCAATGCATGCAAAGTTTTCCATGCATTCATGTTATTTCTTCTTTTTTTTACAATTAAGTTTTTAAATTTTATGTATATGAGTATATTGCATACATTTAAGTGCACCCATGTCATACAAAGCCCATGGAGGTTAGAAAAGGGCATCGGATTGCCTAGAAATGAAGTTAGGGATGGTTGTTAGCTGCCATGTGGTGCTGGGAATTGAACCTGGGTCCTCTGCAAGAGCAGTCGGCACTCTTAACCACTGAGCCATCTCTCCATCCCTGTAATCATGTTAACTCTTTTAATTTTTTAATTTATTTTATTATTTTTTTGTGTATATGAGTGCACTGTCTGTATGCAGGTTGGTGCACTGGAGTCATGCAATGCCGTGGAGGTCAGAAGAGGGCGTTGGATTCCCCTGGAACTGGAGTTAAAAATGGTTCTTAGCTGCCATGTGGGTGCTGGGAATTGAACCTGGGTCCTCTGCAAGAGCAGTCAGCACTCTTAACCACTGAGCCATCTCTCCAGCCCCTCATGTTAATTCTTAAGGAAAGCAATGCTAATAAAATATTTATTAAAACTGAAGGGAATAAGGACACACATCAGCACCAAGAGAAAGCCAGGGAGCTAAGCAAGGTGCTGGCAGTCAAGAAGCTCTGAACCCATTCTGCCTGTCCCTCCTTTAATAAATCTCTCTGTCTCTCTCTCTCTCTGTCTCTCTCTGTCTCTCTGTCTCTCTCTCTCTCTCTCTCTCTCACACACACACACACACACACACAATACATATAGTGAAGCATACACATAGGTAGATGTGTGAAACACTGATGAATGAAATTAAAGAGGACAAAAAAATGGAGAACCTTCATGAATTCCAACAATATTGTTAAAATGTCCATACTATACAAGTTAAATTACTAATTCAATGTAATCCACCTCTAAGTATCAATGACATTTTTATTGAACTACAAAAAAAATAATAATCCTAATCTTCACAAAGAAGCCCCAAAACCCAGACAAAACATTCCTGAACAAAAGAATAAAACCAGAGTCATTCCATATTCCACAAGATGGGAACCAAGATGGTACTGACAGAGAGGCAGACAAACAGACCAACTGGAACACAACAAACCCATACATTTACAGCCAACTGGATGTTACTGCTGCCTTTGTGAAAACCACATTTGAAGGGCTTTCACAAATATTTAACTGGTGCAAAGCTGGATATCCTTGTGCACAGAAAGACAGTAGGACCCCTATTTTTTATCATATTCAGAGACCAAAGTATATCAAAGACTAAATGTAAGATCTTAAACTGAAATAAAATACAGGGAAAAGAGAAAATTAAGACAAGGATTTTTATTTCCTTTTGGAGACTGGTCCTCTGTGTTGCCAGCTTGGTCTATAAGCTTCCTCCCCAGTTTCCAGAGTGCTGAAGTCCAGGCATGCGCAAGCATGCCCAGGACAAAGACTTTTTTTTTTTTCTTGTCTTTTTGAGACAGGTCTCCCTGTAGCCACAGCTGGTCTGGAACTCCCTATGTAGACCAGGCTGGCCTTGAACTCACAGAGATCTGCCTGCTCTGCCTCTGTTCTGGGCTTAAAGGTGTGGGCCACCACACCCAGCCCAGGACAAAGATTTTTGACATAACCTCAAAACACAGCCATCAATAGCAAAAACTAACAACTGGGATTTCACAAACAAAAATACCTTCTTTGTAGAAGAGCCAACAACAGAGTTAAGAGTCAGTGTGCATAATGAAAGAAAGTATCTGCAACCACACAGAAGCTGATTTCTTGAATATATAAGGAAATTAACAGAAGAAAAACAATTCAATTAAAAATTGGGACAAAGGAGCCAGGCATGGTGGTGCACCTCTGTAATGCCAGCACTTGGGAGACAAGGGGCAAGAAGATCTCTGTGAGATGGAGGCCAGCCTGGTCTACATAGCGAATTCCTGGACAGCTGGGGCTACAGGGAGACAATATCCAAAAAGGTATTTCTCCAAGGATGTACCAGTAACTCACTACAGTTAATGTGATTAACAAAATCACAGAACAAATGCTCTCACAGAAGCAGAGAAAGAAATGTGGCTGGGAGCATTGAGAATGTGAAATAGTCTCTATGAAAAACGGTAAGAAGCCTCCTCTAAAAACTAGAAACAGTACTATACGTGGCACAGCTACTACTGAATATATTAAAAGGAAACAAGAAAAAAAAATCAGTATTTTGAAAGGATCAGGAGTTCAAGGCAAGCTTAGGCTACATGAGACTCATAAACCAAGTGGTGTATATGCCGTGTAAGGGACTATTATTCATTTACCAAGAAACCACAGAATTACCTGACTTATAATAACAGGGTTGGAACTGAAAGATGTTTTTTGCTAATTTAAATAAGTCGGGCACAGAAAAGCAAATACTAGGGGCTGGAGACATGGCTCAGCAGTCAAGAGCACTGAGTGTTATTGCAGCAATTTGGTTCCCAGCATTCACATGGCAGCTAACAACTGCCTGTAACTCCAATTCAGGGGATCTGATGCCCTCTCTGGGCTCTGTGGGCACTGCAACACACAGGTACACTTACATACATGCAGGCAAAACACTTATACACATAAAATAAAAATAAAATTTTTAAAGGGCAAATATTGCACACTCTCATTTATATGTTTTAGGCAAAGCTGGCCTCAAAGAAACAGAGGCAATAATGGGTAACGAAGCCTAGAAAGAGTGTGTATAAGGGAGGGATTGAGGTTATTGAGATTGATTATTGCACAGTGCAGCTGGACAGGAGGCATAACAGTGTTCTATACCATAGAAGCATGCTATGATTGAAAACCTTTCCAACAGAGGATTTAAAATGGAATTAAATGTTCCCAATATGAAGAAATGGTATGTCTGAATAGACTTACCAATTAATGATCTAGTTTGTGTGTATATATGACCAGCGAATCTCAGAAATGGCTACTGTTTTACCAAAGAAGAAAGAGATTTTATATTATTTGGGAAGATCCTTGGGGACCTTCACTCACCCAAGGACGCCAAGCTGCTGTAGGTCTCCAGCATCACGTCCCGGTACAGCTGTCTCTGAGCATCATCCAGGTCCTGCCACTCCTCCCAGGTGAAGTCCACAGACACATCCTCAAATGACACCAACCCCTGGAATGAGACATTTCTCCTCAGCCCAAGCATTCAGCCGTGGGTCAAAAACAGGATTGTGGAGTGTGCTCTTCTTTGTGAGTATGTTTCAAATATAATATATCTTGGTTTATATTCTGTGTCATGGAAGAAAAAATAAAGACAAGCATCTTTTGAGACAGGATCTCCCTGTAGCCCCAGCTGTCCTGGAACTCACTAGGTAGACCAGGCTAGCCTTGTACTAACAGAAATCCATCTGCCTCTGCCTCCCAAGTGCTGGGATTAAAGGTATGCACCATCACGCCTAGCTTCAAGGGGTTCTGTTTTTAAAATGCTTTTTCTATTTCTACTCTCTCTACCCCATGAACTAAATGTCTTTTCTAGGAATAAGGAAAAGTCCAATATTAAGAAGTATATCAGTGCATTTCACAGTTCATGGGGTATAGACGAATCCTGTGATCACCTTCATAAGCATGGAAAAAGCATTTTACAAATAGAATCCCTTCAAGCTGGGCGTGGAGGTGCACACCTTTAATCCCAGCACCTGGGAGGCAGAGGCAGAGGCAGGCAGATCTCTGTGAATTCAAAGCTAGCCTGGTCTACATAGTGAGTTCCAGGCCCACTGGGGCTACAGAGAGACCCTGTCTCAAAAAGACCAAAAAAAAAAAAAAAAGCCCAAATCCTTTTGTAAAGATTCAACAAAAGAGAATTCAGAACATTCTTTCTGTAAGATAAAATATGGTTATAGGGGGCTGGAGAGATGGCCTAGAGGTTAAGAGCACCGACTGTTCTTGCAGAGGACCTGGGTTCGATCCCCAGTACAAACATGGCGGCTAAGAACCATCTGTAACTCCAATTCCAGGAGAACTCCAGTTCCAGGGGAATCTGAGACCCTCTTCTGACCTCCTCGGCATTGCATGACACAGGTGCACAGACCTACATGCAGACAGTACATTCATGCACATACAAAAATAAATTTTAAAAAATTAAAAAATTAAAAAATATTAAAAAAAATATGATTATAATTTATAACTAAAAACCAACTGATAATCTGAAAAGTTTCAAATAGGAAGACTTGATAAATTACATGTATAAAAACTTAAATTCTTGGGGTGAGGGGGGCCTGGAGAGATGGCTCAACAGTTTAAAGCACTGACTGCTCTTGCAGAGGTCCTAGGTTCAGTTCTCAACACCTACACGATGGTTAACAAGCATCCATATCTCCAGTTCCAGGGGATCTGAAACCCTTTTCTGGCCTGCATGGGCACTGCACACACAGGTGCACTTACATACCTGCAGACAAAACACTAATACACCATAAAATAAATTTTAAAAACTAAAATCTCCACTTATGAGAACATTCTTATAACAAAAGCACTAAGAAATCAAACCACTGACAGGAGGCCCCCACCTCCACTCCATACCCTCACTCCCCACCCCAAGCCCCTGCCCCAAAGAACAAAGAAAGAGAAACCTAGGTCTGTGCCTACATGCACGTACACAGTTCTGCCTGCCGGGACCCTGTGGCACAGAGCACCTAGTCAGGATATGCATGTTACCATGTATGGAGACAAACTGAACTGCACACGGAGCATAAAAAAGCAAGCTTTCCTTTGTTTGGGGCCCTGCTTTAGAGAAACACCTTCCCACCAGTACAGCAAACTGTTCCCTGAAGCCTTGGCAGCCCAGTTTTCTGTTCAGATTGCCTACTACAAAACCAAACCAACCAACCCAAACTCTAGCCATACATTAGCAAGAGTACACAAGTATATGAAGAAAAGGTAAGGATGTAAAAATGGGAATAAGCAAAGAGCATACCATATTCGTGGACTAGTAAATTTTATATCATAAAAACAGAGATTCTTTAACAGTATTCCAACAGAAGCATAAAATGTGGGCAAAGAGATTTCAAAGCTCTTACGGAGAATTAAAGAAGCAAAAATAAACTGTGATTAGTTCCACTTCTGTCTTCCCAAATCCAGGTTTTTCTCTGGAGTGCACTGGGCTTCCAAGCACAGGCCCCAGCCTGGATGCTGAAGCAGCAGACACCTCAGTTCTGCAGTCGAGGCGTCAGCTGATTCACTGTCTGATGAAGCCTCTCTGCCGACTTACACAGGCTATTTCTTGATGTCCTCACATTGTGCAGTGAAAGAGAAATGTCTCTCCCTCTTCTTATAAAGACCATTAATCCTGAAATCAGGAATCGGCACTTATTTAACCGTAGTTACTTTCAGCATGCCCTATTTCCTAATACAGTTACATGTGGCTTAAGGGAGGCCTCGCCATGTAAGTTCTTCCATAGCACTGTCATTCCTAACTCTGACAGAAATTAAATACCCTCCTGCAGTCACACTCAAATACCAGGTTTATAATCTTCCAGTGGCTAACCAAATAGTATTAGGAGTATGTCTGAGTGTGAATGTGTGTGTGTGTGTGTGTGTGTGCAGGTGCACGCGCATGTGCGCGCACCAGAAGATAACTACAGATATTCTTTCCTCACACTGTAGAATCCCTAGCCTCCTTCCTTAGAGTCCTGGACCCCAGGTTTCTCCTTTAAACACCCATTGATATGGTTTGTGGGGCCCTTTAAATAAGGGCAGTGTGCAGGGTAGGGTGAGAAGAACCCAGTGGTCCACTTTTAGGACGTGAACTGTCATTGCCTCTCTCTGTGGACTTCATTCTTCTATCCATAAAAATAAAGACAGTAATACACATTTGAATGTGTAGACCTCATCCTGAGCAAACCTTTAATAACATAAAGGACGAAAATGCAATCCCTTTCCTCCCTTGATAAAAAGTAAAGGCCGTGGAGCCAGGGGAAAAGGCTGAAGGATGGTACACAACCCCAAACGAACTATATATTCTAGTTTTCAATGTTCTGAAGGTTAAATATTTTCCTTTTGGTATTATTAATCACTGGAATTCTTTAACTTCATTTTTGTTCTTTGAGCACAAACATAGTTGATCTTATTTTTGACTTTTACCTGTTACTTTATTCAATTTTTTGGGGGGGCGGATATTTTTGAGACAGGGTCTCCCTTTAGTCCCAGCTGGCCTAGAGCTCACTCTGTAGACCAGGCTGGCCTTGAACTCACAGAGATCTGCCTGCCTCTGCCTCCCAAGTGCTGGGATTAAAGGCATGTGCCACCACACCCAGCTCAACTTTTTTATTAATTCTATTTTTTAGTGTTATGTCATCTCCAAGTATATATGATCCTAGTTCTCTTCTTCCATGCTACATGCCTTTTGTTTATTTCTGTTGCCAAAGGTCCTAGCCAGTACCTTTAGGACAGTAATGAACAGATGCATGAAAATGGGTATAACTTATTTCTAATCTCAGGAAATAAAAATACTGATTTATCAAGTGTGGCTTAATTACTACACTCCCTTCTATTCCTATACTGTTGAACCTTCTCATCATGAAAGGTGTATCTATTGAGATGATCACGTGGATTTTTTTTTTTTTTAATTTGTACTGTCTGTCTGCATGTAGGTTGGTGCACCTGTGTCGTGCAATGCCGTGGAGGTCAGAAGAGGGCGTCAGATTCCCCTGGAACTAGAGTTAAAAATGGTTCTCAGTCACCATGTGGGTGGTGGGGATCAAACCCGGGTCCTCTACAAGAGCAGTCGGTGCTTTTAACCGCTTAGGCCATCTCTCCAGACCATGTGGATTTCTAAAATGCTAAGTATTGCATGCATGCGCACACTTGTGCCACAGCACACTTATCCAGAACAGAGGACACCTTGCAGTCCCAGAGACTGAACTCAGGTCATCAGGGTTTTCAGCAAACACCTTTACCCACTGAGCCATCTTGCCAGCCCTCAAGTGGATTTTTAATTTTACTGATATGGTATAAATTAAATCATGTTTGGAAATCAATAGTATGAAATTATACGCAACATACTTTTTTCACACTATCGGTTTCTAGATAAACTAAGGGAATAAGACGATGGTTTATAGTTTCATACTTACCTTTACTGGTGCCTTGTGTTTTCCAGTTCTATACTGCTGGGACCATTTCCAGCGACTGAGGGCAACTGGCCTCTTCTTGGAGCTCCTGCTTTGCTTCCCAGTCTTGGCAGTCTGGCTGGGGGGCAGACTCATGGTAGTCCTCATGGTGTCACACTGCAAGTTCCTCTAGGAAGCAAACAATTTTAAGGACAGCATATGAGAGACTTAGAGCTACATTGGTACTAGACACATGCGATGGCACATTAAAGCAAATTAAACAAAACCACTAGTACCCTGTGAATGAGTCACACTGCTATTTGCCTTGTGAGCTTTACAAATATAATCCTGAACCAGGCATGGTGGCACACATCTTTAATCCCAGCACTCAGGAAGCAGAAGCAGGCAGAGACCTCTGTCGAGTTCAAGGCCAGCCTGGTCTACATAGTGAGTTCCAGGACAGCTTGGACATCAGGGAGATACTGCCTCATAAAGACCCAAAATAAAAAAATCTGTGTCATACTATTCAAAGCATCCATAGATTTAGAACAAAATCTTGGGGCTGGAGAGATAGTCCAGCAATTAAGAACACTGGCTGCTTCTACAGAGGACCTGGGTTCGGTTTCCAGCACCCAATATGGCAGCTAACAGCCAGTTAGATTCCAGGGGATCCAACAAATTCTTCTGACCTCCAAGGGCCTGCATGATACAGGTGCCCTTACACACATGCAGGCAATACACTCATACGTATTGTTCTAGCTTGTCTTCCATTGCTGTGACAAAACACTCTGACCGACAACAACTTGGGGAGGAAAGGGTTTATTCAGCTTACATCTCCTGGGTCACAGTTCATCACTTAGGGAGCCCAAGGCAGGAACCTGGAGGCAGCAGCTGAAGCAGAGGCCATGGAGGAATGCTGTTCACTGGCTTGCTCTCCTGGCTCATGTCCAGCCCGCCTTCTTATACAGTACACCACAACCTGCCCAGGGTGGCATCACTCATTGTGGGCTGGGCCCTCCCACACTGCTCGACCATCAAGACAATACTCCACAGATGTGGCCACAGGCCAATCCAATGGAGCCAATTCCCCAATTGAGGCTCCCTCAACCCAGGTGTGTCAAGTTGACACTAAAGCTATCCAGCACACGTATAAAATATTTTACTTTTTTAAAGATTTTTGTGTGTGTGTGTGTGTGTGTGTGTGTGTGTGTATGAATGTACTGTCTGCATATAGGTCTGTACACCTGTGTCCTGCAATGCCTCGGAGATCAGAAGGTGTCAGATTCCCCTGGAACTGGAGTTAAAGACAGTTCTCAGCTACCATGTGGGTGCTGGGGATTAAACCTAGGTCCTCTGCAAGAGCAGTTGGTGCTCTTAACCACTAGGCCATCTCTCCAGCCCCATAAAATATTTTAAAAAGAAGAAATTAGAGATGTAAAATAAAATCACACCAGACAATGATAAGCAGCACTGATGAACCACATGGACCTGAAATGGCAGGGACTGAAGATGGAGCCAAAGCTGGGGTCCATTTGAACAGGCATGACACTGTTCTGCCAAGGCACAGACTTAGAGAAACACTACATGTATGTACCAGTATGACAAGGATACAGCAGTAGTATCAGCACAAGCTGAAAAGCAGAAGGCAGGGCTAGAGCACGTTCCATCAGGAAGAGACACTCTGCAAAGTGTGGGACAAGCAGTTGTAGGAACAGCCTCGGTCTAGATCTTATGTGTCCAGTTTAGCAGCTAACAAAACTGGGTGTGGTCATTCACATTGGAATCCCAGCACTCACAACTGTAGGAAAATCTCCAGGGAAGTCTGGGCAAGTGTGAAACTATGTTTCAAAAAACTTTATTTATTTGCTATGTTTGTGTATATGTGTGTATAAGTGTGCACTAGTATGCACACACAGTGCATGCTAAGATCAGAGGGTAATTCTCAGGATTTGGTTCTGTCATGTGAGTCCCGAGGATTGAACTCAGGTGTCAGGCTTGGCAACAGCAACTTTACCCATTGAACCAATTCATTTGCCCCTCAAAAACCAAAAACTAACAAGGCACATTAAAAGAACTATCTACATCATGTATTAAGACAAAAAACTAGTTACAAAAATAATCGTTTTCCTCCAGATCAATCTATAATCAAAATTTCAACATGTTGGAGCAGGGCATGGTGGTACACACCTGTAATTCCAGCATGTGGGAGGTGGAGGCAGAAGTACCAGTAGTTCAAGGTCACTTCTGGCTACAAAGTAAGTTTGAGGCCAGCCTGAGCTATATGAGACCCTGCTCAAAAAAATAAATACCAACTTAACAAACTAATTTCTAATGGATAGAACCCAAATAAACCAAACACACACACACACACACACACACACACACACACACACACACACACACATCAAACAAGAAGCTTCTGCATTATAAAGGAAATGGCAATGGCTACCATTACCTGAAACTCTATTATGAAACTCTAATACTGCAATAATAAAGATTAAGGAGGGGGCTGGAGATGGCTAAGTGGTTAAGACCACTGGTTGTTCTTGCAGAGGACCCGGGGTTCAGTTGTCAGCACACACGGTAGCTAACAACCATTCATAATTCCAGTTCCAGGATCCACTGCCCTCTCTGTCCTCTGCAGGCACTGCACAACATAAGTGCACTTACACACATAGAGGCAAAACACTCATACACATAAAATAAAAAGGAATAAAACATTCTTTTAAAAAAATCAAGGAATCACAACACAAAATCCAGATGAACCACATGGGTGTGGATTTGAAAAATGTTTCTACTATTAAATTAACAGAAAGTCCTATATAAATCTAACCATTTAAGAATTTAATTGAGAATGGTTAAAGGATAGATGTTGAGGTTGGGGCATAAGTACATAACCCAAATCAAGGAAACTCTATATTTAGTCCCCAGGGAAAAACCCAGAGGTGATGTTGGAATTAGAGAAGAAGACCCTGGCTTCAGGCTTAGACACGCTGAATAGACAACTACTCAAGATTCAAGTCCCTCAGAGTCCTGAATGAGCTGAGCATTTTAGACACACATATCTCAAGTCCACTGAACACTGTGAAGGTTTATGATCGCAATTTCCCCTTTGGAAGGAATTCATTTCTGACAGCTGAGCTGCTATTAACCTGCATTAGGAAATGAACACAGCAAAGGAACAACAGACATCTGGCACCTTACAAGGGAACTCAGCACTTCTAGAGCCTTCCTAGGCAGCTTGACTCCACCAGCAACTCTCTAGGTCTATCAATTCCACAAGAAGCTTGCTCAGGCAGAGTCCCAACTTTGACATCTTTCCTTAGAGGAGCTACACCTGAAACGTCCAAGCTTTAGGAGCTGGGTGAATCTCCCTAGAACAAAGACAAGTGGAACTCAGGGGATGTGCACGCACTTCCTGGGGCACAGTGGCTCTTGCCTATAATCTCAGCACTGCTGGTGGCTGAGGTAGGAGGATCACCTAGGTTAGACTGAGACTGTCCTTAAAAAAGGGAGATGCCAAAAAAAGGAGGGGGGAGATGTCCTTGTTAATACAAATGTGGACGGACAGCAGGTGTCTCAAAGGTCACGGATGTAGAAAGATGGCTGAGCTCTAGTGTTCATTACACTGGGTAGAAACCAACAGAGGAAAACACTGGAGAGCCTTCCGGATGACGGCAGGTCGGGGACATGCCTCAGCATGGGCTCCATGACACCTCAATCTCACCATGGACACTAGGATGCTCCACACAGGACCTGGGTGACATACTAGACACCAGACAGGTGACATCCTAGACACCAGACACACAAATGACTTCCTAGACACCAGAAAGACAGGTGACATCCTGGACTCCGCACAGGTGAAATTCTAGACACCAGACACAGGTAATATCCTAGACACCAGATACACAGGTGACATCACAGACATCAAGCATACAGATAACATCTTAGACACCAGACAGACAGGTGACATCCTAGACACCAGACACACAGGTGACATCCTAGACTCCACACAGACAGGTGACATCTTAGACACCAGACACACAGGAGACATCCTAGACACCAGACACACAGGTGACATCCTAGACTCCACACAGACAGGTGACATTCTAGACATCAGGACAGATGACATCCCAGACACCAGACAGACAGGTGATATCCTAGACACCAGAACACACAGGTGACATCCTAGACACCAGACACACAGGTGACATCCTAGACACCAGACACACAGGTGACATCCTAGACACCAGACACACAGGTGACATCCTAGACTCCACACAGACAGGTGACATCCTAGACACCAGACACACAGGTGACATCCTAGACACCAGACACACAGGTGACATCCTAGACACCAGGACACACAGGTGACATCCTAGACACCTGTCAGACAGGTGACATCCTAGACACCTGTCAGACAGGTGACATCCTAGACTCCAGACACACAGGTAACATCCTAGACACCAGACACACAGGTGACATCCTAGACACCAGGACACACAGGTGCCATCCTAGACACCAGACAGACAGGTGCCATCCTAGACTCCAGACAGACAGGTGACATCCTAGACACCAGACAGGTGACATCCTAGACACCAGGACACACACAGCTATGAGCAGTTGGATCAGGACCAGCAACCTTGGAGCTCAGTCCTGCACATGCGCTCCCAGCCCCGCAGCATTTGCACATGGCACAACAGAAACCAGGAGATTTAGTGCCGGCCGGTTCCCGCCGGTTTTCCGCCCTTAGTACTCACCTAGGCGCCTGCAGCTGACAGGTTCTAGAGTGTGACGGGACCGAGAGTCAAGATGGCGGCCGAGACAAAGACCCGCGGAGTCGCGAAGGCCCGCCCCTTGCCCCCGGAATTCGTCTCTTATTGGACGGCGCCCCAGTCTCCGCCCCTCCGCCGTGAGTGACAGGACCATGCACTATCCCGCAGTGGAGTCAAGCCGAGTGACAGGACCAAGGTTGCAGTGGGTGGTATTTCGTTCGTTTTTTGTTTTTTTTTCTCTAGTACAGGGGCTCAGCCTGGCTACGAACTCCTGACAGTCCTACCTCCTTCCCACATGCGGAGATTACAGGTGTGGCTAAGGACCCCGACGGTTAATCCCTGTCGATAATGTCACATGAATTATGAATTATGCATAGAAATATATTCGCAAATGAAAGTAAAATAATGATAGTTATTTTTAAATTTCCCTTGAACAAAAACCTCAACCTGCAGAATCAGATGTTAAGTACAAATGAAATGTGAGGCACAATTGTAATTTTAAATATTCTGGCATTCCCAGAAACAATCAAGTGGATTAAACTGATTATAATGACCAATTAATTGATTGTAATATATTGAATATTGATTATAATACATCCAAAATATTATCAACATAAACTTTATTGGCACTAACCCTTCATGAACAATCTATCCCAAGCACTGTGACAAGGTCCTAGAACAAGGCAGCACTGTGAAAATCTCCCTAAGACTGACTGGCTGATTAGAACTGTGGTTGTGGAGAGTGGAATGTTAACTACAGGTCCAGAGTCTTATTTCTTGGAAAAATCTTTATCTCCCTTAATAGCCATTAGTTATCCACCTCTGTTTTACTTGACACTGCACAAGAGTTGGCCCTCAGAAGGAAGTGAAGAAGAGTGGGGCCCATGATGGATCATTGTAATATATTGTAATATATATTGTAAATATATTAATATATAATATATTTAGACCTAGTCCATTGCTCTAAATTACCTCCAAAAAAATTACCTCCATGACCATAAGACAGGACGGAGCTTGCCTCAAATGATCTAACACTGTGGAAGTGTTTAGATGAATTCGTTGTTTGTTTTTTGAGACAGGGTCTCCTTGTACTCCATCTGGCCTGAAACTCTGTATGTAGATCAGGCTGTCCTTGATCTCACAGAGTTCTGCCTGCCTCTGCCTCCTGAGTGCTGGGGTAAAGGGAGTATACCACCATGCCCAGCCACACAAATAGTTTATAGTCCCCAAAAAGAAAATCATAGGAGCCCAGAGATGTGGCTCAGCCTATTACAGCACTTGCCTCTATGACCAGAGATGCAAGCCTGATTCCCAGGACCCACAGGTGGAAAGACAGAACTGAGTCCTGAAAATTGTCCTAATCTCCACTGTCAAGCATACACCCACTGAAATGAGTCCTGAAAGTTGTCCTAATCTCCACATGCCATGCCTACACCCACAGAACTGAGTCCTGAAAGTTGTCCTAATCTCTACTGTCATGCATACACCCACAGAAGTGAGTCCTGAAAGTTGTCCTAATCTCCACTGTCATGCATACACCCACAGAACTGAGTCCTGAAAGTTGTCCTAATCTCCACTGTCATGCATACACCCACAGAACTGAGTCCTGAAAGTTGTCCTAATCTCCACTGTCATGCATACACCCACAGAACTGAGTCCTGAAAGTTGTCCTCATCTCCACTGTCATGCATACACCCACAGAACTGAGTCCTGAAAGTTGTCCTAATCTCCACATGTCATGCATACACCCACAGAACTGAGTCCTGAAAGTTGTCCTCATCTCCACTGTCATGCATACACCCACAGAACTGAGTCCTGAAAGTTGTCCTAATCTCCACTGTCATGCATACACCCACAGAACTGAGTCCTGAAAGTTGTCCTCATCTCCACTGTCATGCATACACCCACAGAACTGAGTCCTGAAAGTTGTCCTAATCTCCACTGTCATGCATACACCCACAGAACTGAGTCCTGAAAGTTGTCCTCATCTCCACTGTCATGCATACACCCACAGAACTGAGTCCTGAAAGTTGTCCTAATCTCCACTGTCATGCATACACCCACAGAACTGAGTCCTGAAAGTTGTCCTCATCTCCACTGTCATGCATACACCCACAGAACTGAGTCCTGAAAGTTGTCCTAATCTCCACTGTCATGCATACACCCACAGAACTGAGTCCTGAAAGTTGTCCTCATCTCCACTGTCATGCATACACCCACAGAACTGAGTCCTGAAAGTTGTCCTAATCTCCACTGTCATGCATACACCCACAGAACTGAGTCCTGAAAGTTGTCCTCATCTCCACTGTCATGCATACACCCACAGAACTGAGTCCTGAAAGTTGTCCTAATCTCCACTGTCATGCATACACCCACAGAACTGAGTCCTGAAAGTTGTCCTCATCTCCACTGTCATGCATACACCCACAGAACTGAGTCCTGAAAGTTGTCCTAATCTCCACTGTCATGCATACACCCACAGAACTGAGTCCTGAAAGTTGTCCTCATCTCCACTGTCATGCATACACCCACAGAACTGAGTCCTGAAAGTTGTCCTAATCTCCACTGTCATGCATACACCCACAGAACTGAGTCCTGAAAGTTGTCCTCATCTCCACTGTCATGCATACACCCACAGAACTGAGTCCTGAAAGTTGTCCTAATCTCCACTGTCATGCATACACCCACAGAACTGAGTCCTGAAAGTTGTCCTCATCTCCACTGTCATGCATACACCCACAGAACTGAGTCCTGAAAGTTGTCCTAATCTCCACTGTCATGCATACACCCACAGAACTGAGTCCTGAAAGTTGTCCTCATCTCCACTGTCATGCATACACCCACAGAACTGAGTCCTGAAAGTTGTCCTCATCTCCACTGTCATGCATACACCCACAGAAGTGAGTCCTGAAAGTTGTCCTCATCTCCACTGTCATGCATACACCCACAGAACTGAGTCCTGAAAGTTGTCCTAATCACCACATGTCATGCATACACCCACAGAACTGAGTCCTGAAAGTTGTCCTAATCTCCACATGTCATGCATACACCCACAGACGTTGATATGCACACACATACCACAAATAAATATATATAATAAAGCATTTTTAAAAGGAAAGATATAAATCAATGCATTTACTGTCCATAACAACAGTGAGAAGCCAAAGGCACGTAGGTAAAAGCATTCAGCAAACCAGATCAAATGTAGATGAGATTTATTTTAATTATTTTTTATGTGTATGAGTGTATTGCCAGCATGTGTATAAGTGCCCCTGTGTTGTGCAATACCTGTGGAAATCAGAAGACATCGGATCTCCTGGAACTGGAGCTATGGACAGTTGTTAGCTCCCATGTTGGTGCTGAGATTTGAACCTGGATCTTCTGCAAGAGGAGCCAGTGCTCTTACCTGTGGAGCCATCTCTCCAGCCCAGAAAAAAAATTATTTTTTATTTTATTTATTATATTTTAAGGGGTTCACAATATAAGAGCACAGTTGTTTTCAGATCACATTGACATTGCTCAGTTTGCCATACAATTAGGTAATACCATACAATTAGGTGATACCATTCATCATTTGTTTTTCTGGGACTGTGTTACTTCACTCGGCATGATATCTTCTAGCTCCAGCCATTTACCTGCAAAGCTCATGATGCAGAAAAAGAATTTTATGAAAAAAATTTGTTAAAGAAAATAGATCATTGGGCTAGAAAGATGGCCTAGCGGTTAAGAGCGCCAACTGCTCTTGCAAAGGACCTGGGTTCAATCCCCAGCACCCACATGGTGGCTGAGAACCATCTGTAACTCCAATTCCAGGAGAACTCCAGTTCCAGGGGAATCCAATGCCCTCTTCTGGCCTCCGCTGCATTGCACGACATGGGTGCACAACCCTACATGCAGACACTACATTCATACACATACAAGAATAAATTTTTTAAAATTAAAAGAAAATAGATTGCAGCTGGGTGTGCCTTTAATCCAAGCCCTCAGGAGGCAGAAGCAGGCAGATCTCTGTGAGTTCAAGGCCAGCCTGGTGTACATAGTGAATTCCAGGACAGCTGGGGCTACAGAGAAACCCNATGTCATGCATACACCCACAGAACTGAGTCCTGAAAGTTGTCCTAATCTCCACATGTCATGCATACACCCACAGACGTTGATATGCACACGCATACCACAAATAAATATATATAATAAAGCATTTTTAAAAGGAAAGATATAAATCAATGCATTTACTGTCCATAACAACAGTGAGAAGCCAAAGGCACGTAGGTAAAAGCATTCAGCAAACCAGATCAAATGTAGATGAGATTTATTTTAATTATTTTTTATGTGTATGAGTGTATTGCCAGCATGTGTATAAGTGCCCCTGTGTTGTGCAATACCTGTGGAAATCAGAAGACATCGGATCTCCTGGAACTGGAGCTATGGACAGTTGTTAGCTCCCATGTTGGTGCTGAGATTTGAACCTGGATCTTCTGCAAGAGGAGCCAGTGCTCTTACCTGTGGAGCCATCTCTCCAGCCCAGAAAAAAAATTATTTTTTATTTTATTTATTATATTTTAAGGGGTTCACAATATAAGAGCACAGTTGTTTTCAGATCACATTGACATTGCTCAGTTTGCCATACAATTAGGTAATACCATACAATTAGGTGATACCATTCATCGTTTGTTTTTCTGGGACTGTGTTACTTCACTCGGCATGATATCTTCTAGCTCCAGCCATTTACCTGCAAAGCTCATGATGCAGAAAAAGAATTTTATGAAAAAAATTTGTTAAAGAAAATAGATCATTGGGCTAGAAAGATGGCCTAGCGGTTAAGAGCGCCAACTGCTCTTGCAAAGGACCTGGGTTCAATCCCCAGCACCCACATGGTGGCTGAGAACCATCTGTAACTCCAATTCCAGGAGAACTCCAGTTCCAGGGGAATCCAATGCCCTCTTCTGGCCTCCGCTGCATTGCACGACATGGGTGCACAACCCTACATGCAGACACTACATTCATACACATACAAGAATAAATTTTTTAAAATTAAAAGAAAATAGATTGCAGCTGGGTGTGCCTTTAATCCAAGCCCTCAGGAGGCAGAAGCAGGCAGATCTCTGTGAGTTCAAGGCCAGCCTGGTGTACATAGTGAATTCCAGGACAGCTGGGGCTACAGAGAAACCCTGTCTCAAAAAGACCCCCCCCCAAAAAAAGAAAAATAGATTGCAAGGAGAGATGGAGATTCAGCAGGGAAGTTCTCAGACCTGTCTGAGAAGGCATGGGAATTCTTTTTTTTTTTAATTTTATTTATTTTTTTATGTGTATGAATGTACTGTCTGCATGTAGGCTTGTGCACCCGTGTCGTGAAAGGCTGTGGAGGTCAGAAGAGGGTGTCGGGTTCTCCTGGAACTGTAGTCAAAGACAGTTCTCAGCTGCCATGTGGGTGCTGGGGATTGAACCCAGGTCCTCTGCAAGAGAGCAGTCAGCGCTCTTAACCATTAGCCCATCTCTCCAGCCCCGGGAATTCTTTTATAACAGTTAAGAAGGGTCACTTGGTCTAACCTCCTGTGCAATTTGTGTAGGTCTCCATCTGGATAGATAACTGGGTATCTCACTGTCTTAAGTAGGAAATTGCACAACACCAGGTGTCTTTCTTGAGATTGGCCTTTTGAGGTGAGGCACCATGGGCCAATAGACCTTAGGATCTCAGCATTTGTTTGTTATTTTTTTATTCTTGTATGTGTATGAATGTACTGTCTGCATGTAGGTTTGTGCACCCGTATCGTGCAATGCCACGGATGTCAGAAGAGGGTGTCGGATTCCCCTGGAACTGGAGTTAAAGACGGTTCTCAGCCGTCATATGGGTGCTGGGGATCGAACCCGGGTCCTCTGCAAGAGCGGTTGGTGCTCTTGATGCTAGGCCATCTCTCCAGCCCAGGATCTCAGCATTTGTATGACATTACAAGGCACTGATGTCAGGCTCCAAGAAGTCGGAGTCTAATTAAGTATAGGAATTTCTGCTTTTACTTTGGTCCTTTGTTGTTGACAGTTCCACCAGTTTGCAAATCATCAAATCATTGGCAAGGGACAAACATCTTCTGGAGTCTTTAGAGCTGATAAGAGGCATCAGGTAGCATTGGTTGGCATTGCTGATCCAGCACAAGTTTGCAGGAGGTGGGGGAAGTGAGTGTTGTAGGAGGCCGAGGGCTGGACTGTGACATTGTGTGGAGGCTCAGACATTCTCGTTGGTGGGAGGTAAGTGCCAGTGTCAGTAGTAATTGCTGATATCCCAGAGGCACAATATCTGGTGTTTAAGGGTCTGTAGTCTGGAAGATACCAGTAGTACCAGGAGGCTGAACAGGAAAATTATGTGAGTGAGCAGACCCAGGAGAGGCAGTCGCATGTGCCCTTTCATGGCGCCCGTCCCCTGAAGACTCTCTCTTAAATCAAGGTTTTAGTTTCTTAGCTTCATCTGATATATACTACCCCAGTACATTAATGCAGAGGACCTCAAGGGTAGCTGACATGTGTTCTAGCCCTGCCTTTGATGGTTAAAATCTTGACTGTCAATGTGATAGATCTAGAATTATCCAGCAGTGTCCCTGGGGAAGTTTATAGATTGATTTAACTAGGTGGGACCATCCACCCCTAAATGTAAATAGGATTCCAAGAGCTGGTGTCTCAAGTGAATAAAAGACAGAGAGTAGACAGAGCCAGCACTCATCTCTCTCTCCCTCTCTCTGCTTTCTGCCTTAAGACTCTGTGTGTGTTGGGCTGGAAAGATAGCCTATCGGTTAAGAGCACCGACTGCTCTTGAAGAGGACCCAGTTTCGATCCCCAGCACCCACATGGCAGCTAAGAACCGTCTGTAACTCCAATTCTAGGAGAACTCCAGTTCCAGGGGAACCCGACACCCTCTTCTGACCTCCGAGGCATTGCACGACATGGGTGCACAGACCTGCATGCAGACAGTATATTCATACACATACAAAAATTTAAAAAAACATTTTTTAAGACTCTGTGTGACGAGCTGCCTCACACTCTGCTGCCATGCCTTCCCTCCATGATGGATCGTACCCTCAAACCCTGAGCCAAAATAAACCTTCCTTCCTTGAGTTGCTTTCCAGGTATTTTGTTACAGTAATGGAAAATGTAACTAGTACATTGGATGAGTTATAATAGCATAAGACTCGAATCCAAGTCTATTTCATAGACTTTATAGTGCCTAGCCTCATTGTAGGGATATCAGGTGAATCTCTCCTCCTCCTCCTCCTCCTCCTCCTCCTCCTCCTCCTCCTCCTCCTCCTTCTTCTCATCCTCTTTCTCCTGCCTCTCCTCCTCCCTCTTCTTCCCCTCTCCCTTCTCTACCTCTCCTTCTTTCCTTGTCTCTCTATCCTTCTCTCTGTTTTTTTGTCCTTTTTTTGTCTTTTTTGAGACAGGGTCTCCCTGCAGCCCCAGCTGTCGTGCAACTCACTTTGTAGACCAGGCTGGCCTTTACCTCACAGAGATCCGCCTGCCTCTGCCTCCTGAGTGCTGGGATTAAAGGCATGTGCCACCACCCTCGCTACCTTCTCTCTGTATTGAGACAGTGTCTTTCATGCAGCACAGGCTGGTCTTGAACTCTATGTAGCCAAGGATGGCCTTTAATTCCTAATACTCCTGCCTTCATGGGACGGCTAATCTTGGTTGTCAACCTGACACACCAGGGACAACGGAACCTCAGTTGGGGAGTTTCCTCCATCAGACTGGCCTATGGGCATGTCTATGGGGACTTTCTTGAATGTTACTTGATGTAGGAGGGCCCATCCCACTGTGGCAGGCAGTGCCATCCCTGGCCAGGTAGGCCTGGGCTGTATAAAAAAGGAAGCTGAGGACGTCAGAGGGAGCAAGCCAGTAAACATATTTCTTCATGCTCTTTGCTTCGGTTTCTGCCTCATGTTCCTGACTTCCTCCATGATGACCCGGTACCCACAAGTGTAAGATGAAATTAACACTTTCCTTCCCTTATCACAACAGCAGCAAGCTAGAACACTTCACCTCTGCAGTGCCAAGTTTACAGGAATGTGCTACTATATCTGCTTTGAAAAGCTCTTTTAGATCAAGAGATCCCGAAAGGGAATACAGAGAGGAATTGGTGGTTAGGGGCCATGTGGCTAACAGGAGCAGCGAGGAAGGCAGTGGTGCAGGCAATGGTCCAGTTACCTTGGAGAGAGTGATAGGTATTAGTTCTACATAGAAACAAAGCCCCAGAGGCCTTGGAACATGTGGTTATATCTAGTTATAAAAAGTAGTGTAAGAAAGAAAAACAATGTCTAGTTAGTCATTTTAGAAAAAGAAAGAAAGCCAGGCGTGGAGGCACATGCCTTTAATCCTAGCTCTCAGGAGGCAGAGGCAGGCGGAGCTTTGTGAGTTCAAGGCCAGCCTGGCCTACAGAGTGAGTTCCAGGACAGCTGAGACTACAGGGAGACCCTGTCTCGAAAAGACCAAAAAAAAAGAAAGAAAGAAAAAGAAAAAGAAAGAAGTTGAGCAATGAAAGTTATAGAAGCCAAGACCATTCCAAGGAGGTTGAAGCTGAGGGATTTGGTACTGGGGTTCAAAGTCTGTTTTATTTCCTAATACACTTACAGCTTTTTTAGAGCCCATTAAGGCCCACTGTTGGCCATTACAAAGAGAGGAGGGAATATGAAGGGCTTTTGGAAAAGAGATGCTGTCTTGCCAAAGAGGCACGTTGTGACAAGTAGGTTGTCTGGCTTAATTGAGAGTGTTTAGTGTTTTGTCAGGTCTGCAGAGAGGCATGCCTGTGGACCTTGTCTTGGGATTCTATGTTGTCTTGGAATTGGGGCTGTTTGAGAGACAGGTTGCTTTTGTCCTGCCTAACAAGAGGGTGTGTTGCATGATGAAGGGGTGCCCACAGGAACAGACCTCCCCGGGGCCTTAATGCAAAAAGTGTCTTAGGAGGCCAGCATCTGATAACACTGTGCACTCAACGAATAAGGAAGATGGAAGGAAGGAATATTTGTTTTATATTTGGCCATGAGCATGTCAGAAGGAAAGGTTAGATGAGGATTCCATTGGAAATTCGTAGGGAGGGTGATCGAGTCTGTTCCAATGGAGATGCTAGATAAACACTGCCAGTTAAATGAAGAGATAAGGGCAGGCAGAGGCAGAAATTCTCTGCAAGGTGTCTGATTCTGTCACCGTTCTTTACGAGACTATGACAAGGGGAAGTAGCTGTGGAGCCTGGGAGGGGAGAAAAAGTTTTAGGTATGAAGTATGATACTAGAGGTTGTGAAAGGTGACCCTATGTCCAGAGTGGCAGCCCAGTGATCTCAAAGACTCTAGGAATTGACACGATCCAGTCCCAACAGCTCCAAACCTGTAGGAGAGTTTTAAGACAGATCTAACATCCCCAGTTAATATGAGGGGTCAGTCCCAAAGAGGTGAGATCAGACTGGGAGCTGCACTTGTCCTGGTAGTCAGTGACTGCCTTGATTGTCTGTCCCAATGACATAACATACTGAAACAGGTAATGGATTTCTGGATCAAACAAGAGATCAACCTGAGGAAGAATCTGCCATAAAGGATGTGGAAAGGGTTGAAGTGGGTTGCAAATTTAGAAGTAATGTAGAATATTTTTTAAAATTTAATTCTTATTTTATGTGTATGCTTGTTTTGTGTACATGTATGTAAGTATACCCATGTGTCCAATGCCCATGGTCATAAGATGGCATCAGATTCCCTGGAATTAGAGTTAGAGATGGTTGTAGCTGCCATGTAGGTGCTAAGAACCAAACTCGGGTTTTTTGCAAGAGCAGCCAGTCCTCCAAGCAATCTCTCCAGCCCCAGTAATGGGAACCTTAAAGGCACAACCGGGGAAAGAGTGGATGAGGACTGTGGGGTCTCAAGTGTGAAAGGTCACTTAAAGATTAGATTAGCCCTCTGAACTCTTCCAGAAGGTCAAGGGTGACAAACAGCATGAAGATCCTGATTTTGAGAGCTTCACTCACTCCCCAGGTGATTTTGGAAATGGAAGCTAACTCATTATCAGACTAAAGGGACTACAGGAAGTCAAAAAGAGGAATAATGTGTTCTGTGAGGGCAGTGGTTACCTCTGTGGCCCTCTGTATTTAGTGGGCAATGTCTCTATCCACTAGAACTAGTAGATATGTGAGTACCTTGTCTGGAGACATGTCAGTAACATAGGACTCCTATAGTAAAATCTACCCATTCAGGCCTCAGGGGCCACAGGGAAAGAGGGGGCAGAAGGATTTTAAAAGCCAGGGAGGAGGTGCATAACCATACGGAAATAGAGTCCTACATTCTCTTGGGACATTGCTCATATGAACCTACAGCAATGGTGTCAGCATTACACAAGACCCATGCAAGCTCAAGCAGACAAAAACCCAGCACAGAACTGGAAATGGGCACTAGGCCCCAATCTTAGTTGAAGACTTGTTGGCAGCTGATTACCGCTGGGTGAGGAAGGGCTGATCATCTTAAGGGGAGGGACTCAGGATGGGCCGACTAGACCCCAGTGGATAAACTTGCACTGAGGCATGTCTGGGGACACTAAGTTGACATGATGGGCCTTGACACAGATGACAGAATGTATGAATTCCAGTTTGTGGGGAGGGCTGTGGGAAGATCTCAGCAGGGGTAGGGGGTATAGACATGATTGGGGTGCTCTATGTGAAATACACAAAAATTCAATTAAAAAAACCATTCCTGTCCAAGGGAACCAACCCCTGAGGCCAGCCCTATGCTATCAGAGCTAAGGAGTTGGAAATAACAGGTTACTAGGAAGACCCCGGAGTTTAATGTAATACTCTCTCTTGTATTCATGAATACGTAGAGAAAGATGTTCTAGAAGATCAAGCAGGGCTGATGATGGGGCAGAGCTACATGCCTGCTAGAGGAGGCCAGAACAAAGTCATTTCTGGGTCCAGCCTAACATTTCTTCTGAATCCCTCAAGGTCTCCTAGAGGAGTTTAGCTATCAGGCCAAACTGTGGATCCAGGTTCTGAAAAGTCTTGCCATGTACAATAAAGTCCTTGATAGTTGTTTTGTAAATAGTGTCCCCATACTTAAAATGAGATCCTTTTGGTCACTGGAAAGTCTCCATGTGGCTAGTCTATCTATAAAATAGCAGGAACTTGGCTGGAGAGATGGCCTAGCGGTTAAGAGCACTGACTCTTTCAGAGGACCCGGGTTCGATCCCCAGCACCCACATGGCGGCCAAGAACCGTCTGAAACTCCAATTCCAGGAGAACTCCAGTTCCGGGGGAATCTGACACCCTCTTCTGACCTCCGCAGCATTGCACAACACAGGTGCACAGACTTGCATGCAGACAGTACATTCATACACATACAGAAATAAAAAAAATAGCAGGAACGGAGCCTATTAAAGGGAGACTTGAGCCTTTAAAGCATAGACCTTTTATTCACATGAAGCCAGGTTTTGAAGAGTTAAGGCAGTGTTTTGATCTGGAGCAAGTGTGTCTAGATAATACATGAAAGGCATCTATGTACTGAAGGAGGCTACTCCCAGGAGGAAAAATTAAGAGAGGACATTTCTCTAGCTGAGACCTGTGCAAAAACTTGGGGCCCATTCTGAACCCCTGAGAATAGCCAGTCCAGGTGAGCTGCTGGGAGGCCTCAGTGAGGGAGTCCAGCTGTTTGAATGCAAATAAGATCTAAGAGTCTAGATGAACAAAAATATCAAAGACGACATTCTTACAGCCAGCCTAATAACATGAATCAGGAAGGGCTGGAGGACATCTGTCCTAAGAGGGTGTGTGGATTTGGGGATTATGGGGTAGATCAGGACCATGGCCATCTTTATGGTCCCCAGGTCCTTGACCATTCTGTAGGTTCCACCTAACTTTTTATGACCAAGCCGAATGTGTTGCACAGAGTCAGCTGGGCACAGTAGCCCACAGCCAAATATTTGTCAGCGTGAGACTATAAGCCTTTCTACCCTTTGTCTCCAAGGAGAATCATTAGGGTCTTTAAGTCTTAAAGCAGGAGTGATTGTTAGTGAATATCAAGGAATGGAAATATCCTAGACTTCAGGGTGGTGCTGCTGAGTGAAATAGAGGTCGAGAAGGGCTGGAGAGATTGCTCAGTGGTTAAGAGCACTGACTGTTCTTGCAGAGGACCTGGGTTCGATCCACAGCATCCAGATAATGGCTAACAACCATCCTTAACTCCAGTTCCAAGGGACTCTAATGCCCTCTTCTGATCGCCATGGCATTGCACAACACAGGTACACTCATACATAAAATAAAAATAATGAAGTATTAAAAAAAGAAATAGAGGGGCTGGAGAGATGGCCTAGCAGTTAAGAGCACCAAAATGCTCTTGCAGAGGACCCGGGTTCGATCCCCGGAACCCACATGGTGGCTGAGAACCGTCTTTAACTCCAGTTCTAGGGGAATCCAACACCCTCTTCTGACCTCCACAGCATTGCAGACACGGGTACACAGACCTACATACAGACAGTACATTCATACGCATAAAAAATAAATAAAAAATGTAAAAAAAAATAAGAGAGTGCTGGGCATGGTGGCACATGCCTTTAATCCTAGTACTTGGGAGGCAGAGGCAGGCGGATCTCTGTGAGTTCAAGGCCAGCCTGGTCTACAGAGTGAGCTCCAGACCAGCTGGGTGTAAAGGGAGATGCTGTTTCAAAAATACCCCCCCCCAAAAAGAAAGAAAAAATAAATAAATAAAAGGCTACAGCAGAAACCATGGAGGGCAATTTGAGGCTCCAAGTGGCTCTAGACCATTAGCAACCCTGTGCTAGGGATGTCATATGAACTTCTGGAGTCTCATGGAACTTCACTGGCTCTGAAGTGTAGACACAATGTCCCTGCCTACCACCCGAGACTGCTGGGACTAGAAAGGAATGACAATCCAGCTTAAAAAGGATATAAGGGCCAGCCTGGTCTACAGAGTGAGTTCCAGAACAGCTGGGGCTACAGGGAGACCCTGTCTTGAAAAGACAAAAAAAAAAAAAAGATATTCACAAGGTAGAGTGTTTTTAATGGCAGCACTCTGACAGATATTTCTGCTTTCCTTGGTTACCTAGATGAGATAAGCACACGTTTTTAAATTCCAATCTTAATTTCTTTTCTTTCTTTCTTTCTTTCTTTCTTTTAAAACAGGGTTTCACTGTGTATTCCTGGCTGGTCTGGAACTTACTATGTAGACTAGACTGGCCTCAAACCCAGAGATCCACCTGCTTCTGCTTTACAAGTGCTGGGATAAAAGGTGTACACCAGCATACCCAGCTCCCAATTGTGTGTGTGTGTGTGTGTGTGTGTGTTACAGAATTACTATAATGGTTAAAAAGGCAAAGAGTTTTTGAAAAGCCTGAGAAGCCAGAGCTGGGAACAGATATAGATTTGTCTTTCTTGACAAGAGCTGCCAGGAAGAAGCTGTTGTTCTGAGTCCTCGTGTAGAGGACCGAGGACCAGACGGTCAAACCAGAGAAGGTAGTCAGGACAGAAACAAACAGAAAACCAAACAACAGCACAAAGACAAAGCAAACCCAATATCCCCATGGTTATAAGGAATTAATTTTGGTGCCTGCCACAGCCAGGTCTCATCCATAGAGATAGAGAAGTGAGAGCCTGTATGGTCTCAAGGCCCCCACCCCTGCTCAAATTCCAGGAGTCCTCAGCCTAAGAACAAAGTCAGAGGTGTGTGTCTTTTTGCCGGCTCGACCTAAATGTGAGGTCCTTGGATGGAAGCTGGCCTTCTACCATGAAGAAGAGAGGAACATTCTGTCTCCCTGTGGTTCTGCAGTTTGCGGACTGGATGTGGTGCCACCAGAGGCTCACAGCCCAGTGGCTTTGGCACTTTCTGGCTGAAATAGCCTGGCTGACTACTATAACAGAAGAGTCCTTTGTCCCGAGGTCACTGGTTTAGTTCCTGTAGACTGAATCATCTAGCCACTAGATGGAGCCCTAAGATTTCCTGAGACAAGCAGGGACAGGCAATTGTGGCCATAATCCAAACTGATGATCGCTTTCCTCCAGTTTGTCCTTTCTGGCTCTAGAAATCTCACATCTGATAAAGGAGGGGAAGGAATCTGAGATCCTTGTCTGGTATTTGGAGAGACTTGGCTCATCTGGTGCACAGCCAGGATGGCTTGGCCTGATTAGGCGTCCAGTTGGTATTCTTGCACATGGCTTTCCTGTCAAACCTGTAACCCACAGAAGCCTGACTCAGAGCAACAGCTAGACTGGAAGAGAACAGGGTGCTCAGAAGCTCCCTGTGGATTATCTCCTACCACTTGCCATAGTTAGAGGCTTGATAACAGCCTTTTGATGACCTCTAATAGACAGGCAATCCTACAGTCTCAGAGGGTCCTTTTGTTGAAATCAATCTGTGACATGCTCAAAGTTATTCTATATTGTATAAAACAGTGGTTTTCAGGCTGTGCATTGCCTTCAGAGGCTCCACTTTGAAAGCAGATTTTTGACTCTATTTTGAGTGGAGAGGATACACAAATGGCCCCATCTGCCTGGCACTCTCCATGCATCACAGAATAACAAGCGACCTGTTCTAGGCAGTAGAAAGGGTACCATCCTTTACTGGAGTGAACTGAGACTGTGGGGACAGATTGGTGCATTAAAACAACAGCAGGGAGACTAGGTCCAAGAACTTGTCAGACACTCCAGACGAAAGAAAGAACATAGCTCTCTCACCTGGACCCTGTGAAGAGGGGCAAGCCCAGCACTGTGCAGTGATGGCCCCACTGGCCTTTCATCAGACCATCAGGTGCATACGTCAAGAGCTGACAGAGAACGCCTGTCTCCCAGGCTTCCACTTTACTGTTGATGAGGCCATTCGACTGCTATCTGCACATTGTCCTGTGTGTCTGTCTGGCCCTGCTGTCCATCTGTCCATTCATCTACTCATCTGGCCCTGTGCTGTCCCCTCTGCTGCTATACTCCACTCTGAGGCTTTCCTGTCAAACCTGTAACCCACAGAAGCCTGACTCAGAACAACAGCTTCTTCCTGGCAGCTCTTGTCAAGAGAGACAAATCTATATCTGTTCCCAGCTCTGGCTTCTCAGGCTTTTCAAAAACTCTTTGCCTTTTTAACCATTATAGTAATTCTGTAACACACACACACACACACACACACACACACACACAATTGGGAGCTGGGTATGCTGGTGTACACCTTTAATCCCAGCACTTGTAAAGCAGAAGCAGGTGGATCTCTGGGTTTGAGGCCAGTCTAGTCTACATAGTAAGTTCCAGACCAGCCAGGAATACACAGTGAAACCCTGTCTCCCTGTCTCTAAAAAAAAAAGAAAGAAAGAAAGAAAGAAAGAAAGAAAGAAAGAAAGAAAGAAAGAAAGAAAAGAAATTAAGATTGGAATTTAAAAACGTGTGCTTATCTCATCTAGGTAACCAAGGAAAGCAGAAATATCTGTCAGAGTGCTGCCACTAAAACCACTCTACCTTGTGAATGCATTGTTTCTAAATAAATTTGGACATTCTGGAAAAACAAACACTCATCTTCTCACCACACCTTCCCCATCATGTTCTACATCCATGGCCTGATATGACCAGTGGGCTCCATATCAGACATAGGAATGGAACTTGGCCTACTTGAAACTGACTTATGAGAGTGCATCTCATCGGCCTAGGTGCATGGTAAAGACCAGCTACAGGGCTTCTCACCTGTGCAGCAAATGGTTAGGATGATTTTTTTTTTGCAAAGATAAATCAAAAGCCATAGTGATCTCTTTAAGTTCCTCAAGTAAAGAGCCTATCTAAATGACCCTAGTTTGAATTCTGTCTGAGACAAGTCAGACAAGGGAAGGGACTGTGTTTCCAAGTGGTGCCAAAGTCTCCAGGAGAATGGTCCTGGGGGTGGGAAGATAGACTTTAATTGTTGCCTGAGTGACTGTGAGGGAGAAAGTGAGTGTAGATAAGCTGGGGCAGTTGGAGAGCTCTTCAAGGCAGAGAGGGAGGAAGGAGGGGCAGGGAAGAAGGTGGGGCAAGGGCAGAGCATCTGGTGGAGGGGTGACTGCTGGTGGAGAAGCTGAAGGGGGCTTGCGCACACAAAAGAAAGGCCATGAGAGCATCATCTGGCCAGTGCAAGAGACTCTAGCAAGGTGTACATGACACCCCTGTCACGGCTGAGAGTCCTGTGACAGGGCTTTAAAGGCCTGGATCCCAGGGAACAAACCTGGGTCCTCTTCCATCGCAGCCAGTGCTCTTTGGCACTGAGCCACTTTTCTAGCCCAACCATATAGTTTACAGAAAACACAAGCATGTGTAGGTTACATATTTCTGTCTCTGTACATGCCTCAGGAATTCTTTTTCTTAAGGTTTATTTTAATTATTTTAACTATGTGTAGGTGAGTGTGTCTGTATGTGAGTGTATGCAACACAAGTGCAGTGCCTGAGGAGGCCAGAAGCATAGCATTCCCTGGAGATGCAGTTACAGCTAGCTGTAAGCCACCTGATGTGGGTGCTGGGAATCAAACCTGGGTCACCTGCAAGGGCAGGCAGCACTCTTAACCACTGCACATCTCTCCAGGCCTTGTCGTATCCTCACGACAAAAATATTGTGTCCTTTCTAATAGCTTTTTGAGGTTGACAATACATTGTTGTTGTCTGGAATTGATATAGATGCTACCATCTAACTATAACCCTGCACCCATCAATCAGCCTCTCCTCTTTGGCCCCCAAACTGCTCACCTTACCACTACTCTACTTACAACTTCTGTGACATCAACTACTTTTTTAGCTTGTACATGTGAATGACTGTACTTGATTTCTGTGCCTGGTTTATTTCATTTAACATAATGATCTCCAGGTTCAACCATATTGCTGCAAATGTCTCATTCTTTTCTATGGCTCAATAGTATTCCACTGTCTGTCCATCACTGATGGAATGGGTTGCTTCCATTTCTTGGCTATCAGGAATAGGTCTGCGATGAACACGGACTGTATGTGTCTTTGACATACGTACTGACATAATTTGTTTTGATTATATACTCAGTCATGAGAAGGCTGGTTCATATGGTGGCTCTATTTTGTAATTTTTTGAGGGATCTCTGTACTGCTTCCATCATGGCTACATAGCTTATGATAAAACCTAAGTCTTTGTTCCCTAATCACAAGAACAAGTGAGTTGAATTTCAGAGGCACCTTTGCCTACCTAACACAGTTCACAGGCTGGTGTAAAAGTACTGGTGCCACCCTCATATTTGCACATAAAATAACCTGTTTGCCACATCTTTGAGGTGGCAGGCAGAAGAGGACTTGGGCTGGGCTTTCTCAACAGCCCTGAGTGTGGAGCACCTAGGCTCCACACTCATTACATTGAATATTCCACCCTGCTCGAAACCCTATGGCCTTCTCTATGAGTTCTTTTCCCACCCAAATCCGTCAAGACCCTGCCAAGCCTTTGAGTCAATAAGAAGGAAGAACAGGAGGGAACACATCCGGTCTAGGACATCACTCAGATGCATGAAAAACAAGGTAACGAGCCTAAGGGTGGCTCAGGTAAGGCTTCCAGGGAGAACAGACTTCTAGGATCCCAGAGTGAAGAGGGGCAGGGAAGAGCTGGGGAAGAGTTGGCTTGGATTTCTGGATAGGAGCATCCATGGCCAATGGCAGAATTAAGCCAATGTCGCTGTAATCATCACAGCTTCCCCCAAGGAAATGGACTGGGCTTGGCTGTTCTGGTGGTCCCAATAACTGAGAGCTTTATCCAAGTTCCCCAGAGCCTGTACCTGGCTGCGATCCCAGCACTGACAGTCTGTCTTCTCCTTGAGCTTCTGATCTCCCCAAACTGGCCCTGCCACCCCCTCCCACTTCCCCCCACACACAGGGGTCACCGCCCTTTATCTCATGCCAGCAGTTTCTTTATCGCCTGGGCTCAGTTCAGCTGGTGCCCCTTAGGAAGCTTTTTTTTCTTTTGCAACTCTCCGAAAGGTGAGTTGGTTATTTTTGCATGCCAGTAATAGTACTGAACAGGAGCCAGCAAGCTTGGCTGCCGTGAGCATTTCCAGACTCCCCTCTCATATGACCACCAGAAGACTGCCTGGCTCACTTGGATCCTGCTGTCTGGGGTTTTTTGTTCTGTCAGTCATCAGCACTTCCCTGGGACGCAAGGGCTCAGAGACAGGTGAGTGCTCCTTCTGTAATGGCACAACTTCTTGATGTTTCAGTTTTGATTCTCACCCAGGATTGAGGGGCAAGGGGACCCCATGTTTGTCCTAGAAAGAACCAAAGCAGACAAGGGCCCTTGTCAAACCGCTCACTGTTTGCCCGTATGGACTGGCAGCCTTGTTCTTTATGCTAACTACCATAAATTACTGAGCTTCTCAGGGTGCCCGTCCCTGCCAAGGAGGGACCTATGTCCTGTACCCCAACTGTTTTGGGGAAGAGCATTCTTTCAGAATAGTGGGACAGTAGGGGACATGCTGCTAAAATTCCAACCCCAGATTTGCTTAATTGGAGCTGAGTTTCCTTGGCATCCATATTTGTTTTATGTCTGTGAAGAGCTAGGGCTTGGTAAAAACCCACAGAAGAGTAGGTAGTAAAATGCAGCCCACTCACACTGAGGGTTGTCTGTGGAATTCTGCCAATGGACTCTGGAGGAATAGCTCTGTTTCTAGAATGAGGAGCTCATGCGCTGTATGAGTAAACGGCTTTCTCTCACAAAGCATTTTTCCTTTCTCCTGTTAGACTCCTGGGTGACTTCTCCCCACCGCATCTGAGGTGTGTCCAATCCCATGTCTCTGTTCCCAGCTGGAATGTCAAGGGCACATCGTGGGGATGCCATTCTGCTCAGCTGTTTAGTCACCTTCATCTTCTTGCAGTTCCTGCCTGCTGGGAATGGTAAGAGAGCCCCCTTTCCCAGACCAAGGGGTGTCCTGGAGTAAAGAGAAGACTTCCCAGAGTTAAGCTGAGGCCTCTGACTACAGCTTAGGACTCAGAGAACCCTAAAGAGGAGGCTGGGGTCTAAGGGAGCCTTTACTTCCTGCATGTGACCTAACCCACCCCTTCCCTCTGCCCTTCTAAGGGAAAGCCGATTTCCACGTCATTGGACCTCTTCAACCACTTCTTGCTCTAGTGGGGCAAGACCAAGAGCTGTCATGCAAACTGTCACCCAACATCAGTGCCCAGGGCATGGAGCTGAGGTGGTACAGGGACCAGCCATCCCCAGCTGTGCATGTGTACAGGAATGGGGAGGATGTGTGGGAAGAGCAGATGAAGGAGTACCACGGAAGGACAACGTTCACCACCGACCATGTGGCCAGGGGTGAGGCCGCCGTGAAGATACACAATGTTACCTTGTTTGATAACGGAACATATCACTGTGTCTTCAAGGAGCACACATCATGCAGCCAGGCCACCCTGTGGCTGAAGGTGGCAGGTGAGGCAGGCCGTGGGACATCTGGTCTACCAGGAGCTCTCTCAATAATCAGCCATAGTTCCAGTCTCATTGCCCCATGGGCTCTGCACATCGTGAGGCCCTGGGGAAGGCAGCTCTGAACAGACACCTGCTTTCTGATCTGCCTTCCATTTATTACACTAGAAAGACAGGGCAGTGGAGAGAGAGGGAAAAAGAGACACCAAAACAGAGATGGGGAGATGTAAAGACAGAGATGGAAATGGGGGGGAGGGAGGGAGGGAGGGAGGGAGGGAGAGAGAGAGAGAGAGAGAGAGGAGATCGAGAGCGAGAAACAGAGAGTAAGAAACAAGGAGAAACAGGCAGTGATACACAGGAAAGAGGCAGAATGGGACAGAGAAGGAGGGGAGGAACAGAGAGCTGGAGAGGTGAGAGTGAGAGAAGGGGAGAGGGAGAAGGAGAGGGGGACCAAGATGGAGATGTTTTCCTGGGTGAGCAGAATTTGCTTTTTGTAGTCAGACAAACCAGTTCCTTCCTGTTCCCACACTCAGTATGTTCCCTAAGCCTTTTCTGTTTTGCTTTGTTTTATTTAGGGAATAAGGTGCTGTGTTAGTAATGTATTTACAGACAGGTAGTTTGTGGAAATTTGCTAGAACTACTCAACATGTGCAAATGGAGTCACCCATAGCTATGGGATCCCAGCTGATATCTCTTCCTTCAGGGCTTGGCTCAATACCCAGAATCCATGTGATTGAGACCCAGAACAAAGGCATCCAGGCAGAGTGCACCTCGGCTGGCTGGTTCCCAGAGCCCCAGGTGGAGTGGCAGGACCTCAGAGGACACAAGGTGCCTGCTGTGACCCACTTCTCAGCCTCAGCCACCACTGGCCTCTTGGCTGTGGTATCTACTGTGGCCCCCCAAGATGGGGCTGTGGAGGGTCTGACCTGCTCCATCTCCAACCCTCTCCTCCGGGAGAGGAAGGTGGCTAAGACCCACCTGCCTGGTAAGTATCTGTCAAAGCCACTGAGCACTGGGTACCAGGGACATTAGGAGCCAGCTGTGGGGCTCAGAGCCAAGGGAATGCCCAACTGAACCCCAGCAGCAGCCTGGCCAGGAGGGCAATGGGAAGACACTGTCTAGGTGTTGTTCCTGAGCAAAGATGGGGGCCAAGGAGATCCCCCTAGGAAGCACAACCCAACATTTGATTTTTGTTTTTCTTTTAATCAACTTTATTATTAGAGTCCACAGCATTGAATAAGGTGCACAAATTCTCCATGTGCTCACATGCATAACTCTCCCTGGTATGAAAATCCAGACCAGAGGGGGGACGTCACAGAGGATGAACCAGCAGTGACTGGCCAGGGTCAGCTTGTGTGCTGGGGCTCACTGGTGGTGAGGGACACTCTGGGGGCGTGGGCACAGCATGACCTCTGTCCAGCACATCAGCACACACTCACCCAAGGAGCCTCACAGCCCTGCAGTCCTTGCATTCCCCATTCATCTTAGCTCCCCACTAACACCCAGAGACCACTGGCCTTTTCTTCCTTTTTCCATAGTTTTGCCATTCCCTGATGTGGTATCATTGAAATCACACTAAATGTGGCCTTCTTTCATTTTATAATTTGCATTTAAGGTCTTTCCAAGACATTCCTTTTCTTGATAAATCAGTTCTTTTGAGGGCTGAATAATGTTTCACTATCTGGATGAACCACAATTTATTTACCCATTTACTAAAAAATATGTTTAGTTTTTTCACTAAAATTTTTATTTAATTGGCTTAAAAAAAAAAGAGTTTCAAAAAAAAAAAAAAAAAGAGTTTCACTGTGTAGCCCTGGCTAGCCTGAAACATACGAAGTAGACCCAACGAGTAAACTTCTGTTGATATTCCTGCCCTGCTTTCTGAGTGCTATTACAGCATGTGCCACCACACCTGCAAAAGTCTTTCTAAATATTAGACTTACAAATAATTGCAAAAATACTAGGGAGTTCTATGCACCCTTCACCCAGATTCACCATGTTCTGTACCACGTTAAAGCACTTCCCTAGGTTTCTCTACAAACCACATCTCCAGTACCCATATCCTGCTCTTGTCTGTAGTCTGCTTTGTCAAGTCCCTTCTCACTGCCCAGTGCATCTTGGCTGCCTTGTGAGCCATAGGCATGTACTTGCTAGTCCCGTTGGCTGGAAGCCTTCAGTCACAAGGCTCCACCCTGCCCAGCCCCCATAGCCCACCTCCTGAATCCTCATCTAGGACTGGATTTCAATGTCAGTTTCCCGGACACAAACACAGGCTGTATACATCTGTATATAGGAAGACATTTGATTTTTCTTCTGAACCCTTTCATAATGGTGTGTAAACACTGTGTCCCTTGCCTTTGGGATCCTGTAGCATGTGGGCTAGGAACAAAGACAGTCCCTCCATCATCTTGACACCCTGGAATTCCCTTAGCTGCCCGGTCCAGAAAGTCTCTATCCATGGAAAGGGGACCAGCTCTGCTTTTGATTCTCATCGCCCTGGGGCTCATAACTGCTTCCATCGCCTGTGTCTTCGGGAAACATCAGAGGGAAGAACATAAGTCAAGCCTGGAAGGAGAGGCAGAGAGAGGAGAAAGGGGGCAGTGTGAGCAGGCCAGTGGGGCCGATGCCAAGCACTTCCATGGTGAGTGGACCCTGGCCTTCACACTGGGGCCTGGATGCTGTACTCTGTGTGTCGTCCAACACAGCAAGAATAGAGTGACTAGGGGGGACTTCAGTTCTGAGATTTCCCACCTACAGTCTACTACCTTTCATCACTGAGAGATTCCTTGGTAGGTTGATCTTCACTAGATAATTTTGTGCAGTCTGCCTGGCCTCCCTCTGGGAACTAGATAGAGAGGAACTTGAAGCCTAGGTTAGTCCTTTTTCTATTACCGTAACAATGTAACTGAGGTTGGGTGATGTATAAAGGAAGAAGGGTAACTTAGCCCTCGTTTTGGGAAGCCATTGGCGAGCCTTCTGGTGGGAGCTCCTGTGTTACATCATATGGAATGCAAGGCAGGAAAAGCCAGACTCTAGAGTCAGGCTCACTCCTCACAACTCACCCCCATGGTAACTGACCAGGGTCCCCAGAGAACTACAGGATGACCCAGGAGCTCATCACCACGGATGAGGCTCCACCTCTTACAAGTCCCACTGCCTTCAACATACCCACAGTGAGTGGTGAGGACCAAGCTTCTAACACACATGCAAACCACCTGCCACCCCAGCAAAGCCCATCTGAAGGGCTGGCTGAGGGGTGTGGGTGTGAACCCTGTCTTCTGTCGAACCCCAGGGAATGCAATAGCAACACCCGTGCTGTCTGTGCCTGGAAGTTTCTGTCTCTCACTGTCTCTCTCTGGCTGTCAGTCTCTGTGTCTTGCTGAATCTCTCTGAGTTTCTCTGTGTCTCTCTGTCTCTGACTCTGTCTCTTGATGTCTCTCTCAGTTTCTCTGTCCCTCTGACTCAGTCTCTCTCCATCTCTCTGTCTGCCTCAGTTTCCCTCTGTCTCTATCTCTCAGTCTCTCAGTCTCTCTTAGCCTCTCTCTGTATATCTCTTTCCCTCCCTCTGCCTCAGTCACCCCCCCCATCTTTTTCTCTCACACACAGAGCCATAGTCTCTAATGAGCTCAGCACCCTGGGAGCTGACCCAGGCCATGCCGTGCATGCACTCCTTGTAAGAATCCTTCAGCAGTGCCTCCCTGGGGGACCTGGCCTGTCTCCCTGCTTGGGGACAAACTTTTTTTTTTAATGTGTATGAATGTACTGTCTGCATGCAGGTCTATGCACCCGTGTTGTGCAGTGCTGCGGAGATCAGAAGAGGGCGTCGGATTCCCCTGGGACTGGAGTCAAAGACGGTTCTCAGCCGCCATGTGGGTGCTAGGGATCGAACCCAGGTCCTCTGCAAGAACACTCAGCGCTCTTAACTGCTAGGCCATCTCTCCAGCCCAACAAACTGTTTAAATGGGGACAGTAAAGGGTTTCCTAGAAATTGGTGGGGGGGAGGGGGGAGTATCTTCATACAGAATCAAACTCTGGATCCTGGTCACTCAGGGACAGGAGGGCATAAGCTCCAGGGCTTGATCATCTTCTCTCTCCACAGTGAGCCTGTCCCTGGACCCTGACACTGCAAGCCCCAAACTCTTGGTGTCTGAGGATCAGAAAAGTGTGAAACGACTGCTCTTTGACCAGGACTTGCCTCCCAACTCCAGGAGATTTGAGCAAGACCCCTGTGTCCTGGCCCAAGAGCAGTTCTGGACAGGGAGACACTACTGGGAAGTAGAAGTGGGGGACAGGAGGGCCTGGATTCTGGGTGTGTGTGTGGAGAGTTTGAGACGGGAGGGAAGGATCCCTAAGTCCCCCAAGCATGGCCTCTGGGCAGTGGAGTTCTACAAGAAGAAACTCCGGGCTCTCTCCTACCCCAGGACTCTACTCTCTCCTCTCCAGCCCCTCCGGCGAGTGGGCGTCTCCCTAGACTGTGAGGCTGGGGAGATTTCCTTCCACAATGTGACCAATGGCTCCCTGGTCTACACATTTTCTGGATTGTCTTTTTCTGGTCCCTTGCAGCCATTCTTCTGCCTCTGGACCCATGATCCCCACCCCCTGACCATCTGCTCAGTGGTCAGAGAGACCCAAGAAGACCCAGCTCCCCGACCTGCCCAGGCAGCTCCTGGGACTCTGTTAAGGAAAGAGTAGCATCTGCCTTCTTCGTGTCCCTGGCTCAGGTGCTGTGCAAGCACAGCAAGATGCTGGGGGCTGATTGTACCTCTTCTGCCAGATTCCTGTGCTGAACTCTGACCTCCAGGATTTCTGGAGGTGGTGCAGCTTGGAGAGAGGGCCTTTAAAGAGGAGACTGAGATAAAAGGAAGTCATGGGGTGTATGGACCTTAACCCTGTAAGTATAGTGTTCTTATCAGAGGGCCACCAAGGGAGACACACACACACCAGGCGGGGACTCTGAAAGGCACCATGTCCCAGCCAAGCAGACTGGCCTCAGGAGAAACCAATCCAGCAACACCTTGGTCTCAGATTTGTAGTCTCCAGGACTTAGAAAGTGATTTTCTGCTGTGAGAGTCTCCATGCTGAGGTACTTTGTCCTCGTATCCCTTGGTAAGTAAAAATACACAATACCAAGCACAGCAGGAAGTTACTTTTTGACATGTGCCCAGAAGCATGTGTAAAATATGGACAGGTGGGTACACAGATGGCCACCCACCCCACCCTCTCACCTTTCCTCCCCTTCTCTCCTTCATCTCCTTCCTGCTCTCCTCTCCCCCTTTTCCACCTTCTCTCCTTCTTTTTAAAATTGTGTGTGTGTGTGTGTGTGTGTGTGTGTGTGTGTGTGTGTGTGTGTGATATTGCAACATGAGTGCAGTGCCTGTTGAGGCCAGAACAGGCCATCAGAGACACTGGAGTGGAAGTTCCATGCAGTTGTGAGCTGCCCGGTGGGTGCTGGGAACTGAACCTGGTCCTCTAGAAGAACAACAAACACTGTTCACTGTTGATGCATTCAACCTGCCCCTTCCTCCTCGTGTGGCCTTTCCTCCTCCTCCTCCTCCTCCTCCTCCTCCTCCTCCTCCTCCTCCTCCTCCTCCTCCTCTTCCTCTAGCTTCTGGTCTACCTTGAATCTGTCTCTTACTTACTATGGTAAGCTAGTTCAAGCCACACAGAGGCCAAAACAAAGATCCCAAGATTCCTAGGCTGCCATGGGCACTGGTCAGGGTTCCATGAGGGCAGAAACTACAACAGGGCTGACAGACGGACTAGAAGTGAATGTTAACGGGCACTGAGGACACAGACTGTGGCACTGGCTTTTAGCCCCAGAAACACATCCACCCCAATACTGAAAGTGAAGGAGAGATAAGAGGAGGAGGCAATGGAGTTGGGGTGCTGCTCCAGGCACCCCAGGGAGGCTGAGAAAGTGCCATCTGTCTGGGGCTGTGAGACTGGGGTCCCAAGGGGAACATGGGACCACACTCCTTGATACTTGTTAGAAGATCTAACAGAAATCAGCCAGTGTGAGCTACATGGAATCCAGGACCCCACCCCAGGGTGACTGGGGCTTAAGGTTAAATGTTATGGCCTGAAATCGACGATGACTCTTCTCCCCCAGTTGAGGAGACTAAAACTCTGAAATTAAGTGATGGCAAGGTTGGCTCTTCCTGGAGGTTCTGAGGGAGAAGCCACTCCATGGTCTGCCCCAGCATCTGGAGCTGTCCAGCCACCCTCAGCTGGTGGAAGCATCTCTGAAATGCTGGCCCTGTCAGTGGACGGCCAGATGTGGGAGCTGGGAACCCAGTTCTGGTCCTCATGATGAAATAGCAGTGCTCTTAACCACCAAGCTTCTCTGCACCCCCAGATTTTCTAGTTTTAAGGGTGCAGTTTGGTGACTTGGTCAATGTATATAATCCTATAATAGCACCATCAGGAGAGCTGATACTTTCTCCTTAAAGTTCCCTCAGATCTGCTGGAATTTGATTCTTGTCCGTAACGCCACCCTGGGCAACCACAGAACCACCTTGGACAGATTCGTTCTGCTTTGATTCTCCTCCTCATTCTTGGTCTTACTTTGAAGTAAGTCCAATTAAATTTAGGTGCATTGTTAAAATAAATGGACTCATACAATGACATCATCATGTGTGATTTCTTGGTTAGTTTCTTTCCCACTGTCATAACAAAATACATGTAGTTGGGAAACATAAAGAAAAATGTTTCTTTTTTGTTAGGTTGAATTTTGTGATTTTCATACAATAAATTTAATGGTGTTTAGATGTCTTCCTCATCCCCACAGGCATCCCTCTGCTCATTCCAGCTGGGACATTAACAACTGCCGTGGCCAGGTCTCCCAGGCCTCATGGGGAGGTAGGAGCGTGACATCTGTAAATTCTGATGCAGACGCCCACAGGGTCCTCATGTGACCCTCTGTTGTCTATAATGTTCCACTGTCCTGTTGCTATGGAGTCCATCCCCAGCCCCCTCCCATGCTGCTGTTCTCCCTTAATTATATTTAGTGTGTGTGAGTGTGTGTGCGTGCATGTTGCACATGTGCCCATGTACCATGGCATGAAGGTGAAGGTCAGAGGCCCACTTGTGGGAGTTGGTTCTCTCTTTCTACCGCCCGAGCCCTGGGGATTGAACTCAGGCTGTCAGCCTTGGCAGCAAGCACCTTTATCAGCTGAACTCTCACAGTGGCCTCCCATTCTCCCTTTAAAATGCCCACTGACCTCTGGACAAGTCTAAGCACAGGTCCCCTGGAACTCTCCCTACTGCGATAGTGTACTGCTGATTAGGACTTGTCCTTCCACTCCAGTTCCACCGTTGACGGGGAGTGCCATTTACCCCACATTTTAGGACTCCCCCATTTTAAGAAATCAGAATCCTCTGACTTCTTTTTATGTACATGAGAATTTTGCCTGCATGTATGAAAGTGCACCTATGTCATGCACTGACCACAGAATCAGAACAGGACATTGGCATCCTATGGAACCGGAGTTATGGATGGTTGTTAGCTGCTATGTGGGTGCTGGGAATTGAACCTGGATCTTCTGCAAGAGCAGCGAGTGCTCTGAACCACTGAGCCATTTCTCCAGCCCCAGATTCCTCTGTTTTCTTATCCCTCAGATGTTTATTGTGTTTTGTCTTTTTTTTTTTTTTTTTGTCTTTTTGAGACAGGGTCTCCCTGTAGCCCCAGCTATCCTAAAACTCACTCCATAAACCAAGCTAGCCTTGAACTCACAGAGATCCACCTGCCTCTGCCTCCTGAATGCTAGGATTAAAGGCATCCCCCAGCACGCCTGGCTTATTGGGACTTTTATGTCACTTTTCATGTCCCTATGACTTGTGTGGGAAGCTATCACTCAAGAAAAATTTCAAAGGATTTTCTCCTTCTTGGTTTTGCTGGGTGAGGGAGCCAAGGGCTGGTTGCTTTGGAGTCTAGGTGCTTGCCAGAGGTGGACAGAGTCAAATGCCCAGTATGCTGGATAGCTTTAGTTGTCAACTTGACATACCTGGGTTAAGGGAGCTCAGATGGGGAATTGTCTCCATCGGATTGGGCCATGGCCATGTCTGTGGGTTGTTTTCTTGATTGATTGATGTGGGAGAGCTCAGCCCACTGTGGGCAGAGCCACCCCTGGGCATGTTGTTCTGTACTATATAAGAAAGCAGGCTGAATGGGCCAAGGGAACAAGCCAGTAAGCAGCATTCCTCCATGGTCAGTGTCCCAGGTTCCTCCCCTGAGTTCCTGCCTTGGCTTCCCTTGATGATGGACTGTCTGTTAAGCCAAATTTAAAGCTGACCATAACATCCAGGAAATAATGGGGTAAAGACTCAGAAAAAGGTGAAAATGCCTTTTTTGGAGCAAAAGGCAAAGAGCAGGGACCTAAGGCACAGTCAGAGTATGTGGGGTCACTTGGTGGTCTACCAACTCTGGAGACCCCACATACCCTGTCCTTTTACAGGGTCCATAGGTCTGTCTTTCCTTTGACCCTGTCTCCCCACACTTTGTCTTTGGCCTGGATGGCCCCACAAGGAGACAGGGAACTAGCACAGTGTCCTTTTTTTGGTGAATGTCCTTGTTCACATTCCAGCAGTTAAGTGGGGATGTTACATCTTTCCCTCCTTCCAACCTTTCCCCTAACCGCCTGCCCCTAGTTAACCCCTAAGACTGGGGAAAAGGTATGTCTGAGTAAAACTACTGTGCTGAGACTCAGCTGGGGACAGTCTGTCTTTAAAGAACGAAGGATACATGGTGGCTAAGAACCATCTTTAACTCCAGTTCCAGGAGAATCTGACACACCCTCTTCTGACCTCCGCAGTATTGCACAACATGGGTGCACCTACCTACATGCAGACAGTACACTCATACACATTAAATAATAAATAAATAAATAAATTTTTAAAAAGAATGAAGGGTGGAGGCCAGGGATGACACATGCCTTTAATCCCGGCACTTGGAAGGCAAAGGCAAGCCTTTGTGAGTTCGAGACCAGCCTAGTCTGTATAATGAGGTCCTGTCTCAAAAAAAGCAAGGAAGGAGGAGGAGGAGGTGGGAGAGGAAGAAGAGAGGGGCTGGCAAGATGACTAAGTAGGTAAAAGTGCTTGCCACCAAGCCTGATGACCTAAGTTCAATCTCTGGGACCCAGATGGAGGAAGGAGAGAACAGACTCCTGAGAGTTGTCTTCTGACATCCACTCATGTGCAAAACTCAGTGGAGGGACAGCACTTAGGCACCAGAACACATACACTGTGCAGCCCCAGGAAGATGGTCATGGGCCTGCGCTGTGTACCCCTGGTCCTCCTGAGAACCACATCCAGGTAGGGTCCATCCGGGACTACAAAGTTCATCCTGTGGGCTGCACTTGGGATTTGCCTGGCCTCTCTTTCCTTGCTCCCAGGTGGAAGCTGGAGGACAGTTAGTGTAGGGCTTGCTCTCAGGGTCCCAAGGCTACTGGGGTCTACACGGTCAGCCCAGATGGTGCAGCCAGTGCGAGTGGCAAGTGCTTGCCTCAGAGGGGTCAGTCTTGGCCAGGCAATCTGGGGCAGTAGTGCTTTTCTAATTAAGAGTTACACAGTTCTGGGCTGAGCAGTCTTAGTCATCTGGGTGCTGTGAAGCATGCCTGTGACAGGGGACCAGAAGGTGCTAGATTTGGGGGAGGTTACACAGTCTGACGGGTTCAGCTGAGGAAAGACTACACAATTATTTGGCCTGCCAGTATCAACACCAATATGGTTTATGTGTTGCTTTTTTAAGAGTCTTGTGTAGTTCAGTTCACCTCCTCTTCCTAGGTGCTGAAGATTTTTATTCCAATAATCAGCAAAGTAACATTATCAATGCTGGGAAATCACTAATTTGCCAATGAAGTAAAATCACAACTTAGACTATGTGTTCCCCATATCTGAAGATCCAAGAGGTCAGCCTGGGCTGATCCCCTTCAAAATGGCTTTCTGTACATCAGAGGTATGGACTCCTGTGGCCCCAAGCAGGGAATCACTGACACACCCAAGCAAAGGGTGTGGCTCCAACTGCCAGCTGGTGAGGAGAGGGGCCAGCTGCAGGACCTGGCATAGGAGAGGCAGGGGTGTAGGTGATATTTCCCTTTTCTGAACTAGCTCTACAATCTCTCTGACCCTGAGGTCAGCGATGTTTGTCTGACTGTGGAGGACTCCTAGCATGGCAGAAAAGAGGCCAGTCATAAGGAGGGGTGAGCCAGGACACTGATACTCCAGTCAAGAAACCTGGAAGAAGTGGTATCATGGAAACGCTGAGTTTTGTGGCCTGGATGGCAAACGTCTAGTGTGTTGTGTAGACTTTTCTTGACCACTAGGAATGGCAGTGACTCAGAGTTAGTCCTGGAAGAGACTCGGCTACAGTGAGGCTCCCCTGGTGCCTGGAGAGTGGGGTTCCAGTGGGTTGATGTTTATATGGAGCAAATACGTGAAGGACTCCAGTATGCATTTGTGAAGGAGCCCTGCTAGACAACCAGAACTTGTCATCTTCCTGCTTTAGCCTCTGGAGTGCTGGAATTCCACAAGGGAGCCACTGCACCTGGCCTCCAGGGCGGATTTAGAAATGCAGCTGTGCTGAGCCTAATTCCTGTCACATCCTTTCCTTTCCTTTCCTGTGCTCTCAGTTCTATTTGTTCTTCACAGAACTCTTTCCTGATATTTCTAGAGACAAGTCTTTTAGATTGCACATTCCCCTAGGAGCTGGAGAGAAGGCTCAGTGGTTAAAAGCCCCCCCCCCCGACCCTGCCACTTTTGCAGAGGATCCAGGTTTGGCTCCCAGCAGCCACATCATGGCTAACATCCGTAACTTCAGTTCCAAGGGACCTGATGCCCTCTTCTGGCCTCCATGGGCACTACACACACGTAGTGCACTGAAATACATGCAGACAAAACATTCATACACATAAAATAAAAATAAGAAAAAAGGTTTTTAAGTTGCATATTCCCAGTGGCTTCTTGCACCCACACTCACGTTTGATCTGAGATTATCATGGAGGGGCTGGAGAGATGGCCTAGCGGTTAAGAGCGCCGACCGCTCTTACAGAGGACCCGGGTTTGATCCCCAGCACCCACATGGCGGCCGAGAACCGTCTGAAACTCCAATTCCAGGAGAACTCCAGTTCCAGGGGAATCCGACACCCTCTTCTGACCTCCGCGGCATTGCACGACACGGGTGCACAAACTTGCATGCAGACAGTACATTGATACACATACAGAAATAAATAAA